>VZRZ01008561.1:1298487-1366013 GCA_013398175.1 Climacteris rufus
ATTAATTTTGTTTTCAAGGAAAAAAAAAAGTTATTTAAGAAAAAAAAAAAAAAAAAAAAAAGAAAGGTAAAAACCAGTCACAAGTTCTTGTTCTTGAAGAGAATAACAAACAGGAAAAGAGAGGAAAAAAAAAATTTAAAAGTGTCCTGTGTCTATTGGTAGGGGTCTAGACAAAGTTTCAGAATGATCACATCTACATGAGGGCTTCTTTCACATTTTGACCAAACACTGTGAACATGTCGACACAATGCTCACTTTTTACTCAGATAATTTTTTTCCTAGTGGAAAGAATTGAGAATAGAAATACAATTGCTTTATACTCTTAATCTTTCTGAATGCTGCCAACCCCAGATTTTTTTCTACTTTTGTGGGTTCCTCCTCCCTCCCTAGTTATTTAGGCACACAATTAAATCACTGAACACTAAATACCGATCTACTTAAATTGATAAAAATTAAACCTTCAGAGTGGGTTCTTCAAAGCCCACACAACTTTCTATATATACCCTAGGCCTCTACGTTTAAGCAGGAGTTAGTGGTATTTTCTTATTGCCACATTTCTGTAGCAGAAATATGATGATAAGAAAATGACAGATTAATATACTACAGAGAATATTTTCATACAGTAAATTACTCAGATAAAATATTCCTCTCTGGCTTTTGTTCAAAGAGGTTGATTTATCTTTGTGCTGAAGAGCCCACACAAGACCTCTGCAGTACTTCATAGTATTTCTAAGCTGGAACAGACCATCAGGATCATTCTATTCTGATCTCATGCACAGCAGAGGCCAAAGAACCTCATCCAGCAATTTCCAGCCTATAACTTACAGCTGTAAGCTCACTCCTTCTCTCAAGGTTAACATCACTAGTGCACAGAGGGTCTCCAAAAAGGTCTGTACAGCATTTAAATCCCACTTATGATCTTCTGAAGACTACTGAGATTTTATGAGGTCTAGGACAGAGAAATTTATAGTGACTGTGGGTACATGAGGTAACCCACCAGGTGACTGCAAATCTTTCTGACTCACAATGACCTTTGGGGGAGAAAATTACCCACTGCCTTAGAAAAATAAGTAAGAACACAGAATAAATCTATAAATACACATACATATGCATGTATTTGACAGCAGACACTATGTAAATACCACCCACCAAAATCTGAGAAATAAAACTGTGCAGTTTTCATCTCAGCACTCACAAGAGTTCTGACAAAACCCAAGACTGTCCAGCTCTGGCATTCTGCTAAGGTACAAGCTGTCAGTGCATATCCATGAGAACACACTAAGGACACTTATTGAGCAAGTCAAGCTTTAAATCAGGCCTGGATTTCACTCTGAATTATACTCTCTAATTCAACCACGACATAACAGCTTTGTGCAAGAATAAATGTACAAAATGCAATCATCTGTATTAATCTGATAATACAAATTCTCTATTAATCTCAATCCTCCATTCACATTTAATTGCTACTACATGCAAGAGTACAGTGGTATGGCACCAACACCTCTAAGTCCATTCTAGGAGTGAGTTCCTTAGTGCCACAGCAGGTGAAGGAACAAGAGCAGGATCTGCAGGAAAGCCTCTGCTGCCACCTAAAGGGTTTCTCCTTCAAACTGCAAGAGTTGAGAAACAAAGACACATGGATGCACTCAGCTTACTATAGTAGCACCCAAACTGAAAAAGAGCCAGCACAACAAAAGCATGCTGCTTAATATAATAATATAGCTTCTTACTATAGTTTATTATAGTTTAATATAGCTGCTTTCCCCTCGCTGCACTGTGTTCTTCTTGCAGTCAAAATTGCAGCTAGGAAACAGTAACAACACTACATATTTGTTTCTTCCCACTTCGTAAGATTACAGACTACAGTCAGGGTGGTTTTGGATAAATATAAAAGACACAAATCTTTCATTACAAGTCATATTTTTCCAGATTTTGAAACAAGGCACATTTCCAAATTCTCCTTTTTCAGACAGCAATTCCTTAAGAACAGCTTCCAAAACCAACCCGTGTATTGCAGCAATGGGCTCATCAGTGCTGGATGTAAATGTTGTAAGTAAGCAGAACAAAAAATTAATCAAACCCTCTCTTCTCCAAATTTATATATTGACTGCAGAGCATAGTGCAAAAAATGTAATTCTTTTGTTTTCAGAAAAGCATTTCACAAGAATCCAACAAGTCTTTTTTGTTTCAAAGAATAAAACTACTTCAAGAGGAAATACTCAAAGTGTTACATCATGTACCTACCTACCTCAAGAAAACATATCTTTTTCATTGTTAGTTGAAAGGTTAAATACCTGTAAAATGATACAAGAAACACAGCACAATAGAATAGAAGCATAAATTAAGATTAAAAGAACATCTTTCCTAAAAAGATTAATCCTAAGCAAAGGAGTTGAAGGAAAGCAAAATCAGTATTTTTGAGAAAGAGAATCTGGAACACTTTTTTTCCCATACCACAAAATACAAGTTTACTTTAAACAACAGGAAAAGAACTTACCCAAGAAGAAAGCTGTAATTTTGGTGCCTGCACTGAGTTTCTGCATGTCACCAATCAGTACCACAGACACTGGTGTAGCAACAAAGCAGACCAGTGAACAAACAGCTTATGGCAGAGAAAAACCTGAGGTTAGAATAAAATTTCCTCTGTGAACAGCTTGGTATCATGATGGAATTCTTGCAGCTTCACAGGAAGCATCTGGCAGAGCCTAACACAGAGGGATGAACTTAATTGATCATTGGCTTCTCTTCATTTTCTCCAGTACCTTCTCATAGCTAGAAAACAATTTTGTATAGCAAGTGTCATGAAAAGCCATTTATCTCCAGGATGGACATTAACATTCTAAACTTACACTGTCATCCAACAAGAAAAAAAAAATCTACACTTAGATTATCCAGCTAGAAAAAACCTTGTATTTCTACAGTGCATATGAAACTATTTGCTATTTGCTTCTCATGAGCATCTGCACAGATATATGGGCCCCCAAGGGAAAAGGTCTGATTCCTCCTGCAGAGTCCCTGCAACAGAGGCCATGGGAGGTGGAGACCTGACCAAAGCACCCTTCACATGCAGTGGAAGGCAGGATGTGCAAGAAAACATCTTGACACTGCTTATCTTCCTGGACAAGAACAGGGCAGCAAGGGGAAATTTATCCTGCTTATTTCCTCAGTCAGAAGAACTTCATGCTCACACCTCTTACTCAGGCAGGTTGTCATATCAGCCTATAAGCCACAGCCTGTTCTCAGGATGAGTACCTTATGTTTGGATTATTTTTATTGATCTCTAACACCATGGAAACTAAGAGAGCACAGGAATTTTAGAAGCACAGGTGTCAGCAGGTTGATTTCTGGATCCCAAAGCAATCACATCGTAGTCATTTCATGCACAAGAACTTTGCCAATATCAAGATTCATGTTATGGTATGATACTGCAGGAATCCTGCATTTGAATTTCCAAGGAAAAATAAGCTAGGAAAAAAAAGAACAAAGAAAACAAATCAACCAAACCATTTGATATTCAAACACAGCTACAGAGTCCATTTTTATACTGCATTCCAAGTAGAAGTTTCAGGCCAATGATAGAGAAACTTACACAGAAAGGGCCCCTCTCTCAAGGATGAATAAATTTAGAATGTTCAAGTCTGACTGTTTCAGGTGGCTGCAACGGGTTTAGAAAGTCACTGCATGGATTAGTGAATATTCCACATAAACCCATGAACAAACTATTAAAGACTGGCAATAATTTCATAAAACAAGGCTAACCACCATGTCCATATGCTCTACACTCCTTCCTATGTCAACAAGGCTCAGCAACATTTAGAGCCATTCCTGTAAAAATCACTCTAAGGGAGCAGGGATGTGAGGAATCTCACAGAGTTCAAACCACAGGGGAAGAAGATCCTACATTACCAACGACTGTTTAGCTAATATTGAACAGGCATGATGACACCAGTGGATCTCCATCAACCTGGAGATGAGAAAGCAGTCTGAAAAGGGAGGATATGTGAGAGGCAGTGCAGCACACACCAGGGCAAGAGCAGAGACAGCTCTGGGACAAGGGGAACAGACAAATGGGATAAGCAGATGGAACTGAGGTAAACTCTGCTGGCAGAGGGAGCAGGTTATGCAATGAGCAGACAAGAAGGAAAAGCCAGAGCTGTAACTCTAACTTAATCTGGGGCACATGCCAAAGTATCACATCAATAACGTTTTTAAGACCCCTGAGCCTGTTCTGTACTTACTGGTGAGCAGAAAAACCCTTAAAAGCATGCAAAAAAAGAGGAGGAATTCTCAGGCAGACCCTGACAGTGCTACAGGAGATCATTGCTATGATCTGCAAACAGCCATGGGTAGCAGCTGACCATGACATTTTCAGCAAGTTTTGGAAGGAAAGGTAGCTTTTTCTTTTTTTCCCTCCTCAAGCAGGATTATAGTTCAGCTGCAGTAACTGCTTCCCAAACAGCTATTCCACACTTCAGGGCCTCTACACTTCACAGAGGGAATGTGATATGTGGTTGGAAGAAAGTCCCAGACATCAAGGAAGCATCTTGCTTCCTATTAGAAAATCTGTTCAGCTAACTAGACAAAACCCTATCTGTTCAAGATTTAAATTGCTTTCCAGAAGTTTTATGCTAAGAAATTCTTATCTTGCCTGTAGCTGGCAGACTCTCCAGACCTCCCAATCATTTCCCATTTGTACTGGACAATCCTCCCAGTCCCCCACAGCTGGGCTCCAGCCCAGACAAAGGAAACAACCCATCTAAAGAGCAGCAGCTGGACTGGAAGCCTGGAGATGACCATAAGTTAGATTTCTTCATTCCAATATCCACAGCTCTCCAGATTTTACAGTTGCATATTCTTGAGAAAGTTCTGCTGCTTTCTCATGAAGAGTCAGCTGAAACTGCCATCCTCAGCAAGCTGAACAAATTCACATCCAAAAACTTTGAACAAAGCTGGGAATGGATGTCTGTCACGGACATGCCATGTCTGTTCCAGGCCAGCATGTTCTTGCCATTATCAGCACACCACACTCAACATGCAGAGCAGGTATCACTAATTCCAAAAACAGAGAATAAAACTCATAGTTCAGTATTTGACACTGATGTCCAGCAGTGCTTTCTAAGTCTATTGAACTACTTCAAGTAGTTAAGTAAAGAAGTTCAGCAACCAAAAGAAGTGAAATTAGCAGTGCAAACAGCTGTTCCTCTGTGTGCAGAGGTGTCAACACAGGGCTTGAAGTTCAATACTCAGAGCATAACAATTGAGAGACCTTGCCAAACAAGTACTTGTGACAACTGACTTAATTAGTACTTTCTTCAATCACACTACTAAAGCTCAAAAACAGATTGAGGCTAGATTTAGGTGGATGCAAATTATAGTAGAACTGAGGTGATTTTACTTGCATAACTGATTTTGAATGGTGTAACTTCAAAATCTTAAATCTCTTAGGACTCCAATCCAGCAAAGGATATAAGCATACACGTTAGCTTTAACAAACACAGACCCTTGGAAGGTTGGTGAGCCACTCATGAATATCAATATGTTCTTTCCTTCAGTATTTTGCTAGGTTGGGTCACAGAACATCCCAGAGTATTTTGAGCATAGGCAGGACATACTGAAACCAACTGGGCACAGTGTGTTTTTCTGTTTACACAGCAGTTTTATACAGTAACTTTTCAAAATGCTTCTATACCACAATGGTGTTGTTTAAAGAAGACAAAAATACAACCTTTAGACAACGTCAGTATCCAGAGATAATCAGCAGAAAGACTGAGGACAAAAGACTTATCTTTCTTTTTAATTCATTAAATAAAATGAACTTTTAAATTGGCTGTTTCCCTTTGACATTCATTTTGCTGAAACTAATTTTCACCTCTAGATACAGATCCTTAAGCCCCTACAGGATCTTTTAAAATTTTGTCTCTTTGCCAGCACATGCTGACAACACAACACCAGTGTTCATTGCTAAAAGTCAGCAGGGTCTCAATGGACAGGGAGACCTTCATTGACAATTTAACATCATGGAGATCAACAAAATCACCTAAAAAATAAAAGATATTCAGAATCACATACATTAAAATTATTCTGCACCTAAATTAATAGCAGTTAACAAAACTGCCTTATTTTGCTAGAGATTGTACAAGTTCATAAAGGAACCATCCCTGACCCAAATATTTAATACAAGTGATTTCTGTGCACAAATCTATATAGGACTAGAACAAAATAAACATTTAATACATACACTTAACAGTACATGCTTTCAGGATTTAGCTTGTGGATTAGGAATTAAGAGAGGAAACAGAGATCACTCACTGAACTAACTTTGCTGTCTTTACAGTTATTTATCTTAAGATGCAAATGTGATTTCTCTTCTCTACTTGCTATAAAAAATTTCATTATTGTTCTTAGAAAACAACACTCTCCATTATGAAAGTCCAAAGGAACAAAATACCTCCACAGAAAAAGTACCTGTAAAATAAAATATACAGTCACAACAGAATTCTTTGCTTCCACAAAGCCTGGCAATGAAACCTGACAAAAGCTGGACAGTTAAATTTTGCAAAGGAAATTAAACCAAATTGCAAATGAGACAGAAGCAAGAATACAGAAATATATTATCTAACTCTGTCTCCAAATTAAATTAGTATTTTGCCTCAGAACATGAAAGCAAATTCGGATAAATGAGTAACAGCTCTAGAAACAGAAATTGCCACATATGAGCTGGAGGTAAGAGCTGAACTGTCAGATCCAGCAGATCAGATGATGTTGATTCTACAACACTGAGGGTTTACCAAAGCATGTCATGCCACAGAAGCTCAGTATCTCTCCTGATGGCATTTTGTAGGGAGCACAAGGATGTGAAGTCCAAGCAGAGCAGTCAGGGGAATGAAAACCAAACCTTACAAAAGTGAGGACCTTCACTATTTGTTCATTCCATGTAAATACATCTGCAAGGAAAAGTGTAAGAGTGAAGAAGACAACTACTGGAAGTAAAAACATAATTCTGTAACACCAGACCAAAGAAGTACAACCAAAAAAGCCAAGTCTGGAATACCTTCTTTATAGAGCAATGGGATGGACTATGATAATAGATCATGCTTGATAATTCTGTAACTATGATTCAACAGGAAAGTTGCCTCTGCTGAAATAAAATATGTTATGGTCTAGGTAGGAGCTGTTTTCCAGCCACATGATGTAATCTAACTATAACCAGGTATTTTATCAGGAGTAATTGTGGTGGTTTGGGAATGAACAAAATCATTTCAAGGTTGTAATTAACGTGTCAGAAGTAGGTAAGTGAGGAAGAGACATTTCCTAGGAGTACAAGGCACAGACTTACAGCTGCAGACCTGCATAGTTGAGCTGAAGTTGCCTTACACTCCTCCCAAGAGGAATTCAACAGGGGCTCCTATTGAAAGGTGAAATTAATAAAAGCTTTGAATTTTTGTATGAATGACTAAATTCTCTGGTCTTGGGGATGAAAGAATTCAATACACTCAGTGTGTTTCCACGCACTGTTTGTGGCAAAGTAGGAGAGATGGTGACTGCTCAAGCAGAGAAGAAATGGAACTGGTTACAGGAGCTTGACCTCAAACAGAATCCCCAGCTGGGTGTTCAGACAAGCTCTATTTTTTGGTTGCCCACTGGAAATGACATGTCAATTGTCTCTGACAGCAGCATGGATAAAAAGGTCAAGAGAGAGAACTATCACACTGGACAAAGAGCAAAACCTTCATCTTGATTGCACATAATCCTTGGCTTAGTTGAGTGCAAGATTTATAATGAATAGCAGAACTTTTCTTTAAGAAGATTCCTGTTCTCTGCTCTTTAGTAAAAATACCAGGGGTTTGGAGCTTTAAAGCTTTTATTTTTCCCAGTGAAAACATTATCACAGATCTGAGACAGAGAAATGGATCACCTGATGTTAGTCTTTGGAAAGTAGAATGAAAACTCATTTTATTCTCCCACTTAAGGGGCCTTCTCCATCTCATTTAGCAGTGTTAAAGTCTCTACAAGCTGTAGGGTAACAACCACTGGAACACAACCAGTCTTAGGTGTCACAAAGCAGGGACAATGTTTGCCTGGTATTTACATTTCCACTGAATTTATCTTTTAAGTCAAATTTATCATTTAAGTGAAATTACTGTAATGAAAACACCCTGGCCAAGGCAGAAGAGTTATGGCTCCTATACTTAAGATAGATATTGACAGTAACTACGTCAAAATACGTAGGTCTAGGACTTATCTGCCAGATTCAGGATACAATATAAGAAAGAATATACTTACTGAAATTTTGCACAAGGTCAAGGGCAACCTGAGTAGCCATATCCATTCCAGAGTTGATGTAGGACTGGCAGTTTTTCAAAGAAGAAAGAGCAGAATCAACTGTGCTGAACGAGATTCTTGGGCCACCCGACATCTTGAAATTGTTGCTCTAGAAATAACAGGGAGAACATATTAAAAGCAGTTTACACACTAAGAATTTGGGAGAGAAAGCATAAGTCCTAATAGATAGCTAACCATAAAGCAGTGTCAACAAACCCACTGAAACATCAGGGAGCAGGGATGAAAACTTAGCTCCCAAGATGTCAGTAATTTCAGTGAAACTGCAATTCACCACAGGTTTTCAAGTCACCTCCTATTCAATATTAAGCAAAACTACACCACAAAAAGCAACTGGCAGTGTTCCTCTGCTCATTCCTACTCTAAACCACAGTGACGTTCAAACTCAACTATTATGTCTGCTTGAAAACTACTGCTCTATTTCAGATCCAAAAGAAAATCCAAAGAAGCCCACATGCCTATAAGCTTATCTGGGTTTTCTAGGAATATTATCAATTAGGCTAGAAAGAAAGATGATTTCTCATATTCAATTCAGCCTCACTATCAGCTGGCCCTTGGAAAAAACAATCTAACAAAGGGTCACTCTACTAAGAATGTACTTGACAGTAAAACATTTAGCATCGTTTTTAAACAAAAGCCTATCTTAGAAATGCTGCTTACTTCCAGCAAAGATGCTACCAACTGTTAGCACCCATGTTCCATTAGCACAAAATAGTCACAGTGGTACCACTGTTTATCTTCAGCCTTAATACCCTCTGGCTTTGCAATACACACCCACAACCTACACCCCTGTGGGGATTAGCTGCTCTGTCATTAATTGAAGTGGTTTTGCTTCAAGTGGTTTTGCTTATGCTGTGCCTAGCCACGCTGCTCACATCAGTTGGTTTCTTGTCAAAGATCCCCAATTTCTGCTCTTCTTTCTTCATGCTTTGCCATAACCCACTCAGACAACATGTAGCTACTGTGAGAAACATGAACCTGGTGTGCAGAATTTTATTACTTCAAGTTGTGGATTAGAAAAATTCTGGTTCAGCTTTAGACTACGTCACCTGAATACCTGCTGTCTCCTAATGTCTATTTCCTATCTTTTTCCATTTTTCCATTTATAAAATGTGCTTGGCCAGTCAACAGCAACTTTTAGTACACCATTTTTTAAGTCATTTGCTTCCAGAAACGCTTTAACAACAGTTCAACCTCACCACAAATTGAACTTTTTAATTACAGCCAAATTGCCTTCCTCTCTATCCCCTTCTAAAGGTGCACCTTGCCACAAATGCAGCTGTTTTCAACAATAGCTCTAGTTATGTCAGCTCATGCTCTCCCTGTCAGAAGATGGTGATTGCTACCATTAGAGACCTTTAGAGGCTGTCAAACTGACAACCTAAGACAAGGAAAAAGTTCCTTATGGAACTCCTAGAAAGTGAAGAAAAAGGATGCTTTAAAGGATTTAAAAACAAATTCCTTCAGCTAGTACATAAACTTTTCTTTTTAAAGTACTTTTTTACTATCTTAGCAAGGCTCTTTGTATAGAACCTTTGTGATCCAAACATGCACTATTAAGTAGTCACATAGAACCATGTTAGCAGCTTTATCTTTATAGACCCATTTTGTTTATCAAAGTTAACAGAGAGAGCCTAATTCCCTTCTTGAATTTGGTAAATGCCACTGAGAAAGTCTGCTGTTCTTTTAGAAATTTCACAGATACACCCTGTGAAAGCAGGAATCTGGAAAAGAAAAAACAAACAGTGAAAAGTTAAGAAGGCTCCTTCATTCTCACGGCATTTGTGGAAGTAATGAGCAAACTCCACAGGAGCAGAAGTTACTGGTTACAATAGTAAATCAAACCATTGCTTTGGTAGTTTCAGCTCAATTTGTCTTCTGGAAAGTAATTTCTTTTGGATGAATTTTCCTTTCTTGTTGTTTTTTTAATAGAAGATTATTTTTCTTAGAAACTGCTTATGATCCTGTTAATGCCCCAGCCTGCTCAACAGGTTCAGGGGAAGATAGTTGGATAAACCCTGGGCAGTGCATGGGAAAAACAACCAAATTCTAAGGAGAGTCAATAACAACTTTCACTTGCAAACTTTAGTACATTGAAGTAGAATAAGGTATTTGGGCAAAACTTTAAAACATCTAGACAAAATAAGGCACTTCCCAAACTTTAACTTACGCAGACACAACAAGGCACTTACAGGAATTTTTTGGTCCGGCTTACAATGTATTTTGAGAAGAAGGTAGGAGAAGCAAGCCAGGAAAAGGAGAGAGAAAGGCAGACAGTTACCACCCTAAGATCCTGTGTAGTCTCAGGAGCTTCTAAACCCCAGGCAGCAGAGCACACTGGGCACACACATCCCCATCCTTCCCTCTGCTCCGCTCTGGGCTTTGTACCAGGACAGGCCCTGTTCCCCCAGCCCTTCCCACCTGGCTGTTTTGAGCCCCTCAGCCGTTCCTCAGGTCTCCTACAGATCCCAAGGCAAAGATTTCACTCCTCAGTTTTCTCTGTGAATTCTTCAGCTTCAGCTTGCAGCTGTCAATTCTACTTTCCCAGGAAAGGTGGCATTCCTCGCTGGAACTGATTTCACCGCAGTGTTTTTAAGGCACTGTTGTCTGCCAGGAAGGTCTTCGATGGGTGCATCGATGAGGCACTCGTCATTTGCAACCCCCAGCCCCCTCTCTTCTGGAAAACTCAGTGCTGAAATGGAGACCAAGTGACACTATCAACAGCATTTCCTTCCTTTCAACAAGTAATCAAATGGTCTAGACAGGACAAAGAAGCAAAAAAAACCTTAATTTCTATTTCGTTCCTTATTTTAAATATTTGAGCAAACGACCTAAACTTTCTGTGCTTCAACATCTCAAACTACGAAGCAGAGGTAAGAAAAAAAATCATTATTTCCTGCTGTAACACCAGTTCTCCTGGTGGCAAGTGCTCCCCGAGCGACAGGACCAGTGTCCCCCGCCGGGCACACTCGGTGAGCACAGGGAGACGACACCTCCCTGCCAGGAGAGACGGGAGCGAGCAGCCAGCCCCGCTCTCAGCGCCCTCCCCGCCTCACCCGCTCCATGGCAGGCCGGGCAGCCCCACACCGAGGGCGGGACACGGCCCCGCGGCCGGGCCGGGACCGCTGCCCTCACCCGCGGAGGGGGCGGGCGGGGACAGCCACCCCCGCTGCTCACCTCGTCCCCACGGCCGGCCCGCGGACGGCTCCACACGGACGGGACGGCGGGCGGAACCGCCTCATCAGCCGGCGCCGTCATGTGATGGGAGGGCTCGGCTACGTCGTAGGGAGCGCCGCCGCCTTTTTTCCATCCTTCCTTCCTTCTATCCCTCTGTCCCCGCTGTCGCCGCCGCCCGCGCCCGCAGGCGCTGCCCGGGTGGAGCGAAGGCGCCGGGCGGGGCGGGCACCGCTGGGAGCCGGTGAGGGAGCGGGGCCGCGGGGGGGAAGCTGTAAGCTCGGCGTGGCGGAGGGGAACGGACCGGGACGGGGCGGGATGAGGCGGGACGGGATGGGATTCGGCCCGTTCGGCCGCTGCGCCTTGGGGAGCAGAGCTTGCGGCGGCGCTGGGGGCCTGACAGGGCTCCGGACGCTCGTTGTGGGTCAGAACTATTTTGGAGCAGCTCATGGTCGTCTTAAATTTATTGCAATGGTTCGGAGCGTTTTAGGGTAAAAGTCCAGCCCGCTTGTTTTTAGTGGTGCACGGTGTATCCCGCAGGAAACTGTCAGCGAGTGACTGACCGAGAAACGCAGCCACAGCGTGGAAGCTCAAGCTCGTCCCTCAGCAATAAATAAAGGAACGGAGCTGTGTCATTTCCATTTCCTATGGGAGTTTTCCTTATTGCTAAAGCCCATGATAGTCACTTCGGTTGTATTTTCAAATCGGCTCTTAAAAACGTGTTGTGAAGTGGTTTTGTTTTCCTTGCTGCCATCTCCTTGCATGGTCACAATTGCTTCGGTGTTTGTGACCATTTCATTCTTCAGTAGCGGTCTTCAACTTTCCTGATATAAAATATCACACTTCCCTTGCCTGCTCACACAGGTCGCTTGTCAAACAGGGTGTACATGCTGAAGATTAATTCAATGCTTTTTTTTTATTATTTTACAAAGCTGTGGATCATTTAGTTTTTGTAATTTCAAAGATTGGAGAGTATGCTTAAAAATCCACAAATTAAACTACCAAACTGTGAATACAAAGGACTCTGAATGTGTGTGGGTTTGTTATTACAGGTTATTAATGGCGCAGCTGGTTCCTTCATCAGCCTTTCTGCTTCGAGGAACCTAAAGAGCAACAATCAGAGTCGGACTGCAGGACTTCTGCTGCTCTGCCACATCCAGCTCCACAATGGTGGATTTCCTGGCTGAAAACAATCTCTGTGGTCAGGCAATACTTAGGATTGTCTCCTGTGGAAATGCCATCATTGCAGAACTTCTGAGACTTTCTGAGTTTATTCCTGGTGTTTTCAGGCTAAAGGACAAGGCTGATCAACAGAAATATGGGGATATCATATTTGATTTCAGTTATTTTAAGGTAAATCCTTTTATTGTTAAACTTCTCCTTAAAGCATTGCTGTCTCACATGAAGATGCTTCAGGTGATGAAGCAGCCTGATAAACACAATTCCTGAATTGTGTTTGTCACTACTACATCTTCCAAAATGTTTGATGAGTCATCTGGCCTGTGAGCTTTGATAGATACCAATTATATAAAATGTGAGGATTGGGTTCTGGGGAGGTAGTAGCAATAGTAATTCCTGCAGGAGCATTAATTACTCTTTCAGCAACAGGTTCTGAGCCTGCATGGTTGCTTGTTTTCCTTCAGAGCAGTACCGTGGGCAGGATGCCCATTTTTGTGTTAATCTGTAGCTTATTCTCTGCAGCCATGAAAACTGCTTTCTGCTTTCCTGTCTGACAGTGCTGTGATTGTTCTTTCCCTGGACTTGTCACATGTGCTGAATGAATAAATAAATCAAGGAAAAGACTCCATGGAAAGCACTTATTGCCCTTTCAAAATTAAGCTTGCAATACGAAGTTCCCTCTGTCTTCCAGCATGATTAAGAAGAAACTGCAGAGACTATCTTATCTGACTTTGGATTGTACAAAGGAAGAAATGTTAATAGTAAAGTGAGGGAGGGACTTTTAAAATTTAATTCTATGTTACTTTAGTAACAGTTGAAAATTTCAAGCACTAACTGTGAGTCTTGGATACTGAAAACCCTGAGCACAAGTGATTTCAGTTACCTTTAGATCTAAGTGCTTGTTAGGAGTTGTTTTTTTTTACACAAGTTACTTGAAAATTTAAAAGCAGATAGCTGTAATCGGTGAGAAATACAGTATTTCTTAAAATTATATTTTGGAATGTTAAGAAAGCATAACAGTGTGCTGTTTTTCAGAGTTATAACCCTAAAAATCCATAGAAGTCATACTTATGAAGCAGAGATTAGTGAATTTGCAGATCTTTTAACTGCTAAGGTACCTCTTCTGTATTCACAATTCTTAGAATTAACTAATGTGGAGACATTTGAGATTTTGAAGTTGATACCATTTACTTTGTGCATTTGAACTTCATAGGTAGTTTGGAGCCTGCTTTTATCCTTTGTTTTATGTGGGTATTTTGCACAAAAAGAGAAGCAAGAGAGTGTTTTTAAAAACTCAGAAATTAGCAATATTTTCATTTAGATGGCAATGGTAAGACCAAATGGTGCTTATAAGAAATGTGACAGTGGTAATGTGTTAGAAAAGTTGTGCTGTTGCTTTAAGGAAGTCAGGTTCTTTATCCCAACTTTTTCTTTTCCCCAGGATTGTTAATGACAAAGTTTCTGCATTAATTCAGGGAACAAGTGCTGAGCTGGATCCATGAAAAAAACAGGTCTAATATTTTCAAGCAGTTTGAGTGTGTCAGAAGGTACTAAGCTTTGTGAGCCCACAATGTTCTGGTTTCTATCTGAGAAATCAATCAGATGAAATGTGTAAAGATAGAAATTCCATCAGGGAGATAGTTAACACCACAAAAAGCACCCAGTGCCTTCAGATGTGTTGGTGTTCTATTGAAAGCATTGGCTGTTCTTTTCCATTGGTTGCATATGATAAATCATATTTAAAATCATTGCAGATTGTAACAGGGTGTAAAACTCACCTTTATGGAATCAATAGTTAACCATAAAGAAGGTTGGAAAACTGCAGATCCTTGTTTTAGTAAGAAATGTTGACTCTGGTTTGCACACAGTGGTTGTTGTCCATGGTGTGTGCCCTACTGAGGAGAAGTCAAGTAGAGATCAAAGTCAAGTATTGTCTCTAAAGATTAATTTCTTTTTTAGGGGCCTGAGACCTGTGAAGGCAAACTGGAAGCCAAACCTGAGTTACTGGATTTAGATGAAGAATTCCGTGAAAACAACATTGAAATTTTGACAAGATTTTATTTAGCTTTTCAAAGTGTGCATAAATACATTGTAGATTTAAACAGGTATGGTATCTTAAATACATATGGATTTTCAAAGACTATAGTTTTGTGTTATTGATGGGAAACTTTTTCCTTGGAGACCAAATATACTCACTGTTGAAGCATATTCATGTGCACCTGGAAACCTGGATTGCTGGAGTGAACACTAAATTTTACTCCTGTTCCCTACCAGCCTGATATCAGACTTGGAGACATTTAACCTCTCTACCTCATTTCCTCAGTTGTAACCTTGAGCTGGTTTTTCTTTATCTTGGAGATTGTCCTGAAGATTTTTTTCTAATAAAAGGAGACTCCATATTATTAAGCTGGTTTTTTGGGGTCTTGCAGAACAGAATATCAGGTAGGGTTTTTTTATTTAGCTTTCATTGGCATTATTTTCCTGAATTTAATTTTTCAGTGGAGTTGCCATATTCTCAAGGTCACTGCTCTGACCTGTAAAAAACAAAATGAGAGGTTCATGAAATGCTATAAAAAAACTTCCTGAGAATCTTAAGCCTGAGAATTGGGTTTTTTTATGGACCTTATGTGAAAAGATTAAATGTTTAATATGACTTATTAATAAGTAGTGTTACCAGAAAACCCTTTAATAGAAATAAATCTTCTGTTAATTAAGGTGAACATACTCTGTTTCTAGTGCTACCTTCCAAATTGTGATCAACATGAATTTTTGGTGTTTCCAGGAGATATTTTTGAGGTAACTTAAAATATGACAGTTTTACTAAGTTGCTGCATGGAAGCCTTCCCAGGCTTTTATCCATCCAGGACAAGATTAAGAGGATGAGATATCTGTAAGCTACCAGTGTCTTTTACAAACACCATCAGGATATGGACAGAGACTTTTGCCAACTAGTTGGCACTAGCTAGGAGTTCCAGTCTCTCATTTTATAGTAGAGCATCTCTTCTTCTTTGTCTGAAAAACTCCATGCTGCTTGTACTAGGGAAATATTTTAATGAACCTGTTGACTTTCAGAGAAAATATGACTGCTTGGGTTCTGAGGATGCATGGTTTGAGAGCAAAATGGTCAATGACCAAACTTCTTGTCATGATTCCTAGATACTTAGATGACCTCAATGAAGGAATTTACATTCAGCAGACTTTAGAAACCGTCCTTCTTAATGAAGATGGAAAACAGCTGCTAGTAAGTATGGACCAATTTTGTAATAGTAGAAAATGAAGCCACTAGGTAAGTGCCAAGCTAGGCAGAGATTTAAGTTTCCCAAACACATGGAAATGCTGTGACTCCCTTCAAGAAGGACAAAGACCAAAAATCCTGACAAAGGACAAAGACCAGAAGCCTGCCAGTTTTCATATTGTGTTGACTACATAGTTGACATTGGGTTACTTTGCCGTGCTTTTCTTTAAATGTTGCTACAAGGTAGTGTTTATTTGATTTTCTTTCTTTGTTCATTCTGTTTCCAAACAGTGTGAAGCCCTGTATTTATATGGAGTCATGCTACTGGTCATTGACCAGAAGATTGAAGGAGAAGTCAGAGAAAGAATGTTGGTTTCCTACTACAGATACAGGTAGTGTGTGTAGATATGCAGAAGCATTCAAGGCTGAAAAGATGTGACATGCAGTATATTCAGTAACACTGGTTATTGAATTAATATAAATGGAAATATTGACACCTTTTTTATCAGCTGACTTTATACAGGTAATTCAGCAGAGCTCTCTGAGTATCAGTAGAAATGCTTGCTTTAGCTGGGTTTGCAGGTTTAGCTGCCAAATGAGCAACAGATTTTCATTCTGTTACAACAGACATTTGAAGTGCACAAATAAGCTAAAGCTTTAAGGCTGCAAGTGCCAGATATGAAAGTGACTTGGGTTCCCAAATGTGCAAGGGAACCTTCTGAAAAGTCCCAAATATCTAGATGACAAATGCATTGCAAGTCAGGCTTCTTGTAGTTACAGTGCTTCTTTAGCTAAATCAAAAATGAGTTTTCCAGGGTAGGTTGCCAGCATCATTGTATAACAGCTGGGGTCCCAGTGCAAATCCTTCAACACAGATAAAGTGCTGCTTTGACTGTGTGCATACCTCCCACTGTATCATGAGAGAATCCTTAAGTGTGGAATGCAGAAGTGGATTGACAAGGGGAATTCAGAAATGGGGAGGGAAAAATGAAAATTAAAAAGAAAAAGGGGGGACAAAAAAGAATATAAACTTCTCCTTTGAATAGAAAGTTTCTTCTTTCTTTTCTGAGTTCAGTTTTCTGTTTGTGCTTTGTGTGCATATCTGGAATTTCGGTGTGAACATTTATCAGTATCCTATAACAGGATGAACGTTATATTAGTGGAGTAGACAACCAACAATCTCCCAGACCTTAGTATTTGGTAATTGTCTTGTGAGAAGGATGTGACTACAAGGGGTAGGAGAAAAGGAAATTATTAGGTCCTGTAACTTGTATTTTTGTTCCTTTCTTTTGTAAAACAGTGCAGCCCGATCCTCTGCTGATTCCAACTTAGATGATATTTGTAAATTGCTTCGAAGCACTGGATACTCAAGCCAACCTGGAGCTAAAAGGCCTCCAAACTACCCTGAGAGTTACTTCAGCAGGGTTCCCATAAGCGAGACGTTCATTAGCATGGTGATCGGCCGCTTGCGCTCCGATGACATTTACAACCAGGTAACTCACTGGGAGAGAAAAGAGGGCTCTGAAGGGAATATCAAACTCATTCTCAGGTTCATTACTCAACTGCTGCAATTCTGGCCAAAGCTTTCGGCCCCTGCCACAGCAAATCTTCTCTCTGTGAGTTCTTTGAACAGACATTTGAGATAAGACGCGGTAAAAATACTTCAGAGTTTCTTCGGTCTCAAAATATTTATTAAGTGTTATCTATAACTTGGCAGCTCAGAAAAGTGTTTTGTTGTTAATAACAAGGTGCAAAATGGCCTTGAGCACCTCTAGCCCGGATTATTTATACCCCAGATTGTCCGATTAGGGAGATTTCAATAAAAACCCAATAATCAGTTTTTCTTATCCCGCATTGTGGAACTTTAGAACCAATGGCAGAAAACACAAGTTTTTGGAGAAGAAAGGGGAAGTAGCGAAGGTAAAAAAGGAAGTTATAAAACAACACCTAAACCCTCCATTTTGGACACTGGTATTACAATATTTCATAAACCAAAATGTCTACACTTCTACCTAATTCACCCAGTGACACAACCTTAACTATACAGCGTTAATTTCGAAGTTATCACACCACAGGGGAAGTCTTTTCCAGGGTTTAAGATCAAATGAGGTGTATTTCTGGGGATCATAACTTGTTAAAGCAGAAAGAATGAAATTCTCAGAATTCAGAGTTCCAACACTCAACCGTGAAGTGCAGAAAAAAATAAATCACAGAGGTTGTGAGGGAACCCTTTAGGTCAGCCAGTCCAACCCCTGGCACAAGCAGGGTCAGTTAGAGCAGGTTGCCCAGGACTGCATCTGGTTGGATTTTCAGTATCTCCAGAGGTGCAAACCACAGAACCTGTCTGGGTGATCTGCTGCAATAGAAAACCTTTTTGACCAGCCTTGCAATAGAAAACATTTTTATTTAGTGTCTTGTGATTAGCCATGTCTTATTGACATGTCTTATTTGACTCATTTACAGCATAGTAAAATGTTACTATAACCTGTTAAAAGCAGCAGACATCTACACAGTCAACTTTTATGTTCTGGAAATACATCTGGTAAATATGCTCCATGTGTAAGCATGTCCAGCTTACCTAAATATCCTCCTTGCCTCCTGATATCTATTCACTGTACTCTTCAATGTGTCCCATTATACTTTCAGGTGATTTATGTGATTAATGTTGCATTATGTGATGGTCAGTTTTGTTTTGTTCCCTTTTTCCAGGTTTCAGCATATCCATTACCAGAACACCGCAGCACTGCCCTGGCTACTCAGGCTGCTATGCTCTATGTGATACTGTATTTTGACCCTTCTATTCTTCACACTCAACAAGCAAAAATGAGAGAGATAGTGGATAAATATTTTCCAGATAACTGGGTAAAAATTATTTCTATTTTAAAACTGTTTCCTGGATTTAATGTTAGAGGAACAATTTAAATTATTGTTACAGTGTATGTTAGAAAAAAATAATAGTACCCTAAAACTAGAAAAGAGTCTTCTCTGTGGAAATTTTACTTTGTTCAGAGTGAAGCAGTCTGAGTCAAACACTCTGGATAAGCATGGAAGGCTGTCCTTTGAAAGTGTTGTTTATCATCTTAAATGCTTTGGTCAGCTTTGGTCACTCTAATACCATCAAGACAAAGTGAGTCCCAAAAAAATGTGTGTTGGAAGGCATTTTAGGCATCTTCTAGTCCAGCCTTCTCAAAGCAGGGCTGACTTCAAAGCTAAAATGGGCTGCTCTGGCCTTGCCCAGTTGGTTTTGAAAATATCTAAGGTGAAGACTGGAGCCTCTATGGACACCTCTGGCTGTGCTCAGTCACTCTCATGGTGAAGAAATTCTTCCTTCTGTAGCACTGGAATTTCCCTTGTTACAGCTTGTGGCTGTTGCCTCCTGTCTTTTCACTGTGCACCTCTGGCTCTGTGTTAGTCATAACTTCCCTTTAAGTAGTGGAAGACCACAGTCAGATCCCTTGGTCAGACCTTTCTTCCAGCTTAAGCAATGCTCTAGAGGACAGTCTTGCTCCCCAAATAATCATCCCACACTGATGTTATTTGAAAACTTGTTTAAGGATTAATTCTATGCTGTTGTCCAAATAACTTAGAAGCTAAAGCTGTCACTATGTGTGATTCTATTGACCTTCTGAGATGTAATGATCAAAGTGGAATTACTGCATGTCTCAGTACTGAGATTTGGGATTTCCATCCAGAATCCCTAGTCTGAAAAAAAACACTGCTGAAACAGGCTGGCATATAAGAGTAGAGTCCCGAGGTACATTGTATCAAAAAGAATCAGACTTAACAAAGAAACTACACCTTAATTTGTGTATCTGTTGGTCTCAAGTTGTATTCTTCTGTACCATAAGTGGAACAGTGAAGCAGGGAAGGAAGAAATTGCAGTAACTGGCTATTTCAGTAGACATTAGAACCCCTTTGTTTCTGGAAAACTACAAGCTTCTTTTTAGAAATGAGAACTTGACATTGTGAATTTTTGATTGTGCCAGCATTTTTACTAACTTGAGTTCCTAGTACAAATTGATCTTTTTAGACAACACTCATCTTCTTGTGGTCAGATGTGGGTGAGTTAGCTGCATTGTACAGAATGCTGGACTCCTAAGCTGATTTGGAATTGTTAGCAGTTGAAGTGTAGCCTTTCAAGGAACTGTCATCTACAGGGAATAATGAGCTTCACTTCAGCACTATGAGAGGGATCTTCATCTCAGCAGACCAGTGTCCCATTTGCCTTTACTTGACACTGCCAGCAGGGCTCAAAGGCTGTCAGTGTCCCCTTCAATGTGATCATGCCTGGATGGAGGAATATTGGAGCAATAGTGTGACACAGCTCATAATGCCACAGCTCTCTATATCCTTCATCTGTCAGTAAACCAAGTCTTCCATTTTTAATCAGTTATCTTACAAATACTTTTTACTTAATCACAATTTTGTATTTTTAATCATGCTTGAACTTGCACTAGATGTCTGAAATCAGTTTATTTTTGCTCCTTAAAAATCACACTGTGTAATCACACTGTGTAATCACACTGTGTAATTATAATTTCTTTCTGTTTGTGTCACTGTGAAAGATGCATTACATTTCAATTCAGTCCTTTGCACATCCTAACAGTAGGATTAATTCAGATCATTTTTCTCTTCCTATCATAGTTGTTTCCCCAGTTGCTTTTATCAGTCTTCTTCAGAGCATCATGGAAATGAAAAATAAGTCATAAGTTCATAGGGGGGAAAAACAGAGTATCATATATAGTAACTAAAAGAACTGTCAGCTTGTTTTCAGAACAAAGCCTATAATTAACAGCCTTTTATTTCAGTCTTCATCTTGATTTCCAAGGGTAAAAAGTACCAGTACCAAAAAAGTACAGTTATCTCTTATTTATACCCACAGCCTACACCTTTCTGGCATATTGCTAAATGAAAAATTAATAATTTTCTTAATAATAACATAAATGCAACTTCTTGTTTTCTGATTGCTGTTTTAGGTCATTAGCATTTACATGGGAATCACTGTAAATTTGGCAGAAGCATGGGAACCCTACAAAGCTGCTAAAACTGCCCTCAACTACACGCTGGACCTTTCCAATGTCAAAGAGCAGGTACATCAGCCAGAATTAATTATTTTTAGCAAGATGCAAGCTGTGTGGGCATCTCAAGTATATGCTATGATATCAGTAATGCATGGGTCTTTTCTTCTTGCATACAATGTATGTACTACATACATTGTCTGGTAAACTTAGAGAATATGAGTAGAAATTTTTCTTTTGTCTTTAGGGAAGAAATTAATGGAGTAGAACTGATACTTACTTCATAACAATTCTCTCCATTCTGTGATAGATTTTTGTTGTTGTTCTTTCCCATTAGTCAACAAAATACTAGTACCATTTTTCAGGAACAATTCCTAGAGAGGACATAAATGAACACAGAAGCCTGCAAGTCTGGATTTTTGAAACATCATGCTTCCCGCGTAGGCTCTTCGCTTTCAAATTTATCTTGCATCCTTTGGCATGCAGTTGCAGTATGATATTGCCTGCTAGTAATGATAATTTTTACAGCACCTTTGTGATGTGTGTGGCCTGTATTGATGCAGGCTGTGTGTGTTTGAAGGCGAGCAGGTACGGCGCGGTGACGGAGCGGGTGCACGCGCAGGTGCAGCAGTTCCTCAAGGAGGGCTGCCTGAGGGAAGAGCTGCTGCTGGACAACATCCCCAAGCTGCTGAACTGCCTGCGAGACTGCAACGTGGCCATCCGCTGGCTGATGCTGCACACTGCAGACACGGGTAGGGCTGGGTGCTGAGGGAACCTCAGTCCTGCTGCTCTTGGAGTCAGCACTTCCCTCTGCTGTTTGCAAGAGACTGATGTTGCCTTGCTTCTTGCAGTCGTGAATATTTTTACTTTTGTAGCTAGTTTCACACCGATTGTAACTGTATCTTATCACTCACATTCCTTTCTCCTGGACAAGAACTTTGATGGACATTTCCTTTGACCACTGTAATTGAGGGAGGAAGAACTGATTTCCTTCAATGAACAGTGATTTCCAAATGGATATAAAAAATAAAGAAGGCGGGTCTTGCCCCCCTTCCTTCCTTCCCCTTCCTTCCTTCCCCTTCCTTCCTTCTCTCTAATCCTGGAAACAGGTGTCTCTAGCTCTTCCTTTCGTGGCTATACTGTGACAGACTGTTGAGCTGTTCTTTTGCTGACAGTTTCCTAAAGTCTTGGCTGAAACAGCACATATGCATTTCTTCTGTTCTTGTGAGCCAAACACAGGTATAAAAATTATAGGAGAAGTCATGGTCTTGTTGAATAATATTCTCTACAGAAAAACATCGTTCTGAATGTTTTATCTAGGTCTAAAAGGAAAAGAGTAGGGAACTTCTTAAAATCGTAGTAATTAACATGTTAAAATCAAGGTTTTTATTCTGTTGAACTGAAATTTAACTGAAACTGTTCAGTATTGTCTCTGATGTGAGTTCAGGTCTGTAAACTGACCTAATCAGACATTCCCTTCTTTGAATGCTTGTGCTGTCTTGGAGGCTTCTTGGTATGTGAGAGGGCTTCTGTTACACCTCCATGCACTTTCTGTAATGGTTTTAGAAATATTGATCTCTGGGCTTCTCAGTCAGGTGGACTAAATTCACTTTCGGTTGCAGAAGCCTGCAGAAGTTTTAAGAAGCCCGAAGCATCACAGAAACCTCAATTATATCCTGTTTTAAGGAAGGGTTGTACAAGGGTGCTGAGACCCATGTAAATGAAGAAAAGTGGGGATTTACATATCAGAGCAAAATGTTTCTGCTGTCAAGCTGTTAAAAAAGAATGTTTTTACAAAGGTTGAAAAGCTTGGCCAAATTCTGTAACAGTGGGGAAATGTTGTCTTTCCATTTTCAGCTTGTGATCCAAATAACAAACGTCTCCGCCAGATAAAGGATCAAATTCTAACAGACTCAAGGTACAATTCCAGGATCCTTTTCCAGCTTCTTCTGGATACAGCTCAATTTGAATTCATTTTAAAAGAGGTAATGTGCTGCTAACCAGAGTCTTCAAAGATCTCTAAGCTAAAAATGTCACTGGATATTTTTTTAAGTGACTAAAAATAAAAAAATCTGCATTGTACTCTTCTGTAAAATTCAGTGAACTTCTGTCACTGTATGTCCATCACACTGTCTGTATTTCTTGATATTTAAATTTTTTTATTTGATATTCTGACAAGATCTTGAAGTTATGTAGTAATCACTGAGTCAGTTCTGTCTGTTTCCAGTATTTTGTCACCTATTGTGATATGCATCCTTGCCAGTTTTGTAAACCAAATGCTTCGGGTTTCAATAGATGTTCAAGCAGATGCTGTCAGAAAAACAAGCAAAATGGGAGAACTATAAAAAAGAGGGATCAGAAAGGATGACTGAGCTTGCTGATGTCTTCTCAGGAGTTAAACCTCTTACTAGAGTGGAGAAAAATGGTAATTATTAAAAACTATCCTGTGGGAGGAAAAAGTGATTTTGATTTATATTTCTAAAGTGGTACCAAAAGAAAATACATGAGTCTAATTGTGATAATATAAGAACAATTTTCGTGTCCCTCAGCTGCTACAGAGGTTTCTTTAACTCTTTTCTTGGTTAGGCTTTCAGCACATATTCCATATGTAAGCAATATTTATGTACCTAAGATTTAGATGGCCCTATTTTTAAAGGTATTTTTTATGTCTTTATTTAGATATGCCAGCTAAAACTATAAAATGCCAGTTCACTTCTGTCTGTATAATGGAGTTCACATTACCATGTTCTATGTAAAAAGGAGTGAGAAGATCATGCCCATTAAATTTAGGGATGGTTTAACCTCTTCTCTTATTCTTTCCCTGGTTGTAACCTGGATTTTGATTCTATCAGCGTCTTTTCAAACCTTCTTTTACTTCTCCTCCACACTGGGTGGTATTCTCTGAATTCTCCAAGGACTTAAAAGTCAAATCTGTACTTCTTTCCAAATTCCTTGCTCTGTTTATCTTTTTGTTTTTCTCTTGAACTGGTATAAAAAAAAAGAATTGTAAATCACTTTCTCATATCTGCAGGGACACAGCATAAAGTGTCAATTCAAAACAACAGAACCTAGAATATGGACAGTTTTACATTTGCTTCCAGCTAAAATCAGAATTACCTCACTGAGATATTTTCCTTTATCTTTTTGAGGGTAGCAAACTTTTACCTAAAGCATAGAAATTGCAACTGGCAAGAAAATTAACTTTGTAAAACAGTTTATGAAACAGGAATTTGTTTTAAGGGGCTTGATCATCTTCGTATAGATTTTTAATGCCCATTTATGTTGTTAGTTTTTTTAATGTTGCATGTGAAATTTACCTGAGCATTTGCCACTTTACAATTCTACATGTTGAAAGACTAGAAATGTACCAGTGAAATGAAACTGTTTAAAATAATTTCCTACATGTGTAGCTTTATGTTTGCTTCTTCTGACTAGCAAGTTCCCTGTATTTTTGCTCCTTATCATATATGCAGAGATTTTATTCCATTTTTCTTGTTCTTACATAGAAAATCTCCAGGCTTGGTTCAGAGAAA
The DNA here is from genome assembly GCA_013398175.1 of Climacteris rufus. Lineage (NCBI taxonomy): Eukaryota > Metazoa > Chordata > Aves > Passeriformes > Climacteridae > Climacteris > Climacteris rufus. Next base: position 1,322,967 of record VZRZ01008561.1, read on the forward strand.
TCTCCAAGCAAATAATGTCTCTAAATTATGATGATTCCACTGCAGCAGGCAGAAAAACTGTACAGCTAATACAGGCTTTGGAGGAGGTATGGCAAAGACATTTTGAGATAATTGACCTTGTCCTTCTGGAACAACAGAGCATTTTTTACACATGTAATAGTGTAATAATAATTCTTCTAATAGCAGAGATATGAAACAGATCTGCATTTTAACAATTGTTTACATCTATTAGGTATTTGCAGTTATAGATCTACAGTGAGCAGAAGTTACATGTAAACCTTGGGATTCTAAAATAAGGGATAGAATATGAAAAGTCACACCACCTGTAGCTCAGGGTTAGTAGGGTTTTTTGAAGAAATTAATTCAATATTAAACATTATTTGGCAATATTATTAATTTTTTAGACATTCTGAAAATAAATTCATTTGAAGCTAGAGATGGTGACTTGAAAGGCAGAGTAAAAATATCTCCATCTTTTCTGTGTACATTTCTTCTGCTTCCAGGGTGTAAAAGAGTACTCAGCATAACTTTTCACAGTACACCTCCTTGAGTAACTTTGTGAAGTTTATTGCTGATACACTGTAAAACAGGCCAGGATTTGTTAACTGCCTTACTGCAATAACATCCTGAAGTAATATATCAGTTTACTTATTTTGTTTGTATTGCTGTCCTTAAAGACACATTGAAAGCAAACAAAAAAGAAGAGTCCTTTTATGGGTTTTGTTTGTTTGTTTTTTAAATACAGGTCCAAGAGTTTCACCAGCTGGAAAGTAACCTGCAAGTTTGCCAGTTCCTGGCTGACACCCGCAAGTTTCTCCATCAGATGATCCGAACTATCAACATTAAAGAAGAGGTCTTGATCACCATGCAGATAGTTGGTGATCTTTCTTATGCTTGGCAATTAATTGACAGGTATGTTAGCAGCACCTTTTTGTTCCAGTCAGTCACCATTTGCAAGACTTGTGAGAAATAGCGTAGATAAATGTTATTAATGCTGTAAATTTTCCAGTCTTGAAGCCTTCTTTTGTGAATTGTTGAGTATATTGAATTCTTATCAGCTTGAATAGGAATTAACAGCTATCCTTGTCAGGTTGTTAACTGCAGGTTAAATGATAGTGTGATTTTTTACTGTCTATCCTGTTCTAACTATAACAGTTTTGTTAACCTCCTGACTCCAGCCTTTAGTCTAGTTAAGTGTTCTCCAAAATACTGAAGTTCATATTTCAACCAAAAACAAACAAGTAAAGACAAATGCTCAAGAACTTTTCCATGATGGGATTTTGCTGAGCTGCTTCATTGCCATGGCTGTTAACACTCCCTGATGCCTCCTCTTTTGCCCCACCTACTCCTTTATCATAGAGAGTTTTTCTGACAGTTACCTTCAAACCAAAATCCTACATCAGTGAAGTTCTTAAGTGATCTTGTGTGCCATTTCTACATTAGACTGGTGCTGGTGACATAAAATTTAACAGTTGAAAATAAGACTTTCAGGGGAAGAAGCTGATTTGTTTTGTTTGTTTCCTACCCCAGCTTTACATCTATTATGCAGGACAGCATAAGAGTCAGTCCATCTATGGTCACTAAACTCAGAGCCACTTTCCTAAAGGTATGTATGAGCAACAGTGAATGCACTTGAACACTGCAGGTCAGTCCAAGCAGTTTGTTGAAAAGGCCTTACAGCTCTGAAATCACAGAAAAGTCAAGACTTCTTTTACCAGCATTTTCTATATCCATTTTTTAAAGGCAGTATTGAATTAATTCAAGGTTAGTTTAAAAGAAATGAAAACTAAGTTATGCATGTTTTTTAATGCAACCATTTATATTGCTGCTGTTAGGCAAATCAATCTCAACATGCAGCCTCTGCTCATTGTAGCTATTTGCTTGATTGACATTGGTGAGAGATGGGATCCTCTGCAATGGATCAGAACAGGCTGAGGGGACTAAAAAAGTTATGTTGGCTGTGCCCTTTGCATGTCAGGATGAAGCTCTGGCATCAGATGAAAATATCTTCTGTAGAAATAAGAATAGGAATTAACATGAGAGAGAACATAAAATTACTACTGAAATATCCCATGCAGCTGTTAAGATTTTAACAGCCTTAGGGAAAGTACCCTTATGGACTGTTGGACTGCTTTGACTTTTTACAGTTTATTTTTTTGCTGTTGGAAAGCCTGGTGTAACACTGCTCTTTAGGAAGAATCTAGTTGTAGATTCTTGAGTTGTAGGTTAAGAGCCTGAGCAAGAGAATCCAAGCTTTTAATTTGCATCAACAAAACAAACATGAAGTTAGAGTATTGACTCCATTCCCAGCTTGCTTCTGCCCTTGATTTGCCGCTTCTCCGCATCAATCAAGCGAACAGTCCCGACCTCCTCAGCGTGTCCCAGTATTACTCCGGCGAGTTGGTGTCCTATGTGAGAAAGGTGGGTGCTCAAAAGGCATCACTGCCTTCTCCTCTAATTGCTTTGTCTTAATTGAAGATTGTTTTTGTAATGAGACCCTCCTGACTGCGTTTCTTCTCTCCTTTACAAAGGTTCTGCAGATAATCCCAGAAAGCATGTTCACATCTCTTCTCAAGATCATAAAGCTTCAGACTCACGATATTATTGAGGTGCCAACTCGCCTGGATAAGGACAAGCTGCGGGATTATGCTCAGCTTGGACCACGATATGAGGTGCAGTTAAAACAGGGAATTCTGGAAAAGCAAACCTTAGAGGTGGCCAGCTTTCACCTAAGTTTAAGTCTGTACAGCTCCACAGAGTTACACTTCAACAGTGAAGTTGGATTTGTTGATCAAAAATTAAAATTGACTGGTGGTGGTGTGAGTGTGCTTTAGGTTTTATGAGGACAGATGAGTAACTTTGGCACTTCAGTTTGTAGAAGTTTAAACTTTTGATCTTGTAGAAAATGAGAGGACAACTAAGTAAATCTATAAATGAGCATAAGTAAACGTATAAATGAGATACTTTTATTTCTGGAGGGGATGGAACCCTAAAAACCTGAATTTTAAATTAAGCCCTCCACGTTTGGCATGCTTGTTCCAAGAGGATAAAGTCAAAGACTGAATAAGCCAGCAGGGTTAAGCTTTTTGCTGCCTTCAGATGAGAAGAGTGGATGGTGACAGGTTGATTTGATCAGACAAAGCTGCTGTTGCTCATTTTGTCTATGGGTTTTTTGCTGCATTGTTACCAGTTAGGAAGAGTGAGCAAACATTAAAATTACTTGACATTATTTTCAATAGAGGAAGAAGAGATGCAAAAAGCTGAGTAGATCAGCAAGTGTTTCCCTCAAAGAATCTAATAATCAGTTCAGATGCCAGCTTTTCCCGTAAGTTTTTGCCATAGTGCTCAATTTTAGGTGTTTTATGCAAACAAGCTGTGATCTCTGATAAAGCTGATGTTCAGAACTGAGCATTAGGTTTAGACTCCCCCATTAGACTTTATACAGTCAGTCTGGTTTGTGTGTGGGTAGGAGTGGAGGAAGAGACAGTGTCCAGTAATGGTTTATTTTAAGGAGGTAAAGGGAAAACACTTTATACAAAGGCTTTTCACTTTTGATTTCTGTTGAACTGTAGGTCTGAACTGTCTTCTCTATTCTGTATGGTAATCATCTGAAAGGCAAAAGACTGGCTTGACTGAGCTTTGAGCATAAGGATAATAATAATTGTAAATAATTGTAAAACTTAATGTGCTACAGTATTACATCAGTGGAAATACTGAAGTGGACTCATTGTGGCAGCAGGCTGTGTTGTGGAATAACTGCTGTGAGCTGTATCCCCAGCCTGCTCAAAGGTACCAGCTGAGAGTTTTGTCCATGATGTTTTGTTCACACAAAGTGTTTTTTAAACACACCTTGTGTTTTGTAAACACAAACATAGCTGGTCTTTCCTTCCATAATCTCTGAAGCCTGTGAGTGGTACCTGTTCTTTCCTACTGCTAACACACCTGTATTTATCTAATCAAAAGAAAGGTAATTATTGTACTATAAGTAAGTCTAGAACAAGATGTAAAATTGAAAGTATATCAGTGCAAATTATTTGAATTTAAAATAGGAAGCTTGAATTGGGAAACATGGATATATTTAGAGTAATTATTTAAATCTATTGAATTGGTTCAATGAATTGTGTTTTCTCTCTCTTTACAGGTTGCCAAGCTAACCCATGCAATTTCAATCTTCACTGAAGGTATCCTCATGATGAAAACTACTTTAGTTGGTATCATCAAGGTAATGATGCCTTATTTCAATTGGAAAAAATTGTTTGGTGACAATTAGCACTTTAGCACAGATTTCAGCACAATGTATGAGACCTTGAGGAAAGATAAAAAGACAAGAAAATATAAATTTGCATACAGATTTTCAAATGGTGATGCTTTAATTGGCAGCTAGATAAGAACTATGCTCTTTAAAGTTCTGAAGAATCCACAGTCCCCATTGTGAACAGACTCATTCACCATAGTTGGTGATCTTTGGGGTTTTTACCTGCTGGGAAGCTTTTCTGAAGAGCTGTTTTTTCTGTTGGTATAAACTGCCCTTCCTACATTGGTGCCTCTTTGAGGACCAGAAGCAAGTATTCTTGAAGAAACATGCACTTCTTAATGCATACTGGTTTCTTAGAATTGTACAGCATTCTCAGAGGATCATGAACAAAGGTTGAATATGGGAACTACAAATCTTTGCCATTCAACTTAAAGAAATAATTTCTTCTCCAGCAGAAGTATGTAAGTTTTTATTTTTGGACAAGCTCTGGTGGGAGAGTGCATCTGTTAACAGTACCTTCCTATTTATCAGAAGAATTTAATATCTCTTTTGGTAAAAACTAAATCGTTTATGTTGTTTATACTTTTCTGACTTCAAGAAAAAAAATGTTTCTTCTACTTAGGTGGACCCAAAGCAGTTGCTAGAGGATGGAATAAGGAAGGAGCTGGTAAAAAGAGTGGCCCTGGCCCTTCACAGGGGCCTCATCTTTAATCCTAGAGCCAAGGTGTGTAAAAGCTCAATTTGGTTTTAATCCTTTATGTATCTTGGGTGTGCAGGGATCTGTTTTATTATACTGCCTTCTAGAAAATAATTTATGCTTTTCTGTGCAGATTTTCTTCTTGTAAAAATGTTGCTTTATCTTTTTTGTTGTGTTCATCTGCAGCCAAGTGAACTCATGCCCAAACTGAAAGAGATGGCAGCTACAATGGATGGGTTCCATCGATCATTTGAATACATCCAGGATTATGTCAACATCTATGGTTTGAAAATTTGGCAGGAGGAAGTGTCTCGTATCATTAACTACAACGTGGAACAGGAGTGCAATAACTTCTTAAGAACAAAGGTGCTAGTCAAACCTAAAAACAGGAAAAGGTTGATAAATGTCTTTATATTTGGTTGTTAGAGCCTGTGGCTGATGGAGCATATGTACCCACTGTGCACAGTTCATACCATTGTGACTTCAGCTAAATGTTGTGACTGCTGTGTAAAACATCTGCCCTCAGCTGATTCTGAAATATTTCAGCATCCCCTTTACAGTAGTTGTACATAAGAGGAAAGTACCCCAACCAGAATATTTTAATATCTTTTTGTAATAAGATACATTCTTCTCTTTGCTTTGTTCTATAGATTTTACAGTGTTTTCATACTGTTCTGTGTAATTTACAGTGTTGTTTTACAGTGTACTGCTCTTAAATCAAACCAAAAATTTCTCAGCTAATTAAAAAGGTGCCATGGTAACACTGCAAAGTACTCTAAAACTTACTTTTCAGATTCAAGACTGGCAAAGCATATACCAGTCTACTCATATTCCTATACCAAAATTCACACCTGTGGATGAATCTGTAACTTTTATTGGTCGGCTTTGCAGAGAAATCCTGAGGATCACAGACCCAAAGTAAGTACTGTGTGTCACAGACACCATGCATTGGATTGCTCCAATCCCACCATGTGCAAACCAAATATACAACAAATAGTTTTTCCTTAGCTGTCATATCTTCACCTAAAACCAAATTTACTCAGTCTGTCCTGTACATTTTAAATATTAGTCCAGAGAAGTTGTGATTTTAGTTATGAAGGAGAACAGTGTGGTAAAATAATGGAAGAAAAAGAAGTCAGGAAAGAGTGACAGAAACCTTGGGGAGAGAGGAATAACCAAACATCACCTGAGATACTTGGAGGGTCTTTCTCATCTGTCTGATTAAAGTAACTCATATTATCAAATTAATTAAATTACACAGATTATCAAAGGAACTGTCTGCAGCTTATTCTGAAGTAATTGTTTGCTTATTTTTTCCTCAGAATCACATGTTACATTGACCAAATGAATACCTGGTATGACATCAAAACTCATCAGGAGGTAACCAGTAGTCGTCTCTTCTCAGAGATCCAAGATACTTTAGGTACCTTTGGCCTCAATGGCTTGGACAGGCTGCTGTGTTTCATGATTGTAAAGGAGCTGCAGGTAATTCTTGAAGTTTCTCAATGCTTTTACTGTTTAATAACTTCTAATGAAATAAAAAATCTGTTAATTACCGAAATGGTAAATTGTAATCAAAAGCATTTGAAAAATGGGTGTTCAAACCCAAAGGTAGAAATTTGAGTTCCAGATAAAATTATGGAAGCTGGGGCTCTTAAGTACATGGTGCTGTGTAATTCAAGGTTGTGTGTTATGGGATGCCTTCTGAAAGTCTACATTGTGTGTGTACTTGGGAGTTGATAGATCTCAAGTCAAATTCTGTTTTGCTGTCTAGATACCAACAAAGATTAGGTTGTTTGGGTCTGCCATGATATAAATAAAGTGTCTATTTTATGTAGTGACTGTTTCCCTAATACCTCTATGTGAAACCAAGGTTTTTGTTTCCTGAGAAGAATATAGTTCTGGCCTGGTTAAAAATTTTAAGGAAAATAAGTATCAATGATGACAGTTCTTCCTGAAAAATTGAATTAATAGTTGTCCACAGTGGGCATTAGATATTGACGAGGGAGATCTTCTAATTGTCCTAACTCTAAAAAGCACCAAGTTAAACTACAGAATTCCTCACTGAAATAGTCTTTCCCTGCTGTTAGAAAATGTGGCTCTTGTGCCAAAAAGATTAATCAGGAGTGCATGTGTGAGGATTTTACTTACTTATTTCTTCTTTTCATTCAGAATTTCCTCAGTATGTTTCAGAAAAATATATTGCGTGACAGGGCAGTGCAGGATACCTTAAAAGCACTTATGAGTGCTGTCAGTCCCCTCAAAGGAATCATAGGTAAGTGCTTACTGATGGAAGAAAGCAATTGCCTTCTTACACTTGTGTTTATTTCTCCTTATTTGTTCTTTTTTCAATGCCTCACCTTTCTCTTTTCTCAGCAAATTCCAACAAGGTTTATTCTGCAGCAATTGCAAAAACACAGAAGATCTGGACAGCGTATTTAGACTCCATAATGAAGGTGGGTGCATGTGACAGGGTTATGCAGAATTCACTCAAGAATCTTTGGTTATATTGGCCCCCCTCAATTCAGGAAGCACGTTGAGGTGCTGAAACATGTCCAGAGAAGGGCAGCAGAGCTAGTGAAGGCTCCAGAGGGTAAGTCCTGTGAGGAGCAGCTGAGGGAGCTGGGGGTGTTTAGCCTGGAGAAAAGGAGGCTCAGGGGGAACCTTACTGTGTCTACAATTCCCTGAAAGGAGGGTGCAGCCAGGTGGGGTTTGGTCTCTTCTCCCAGGTAACAAGTGACAGCAGAAGGGGGCATAGTCTCAAAATGGGAGATTCAGGTTAGACATCAGGAGGAATTTCTTCACAGAATGGATTGTTAACCATTGCAGCAGGCTGCCTATGGAAGTGTGGAGTCACCGTCCCTGGAGGTGTTTAAGGAAAGACTGGACATGGCACTCAGTGTCATCATCTATTTGACAAGGTGGTGTTGAGTCATAGGTTGGACTCAATGATCTCAGAGGTCTTTTCCAATCTTAATGATTCTGTGATACTTTAATCTGCTTATTTTGCAGTGTTGTGTTACATTGTGTAGCATCACAAGTGAAGCAGGGCTGGGTTTGCAAGAGCTCCTGACCCTCATTGATATGGGCAGCTCCCACTCCACAAAGTGAAATTCACTGAAATTCACAAGGAGTAGTTCACTAGAAACAGAGTCTGGCACTAGAGATCTGATCTGGACAGACCAAGTTAGTGTTCAGTATCAGGAACTCCAAGACTCCTCACAGGGCCTTGTGACCATGATATTCCCAAGGCTAAAGTTTGGAGCAGTAGCATTTCCCAGACTTGCCTTGTTCCCACAGAAGATTTTGCACTGTGCTGAAGATTTAAACAAGCTGTTATGTTAACATGGCTCTTTATCTTGGCTCTGCATTGATATATTGCAACCAGTATTTTTCAGAGTGCTGTGGATGTTTGTTAATGTTGCTGGAGAGAAGAGGAGAAGCCAGGACAGGGAAAGGTTCTCTGCAATGAGCCTCTCTGTGGTTTTTGCCCCTGCCATGCTGATCTTAAAGTTTAGAGATGTGGGGCACAGAGTACAGGCATTTTCACTGACCAATGTAACTGGGGGTTTAAATGTTACCTTTTTTGTGCCTTTTTCACGTGGCCTGCATTTGCTGCCAGGAGCTGTGTGTAAATCTTGAGCACTGTGGCTCCATCTCTCCTCTGAGTGCACTGCACAGTTGGGGTTGGTCAGATCTGACTGCAGGTGGGCTGAATCTGTGCCCTGGTACCAAAATGAGGGAGGAGATCCAGCCACAATGTGTGTCCCTGCCTTGGGCAGCCCTACAAAGGCTGTTAGGTGTAATGAGGACTTTGTGTCATGTGCTTAACTGTAAATCATTACTCACAGAGTTTTTCCTTACTTTGACTTTACTCTTCCCTCATTGCATTCACTTAACACAGCACCCTTTTTGTGTTTGTTTCACCAGGTTGGTCAGATGCAGATTTTAAGACGACAGATTACCAATGAATTAAATTATTCCTGCAGGTTTGACTCCAAGCATTTAGCTGCTGCTTTGGAAAATCTCAATAAGTAAGAAGCAAAATGTGCTGGAGAGCTGTGTGTCACTGTGATGCAATTGTTAATCCTTACAGCAAAGTGTGGAGTCTGGTTGTGTGCAGGTTTTTGTTAGAGTACTTGAATTTTAACCTAACAAAAACATTAAAAATAAATACTTGGCAAGTAATTAGTTTGAACATGCCATTTTTAATGGCACTTGGTTATACTTGGTTTTGAAGTCAAATTTAGATGAGAAGGAATAGTGAATGTGTGGTGATGATTTTGAAACAAATATGATGTTTGTAAAAAGATATTCCAAACAAGATGTTTTGCTCATGATTGTAGCCATTTACAGCTTTTGTGTCTTTGAAGTTTTTACATTAATATAACATGTGGCGTCATGTAAGGTTTATTTGGGGATAATACAAAAACGTATTTAATATACTGAATGTGTTTTCCTTTTAGAGCAATACTGGCTGACATTGAAGCACATTATCAGAACCCATCACTACCTTATCCTAAAGAAGACAACACTCTGTTGTATGAAATCACAGCCTATCTGGAAGCTGCTGGCATTCACAATCCATTAAATAAGGTCAGCCATGCATTCTGGTGATTGGTGCAGTTTGCTTTTTTCTATTTTTTTTTATTAACTGAGAAAAAAAATCATATGTAGAGCAACTGTGCTACTTTTTTTTTTATTTCCCCTCAGATCTACATAACAACAAAACGTCTGCCATATTTTCCCACTGTCAACTTCCTGTTCCTCATTTCCCAGTTTCCCAAACTTCAGTACAACAGAAATTTAGGTAATATGTAAGTTGTTGTTTGTCTAAATCTAATTAAAACATGTGATATTGTCGATAGAGAAGATAGTAAAATTACCTGCATAGAAAATACACAGGTTCTGACTTCAGTCCATCATGTTCAGTTTTGTTGTAGTATTGGAAATACAATGGAGAATCCAAATTCCTGGGTTTCTCAATCTGTCCTATGCTTCAGTTAATTTCATGAAGCCATTTGCCATGGAAGACATGCAGTTGTTACATTAGTTTTGAATTTTTATCTGAGGGCAAGAAGAAGTGGAGACACAGCAAAAAGTTCCTGAAGTATTACAAAAGTTAGCCCCTGCTGTAAGAACATGTTCTGTTTTATAAATGTGTGGTGTTTGGGGTTTTTTCCTGTGCAGGAGTGGTGTGCAAGAGACCAGCTGATCAAATTGACTGGCTTCCTTTGGTTCTGGGGCTCCTTACTCTGCTGAAACAGTTTCACTCAAGATACACAGAACAGTTTTTGGCTCTGATCGGTCAGTTTATTCGTTCCACGATGGAACAGTGCACAAGGTATCCATGTTCTACTTTTTACCTAAGTATCACCTCTGAAGAGGCTTTCAGGAATATTATCACTGCTTTTCCAGTAGGTTTTTTTTCTAGCAGGGTACAATTGACATTTGCAGCCTTTCACTACTTGAAGGGACCTTATGTAAAAGATGTAGAGGGTCTTTTTACATGGACAGACAGGGACAGGAAAAGGGAGAATGGTTTTAAACTAAAAGAGGGGAGATTGAGATTAAATGATAGGAGGAAATTCTTTTCCCATGAGAGTGGTGAGGCCCTGGAGCAGGTTGCCCAGAGAAGTTGTGAATGTTCCATCCCTGGAAGGCCAGGTTGGATGGGACCCAGCAACCTGGGCTAGTGGGAGGTATCCCTGCCCTTGGCAGGGGGGTTGGAACTGGGTGATCTTTAAGGTCCCTTCCAACCCAAACCATTCTATGATTACATTACACAATAACAACAATATATTTCACTAAATACAAGATTAGAAGTCTATTTCTATTTGTAATGGAAATCACATGTCACCTAGTGGAAATGGTGTTATTTGAAGGCTGGCATTTTCAGGTAATTTACTCCCAGTGACTGGTCAGTTAGTGTGATCTCAATGGTGGTTTAATTTTAGCCAGAAGATTCCAGAAATGCCTGCTGATGTAGTGGGTGCCCTCATGTTCCTGGAAGATTACATTCGCTACACAAAGTTACCAAGAAAGGTAAGAAAGAATTCCATTGCTCTCAGAATACCCCTAAATACCCCAAACACTTCCCATAAAGGAAAAGAACAGGGAATGTGTGATCCCACTCCACTCCAGCCAGTGAAGGGATCTGGGCAGGGGGACAGCTGCCCACACCTCCCATTTGTACCACACTGGAGCCAACATAACAAATAACAGGTCAGGGCCCTGCTGATGCAGAAGCAGCCCTGATTCATAGAGATAAGTCCCATTACCACATGAATAAATATATGAGTATTAATAAATGAAGGATTTCAGCTTTGTGCAGATTTCAAACAAGTTGGTTAAACTTAATCTTCAGTGTACATTGCTGGAGCCTACTGGGAAGGAAACAAATAAAATAGAAGTTCCAAGCTGTTGCCAAGTAATTATAGCAGTTTTCTAAACAAAGAGAAAAGAGTTAATCAGCAACTAAATTTTGGTGAAACACTATATCCAGTCTTTCTTTCCCTTCCTGCCAAAGCCTGACTTCCCAGGCAGCTTCCTTGTCTTGTATGCAAGGGAAGTCCTAAAAGTCTGTACCTCTAGAGAGACTTTATTTCAGGTTTAAATACAACTCAACTACATTGGAAGATGATCTATTATTTATACATGGTATTAAAAATAAGTCCTACTCCCATTTGCTATATATAGGCTGTACCTCAGTTATCCTTGACTAAGCCATTTCCCAGCTACTGCTCAGGATGAAGAGAGTGAGATTTATCCAGTCTGCTCTTCCCAGCCCTCAGTGCAGTGTGTGAAGGTGCCTGTGTCAGTCCTGCAGCTGTAGCTGGTGCCTGTCCAGCTCCCACTCCAGCCTGGTGCTGGGTGGGGGCACAGCAGAGGGCAGCAGGCACCTGGCACCTCCTCACAGCCTGGGCTGTGCTGCTCCTTCCTTGCTCTGTGCCCAGCCAGGAGCACATCCTGATGCCAGGGTGCCTGAGGTCAGCAGTGTGTGTGCCTGAGTCCCAGAGCAGGTGGGATTGGTCAGGGCTGAACAGAGCACACACCTGCAAATGCCCAGCTGTGCCTTCCTGTGCCCCTCAGGTGGTTGAAGCACACGTGCCAAGCTTCATTTTTGATGAATTCAGAACTGTTCTGTGAATATGGAGAAGGACCAAGGCTTTTCTCCAAAACCCAAATGAGGAGTTGGGACCTGAGGATGAGGCAAGTACAGCTGTTCAGAACTGTGTCTTTTCTGTGCTTCAAGGCAGTGCCTACAGCTGTCTGTGAAATGTAACCATCAGCATCAGTCTGTATAACCCTTGTTTAAGTCTTGGCATGATACACAGCGTGTATCTCCTCCAAGCAGTGTACATTTTGTACTGCACATTATAAACACTGCATGTAATTGCTTATGTATAAATAATTTAGGGTTTTTGGTCTGAAGAACTGTTCGTGGAAGTTTGATTTTTGTACCAGAAATGAGCAGTGAATTTGGAAATAAAGGTGTTGGATAGTTTGCCAAGATTGATGATTCCAAATACGATTTTTCTGTTGAAAGAACCATGAATGAGAATGTATATACAGTGAAAAGAGGTTTGATATCTGACTGTGTCCTACAAACAGTTTTCTTCTACAGAGGACATAAAGTAATTAAGTATCCACAGCTGAAAAGTCTTGCCAGGCTAATTAAAGGCACAAATATTAGTGCAACTGTAACACCACTGATGTTGGAGACAAGGTGTTTAGTAACATAATTTTCACTGTTGGTATGTGTGATTTCCCACCCTTAAGGGGAAGGGACCACCCAAAATTTGTAGATGCTCGTGGTAGAAAGGAACAAGGGAAGTCAGAGGGTCCACAAAACCTCAGAAAGTTTTACTGATAAATTACACACTTGGCATGGAAATGGATACTTTAATCCCTGACCTCCTACATAAGCTCCCAGCAGTGGGTTTTGGATAAAAGGGTGGGGGGTGGCAGGGGGAGAGAGATAGAGATGGATTAAAGAGGGGGAGAGAGAGAAAGGAAAGAAAGGAAGGAAGGAAAGGAAGGAAGGAAGAGAAAGAGAAAGAAAGAAAGAGAAAGAAAGAAAGACAGAGGGAGGGAGGGAGGGCTGGAGCTCCAGCACTGATCCAGATGATGGGATGTCCTGGGGCACACACTAGCCCAGGGTACTTTTTTATAGATAAGTTTTTTGACTGTGTTGTGCTTACTTCCAGGAGCCAGAACAAGGACATTTGTCTCAGATGTTGTTACTCTTCTCCTATGGCCCCTTTTCCCATCCTTGGTTGTTACTACCAACAATCCTTGGCAGGCTCCACTATTGGAGTTTGCTATATATACATGAGCCCCATTATCTTCCAGGCTTCCAGTACAGAACATTTTACACCTGCCTTAATTATCTTGCTAGGGACTGCTGGGAGATTGCCAGTGGGGGATGTTACCCTGTCACTGGGACAGCTTGGTGATTATCAGACTGAAAAAGAGGAGGCAGCTGCCACAGCTAAAGGGAAAGTCCCATGCTGGGACTATCCAGCCCACACTCCTGCTTCGAGCAGGACAACTGGCACAGCAGAGGAATTAACCCCACAGAAATATATTGTGACAGATTCCAAGTCAGAACTAAAATTTAATAGGAGAAATTAAAATAAAAGCAGTAATACAGAAACACCAGCCTAAACTGACAAGGTCAAAATACAACCTGACACCCTGTTGGTCAGGGTGGTGATAGCAGTCCAGTTAAGTAGTGGCTGTAGTCCTGTTGGAGTGATGGATGTGAGCTTGGTTGAAGTGGTGATCCTGAGGAAAAAAAGTCTGGTCTGTCTCTGGAGGTCCAGTGGTGGTTGTGGAGTTCCTCTCCTCTGGGAAGTCCAGTGGAAGTGGTGTCCTGTGGGGCCTTCCCAACTTCTTTTATACAGGTGGTATGTTCAGCTCCTCCCTTCAGGGCGGGGCATATGACCATGGCACGATGTCATTTATGGCTCATTCCAGGTGGCCTTGATGGCCCATTAATGAAGATGACCCCCCCACAGAGTGGCTGCTGCTTCTCAGAGGATCTTATCAGGGCTCAGGCATTGTTGTGAAGATGAAGAGGCATCACCCTGCCTTGCAGGGTTGTCTCTCTTTCTTCCTTTATCTAAAGCCCAGCCCTTTATCTAAACCTCCAGTCTGGCGGGTGTGGGGTGCAGTGGTCAGCTGCTGTGTGTGACCCATCATTAACAATTCATCGAGAGGTGATGGAGATGGTGATAGAATACATTCCTTTGGTTACACCTTCATGTAACCCAAGCTGCCTGTCCAGGTGCCCCTGAATGGCAGCAGAGCTGTCTGCTCTGCTCTGTCAGCTGCTGCTCATGGTTTGTATCACCTGCAGACGTGCTGAGGGGCTGTTGCCTTGGACATTAATGAAGACATGAAACAGTACTGGCCCCGCTATCAACCCCTGGAGCTCACCACTAAGAACTGGCCTCCCACTGGACATCATGGTGCTGATGGTGATCCCCTGGGCCCTGCTGTTAAGCCATTTGGTTTTCCCTTAGTAAACTCCTGCTGAGTACTCACAGACACCTTCTTGTTCTTTCTATGTTTGGGAATGGTTTCTAGGTCTGTTTGTCCCATCACCCTCCCAAGGTTTGTGGTGAGGTTGGCTGTCCCACAGCTTTCCTCATCCTCCTCCTTCCAGTTCCCTAGAGACAGGAGTGATGTTTGTTCCAGGCCCCAGGATCACCACCACCATTCACAGGGCATTGAGAGCGGCCTCTCTCTGACACCTGACAGCTCTACCCCCACCCAGGAATGCATCCCAGCAAATCCCATGGCTCCTGTATTCCCACATTGTTTAAATATGTTCCCCAACTTGGTCCTCCTCTGCTGAAGGACTGAGTTTTGATCTGTGAGGTTCAGTGCCACTGAGTGGTGTTGTTTCACTTATTGCCAAATTAGCCTTTGCAAAAGCTATACTTGTGCCACAGTAATCTGGCTTTCAGGGTGGGGAGGGATTTTAGCTGCTGCATTCTGTGCCAGCAGCTCCTGTGCTGGGAGTACAGCCCTTCCCCTCCAGCAGGAAGGGCCTTGCCCAGCACCTGGCTCCCTGCCCATCCATGCAGGAGCAGCTTTCACTCCAGCTGAGACACAGCAGCTTCCCCCGGCAGCCAGAGCCCTCCTGGCCTCCACATTTCCCTCCAGGTGCTCTGGCTGGCTGAACAGCACAGTGGTTCAGACAACACTGGGAGCCCTGACTGAGGTCAGCCCTGCTGTGCAGACCTGGAGAGTTGTGCTGGGCTGCATATTTCCAGGAACAGAGCAACCTGGGCCATGTCTCACCAGGAGGAAAGAGCAGCCATGATTCAAACAGTGCCAGCTGTGCTCCTGCACGTACACCAAAGGTGGGGCAGCCATGAGTCAATCCCTTCACTCTGTAAAAATCTGTACAGCCCATTGCTCTCCCCTGAAGGGTGGCACAGCAGTGATCTCCCCTAGAGCACAGAATCACAGGATCAATTAAATTGGATAAACCTCTGAGATCACCAAGTCCAACCTCTGACTGAACACCACCTTGTCAACTAGACCATGTCACTGAATTCCATATCCAGTCTTTCCTTAAACACCTCCAGGGATGGTGACTCCACCACCACTCTGGGCAGTCCATTCCAATGTTTAATCACCCTTTCTGTGAAGATACTTCCCCTGATGTCCAACCTGAACCTCCCCTGGTAGAGCTTGAGACTTGGCACAGCTTGAGCAGGGACATCCCTCGAGGTTACTCGAGACTGAGACCCCTTACCTGGCATCTGATCTCTTTAGCAAGGTAAGCAACATCTTACCTCAGGCCCAAAGTTATATTGTGTTCTACTGACATTATCCAGCCTTTGGTAGAAGTGTAGTAAGCAGCAGTGTTCTACCTCTGCCTTATCACCGTGTGAATCATGATTTAAGTCATCATCAAATCACAAATTCAGTTATTGCCCTGTGGTGGTTTGACCTTGGCTGCAGGCCAGGTGCCCGTCAAGCTGCTCTGTCACTCCTCTCCTCAGCTGGACAAGAGGAAACAAGATGGAAAATAACTTGTAGCTTGAGATAAGGCAGTTTACCAAAGCAAAAACAAAAGTTTGCACGTGCACAAGCAAAGAGGAAAAAAAAAATTGTTATTTACTTCCCATCAGCAAGTGATGTCCAGCCACTTCCTGGGAAGCAGGGCCTCAGCACACAGAGCAGTTGCTCCAGAAGGCAAACACTGTAAATAACAAATGCCCCTTTTTCCTCCTCCTTTTCTTAGCTTTCATACCTGAGCTGACATCATATGGTATGGAATATCCCTTTGGTCCACTGCAGCCAGCTGTCCTAGCTGTGTGTCCTCCCAGGATCTCACCCACCTCCAGCCTACTGATGAATGTTGGAGAGACAGCACTGGTGCTGTGCCAGTGCTGCTCAGCAGCAGCCAAAACGCTGCTGTGTCACCACCCTTGCAGCTGCCCATGCAGAGCACAGCTCTGAGGACTGCTGTGTGGAAATGAACTCCATCTCAGCCATCTCATCTCCAACACATGCCCAATCACCATTTGATTACCACCTGATTTTCATTCAGACATTAATCACCATTTGTTCATCGTTTTATCATTAATAAAAGCCTTTTAGTTAATCCCATAATGATTCCTTTTAATGATCCACCTGTGAAACCAGATAAGCAAATGGTGCTGTAGAGCAGGAGAATGGGAGCACCATGGTAAGACTGCAGAAGAAAAAAGAGAAAAGATAGGGTGAAATGGGTGAGGTGGGGAATTGGGTATCACCCAGCATTAACAACCTGAAGTCTTAAATGTTTAACCCACACAAAAACCATGTACTTCTACTTTAACAGGTAGGAAAGCGAAGAGCACCAGTGGGAGAAAACAAACTGGTGTCAAACTACTTTCCCTCTGTTTCAGTGAATTTTTAAGTTTTTCATTTAGAAAGCTCAAAGCCTTCCCAAAACAACTGCAAATATCTTGTCCCCACAGTAGTACAGTTTCCTAAAGATAGTTAAAACACACAGAAAACTCTTAATGCATTAAGGCTTATGTTATTAATGCAATTATTTACGATGAAGCTTCAAATTTTAGGTCCTGTTTCTGAGTTATGCTGGGCCCTGAGAGGAATAGTTTACAAGGAGCATTCACTGGCAGTGTACATTACTGCTGAGATTCAGCAAGCAGAAAAATCAATTATGATATTATTAAGGAAAACTAGGGTTCACAGGCAGGCCAGAAAAAACTCTGGAAAAATCATTGTAATTAGTTTCAACAGCTGAAATAGCCCATAAACATCAGTGGGAATCTTCCCTGTACTCTAGATCATTACAGTATTCCTTAGCAGGGATTATATACCTGCATTTCTTCTTCAAAACATTGTATGGCACCCAAAGTCTTAATAATGATTTATGGAAATCTGACTGAAGTAATCTGCTTTGGGGAGTATCCATGATGCCCAAGTTAACCAGCTCTCCACCCTGGAAATTATCATATCTCATACCTTATCTGGGTAAAAACCATCAGTGCAGGAAATCTCTTTCACTACAGACAGGTAGAACCAGACCAATGTGCCACAGAAGTCAAAATGCAATTTATGCCATTTTAAATTATGATGCTTAATTTTAACTCCTGTGGCTCTTCAGATAAAACTAGAAAAATTAATATTTACAACAACGATAGAGGTGTGATTCTAGCAGACAGCAATTAGTTATACCCATGATTAATGTCTTATCTGTCCATCATTAAAATAAGTAGAAATCATTGAAAACAAGGTTTCCAGCCTTAAGAATTTGTACTTTTAAAGAAATAACAGCAAGTAAGATAATGAAAATGTAGTATCATAGAAATGAAGTAAAAGAACACTCTCCATCTTCAAATTCTTCATCTGTACATTTTTAAAAACTAAGTTTTTGTCTCCCAAGAAATCCCACTGAAGCAGGGACTGGGGAATCATTTGCCTGTTTTGTGCCCCTGCAGTTGCTGCTGTGCCTGTCAGTGGTGGCAGGAGCTTTCCTGAGAGGGGTCACGTCCTGCTGCTGCCCAGAAACCAGAACAGCCACAGCAGTAGCTCACCCTACAGCCAGCTCCATCATGGGCTACCTGCTTCCCATTAGCACTGATGGGAATTAAGACCAAGTTACCAGGAGTATGTTTAAAATATAATTCTCAGTTCACATTTCAGCGTTTAACACAAGGCCCCATACATTTAATTTATTGGTAAGTTTGGCAGTGGCAGACAGTGGTGTCCTAGCAACACCATCCATTGCTTAACTGGTTAACCAGGCCCAGGAAAGCTCTTTACTGGCTTGAGGAATCTTGAAAGGCTCACACCCAGGTCTGCCCAGGGGATGCCTGCTTTTATTTAGTTTGCATGTTAATTTGGAATTTGAAAGGCCATCCCACAGAGAGGAGCAACCTTGGGAAAACTTACACCTCCATCATGCTGGGTTTGGCTTCAGTATGGTGAATTTTAATACAAGAATTTATACAACACTCTCCCAGATGTCAAAATCAATGTGCCCCACAGGTCCCAAGCACTGCAGTGTCTGCACAGGATTTAAGATTGTGATGCCTCGAGCTTCTCACTGGCTGAGTCACAGGGCTTTGAAAGCTGATGTCACACCAGACTAATGCAGATAGAATCTCATTTCTGCATACTGGTGTCTTTTAAACCTCGTCCTTCTCTGAATGCCACGTCCTTCTCTATTTTGCATTAAGAAAATAAGCATCTTCACCAAATATTGAGATAATAAATACTTTCTACAGGTATGCCATTCCTTAAAATCAGATTATAAGGATATTTTAAAGCTGTGCAGCTCCTCAGAGTATTGTTCCAGGGCATCAAAAGGCTCTTCATAGCACATTGGGCAGTGATGACTGCAAGACAGACGTTTGAGAGGAGAAATGCCTCCCTGTTCCAGGCTTTAATCTATCTGGTTTTAAAGATGGTATGTGACAAGTACAGTAGCTGACAGGTACTGTGTGTAGGCACTACATGGAGTAGAATAATGCTGGGTGATGCTGATGTGATCTGACACATAAAAACAAGAGAGCTCTGATGTAATTGTCCCAAGCTGGGCTTGCAAATAACATCTATAGGCACTGTCTGTTTCCAGTTGTCATTTGCAGGAGAAACTAGCCTAGATTAAAAATGTGATCACCAAATACATTACAGAGAGACAGAGCAGCTCCATGTTTGTTCTACAGCAACCACAAAGATGTGCTGATTTTGGCTGGGGTAGAGTTAATTAATATTCTTCCCAGTGGCTGATATGGGGCTGTGTTTTGGATTTGTGCTGAACACAGGGTTGATAATGTAGAGATGTTTCTGTTGTTGCTGAGCAGGGCTTGCACAGAGCCAAGGCCTTTTCTGCTTTTTGTGTGGCCAGGCTGGTGAGGAAGTTGTCATGGGAGGTTGGGAGGAGACACAGCCCGCACAGATGACCCAAAATGACCAAGGGATATTCCAGACCATGTGACATCATGCTCAGGATATAAAGTGGGGGGAAGGAGGAGGAAGGGAGGATGTTTGGAGTGATAATGTTTGTCTTCCCAAGTAACTGTTCCATTTCATGGGGCCCTGCTCTCCTGGAGATGGCTGAACACATGGCTGCCTGTTGGAAACAGTGAATTAATTCTTTGCTTGTGTGCATAGCTTTTGCTTTCCCTATTAAGCTGTTTCTATCTCAACCCATGAGTTCTCTGGTTTTAACCCTTCCAATTCTCTCCCTGATCTCACTCTGTGGGAGTGAGTGAGCAGACTTGGCTGGGGTGAAACCAGGACAACAGGAAGGTATCATAGGTCAACACCCAGTTTCCAGCCCTCTGCAATTGCCTGTGCTTGCTGAGTTACTGTGGGGCCGAACCTGAGCCGGGGAGGTGCCGCTTTGCAGCTCACCTGTGGCACAGATAAATTCACATGCTGCATCTGACTCCTGCCTGCTGCTGTCAGGAGAGACAGAGACCCTGGAGCAAAATGCTATACAGGCAACAAGCATGAGTCAGGAAAGCTTTCTAGCATCACAGAAGACACCAGAAGGCTCAAGGTTAATGGAATCCCTTCCAGCCACTGGAGGTGTTACTAAGGGCTCAAGAGAAGATGGAGGTAGGGGCTCTGGAGAAGGTTTCCTGCAGGTGGTACTAATCTCATCTCATCTCATCTCATCTCATCTCATCTCATCTCATCTCATCTCATCTCATCTCATCTCATCTCATCTCATCTCATCTCTTGATGGTTTTATGTGTCTGCAACAGGTTGTGCACTCAAAATGGGATCCTCATCACCAAAATACATTTCAATCCACATTTTAAAAAGCAAAGCAAAAGTTAGCCAAGGTTAAAGCCCATCCACCATCTTCCCAAAATAGCAACCGATTTCTTGCTACCAATAATCCTCTTCTGCAAGAGTTTCCTCCAGCAGAGCACTTGATAAAATGACCACTGTCCTGGCATAGGAAATGCAGAGGCAGCAAATATATTTAGTTGTAAGGAAGGTGGTAAAGCTTTGTAACCTAAAACCTTAATAGCAGGGTTTTATTTATGTTGAAATACAGGTGAGGGGTACATTCATGCCATACATAAAAAGTATATGAACCAGTTTCTGTGCTCAACACTGTGCCTAAGAGCCCCACATCAACCTTTGGGTCTAGGAACTCGATATTCAGAATTTCATAAACCATGTCAGGACCCATCCTGTGATGCAGGAACCACTGGCACAGCATGGCCCCCACCGAAAACACCGCGGCCTGGTTCACTCAGTGTTGGCAATCATCTCTACTCCACATTAATCCTGCCCTCAAAGAACCCAATCTTGTAGCCTAGAAGCACCCATAAAGTCAAACCCACACCACCAGTACTGCCATGAGTGTACAGGCACCAGTTAGAAGGTAATACTTGTATGTACAATTCTGTATGCTTTTACTAGGCAAGACAAATTTTCAGGACCATATATGGATATGATATATATCAGACCCTGTATCAAAGGTATCAAAAAGCACACCTGGAGAGATAGTGTTAAGATGCCCTTGCCTGAATGCAAGGTGTGAATCTGCATCTGAAGGAAACCAGCTGCATCACAGAAACCTGAAAAAGCTGTAGTTGCATAAGAATGACTCAAAGGTAAACAAGATGCTGAGCCAAAGAAAATTTGTAAGTTCCCATAAATTAGCCACTGTAATAGCATAGGTGGAACCATCCAAAACTGGATGAGTTTGCAACACACCCCACTGGGTGCTTCTCAAGAACTGCTGACTACTCATGTGCATATTGCCTTAACAAGTATTTCAGCATTTGACCCATGGTTCTGCCATTTGTCATAGGCTGCCTTGGTAAGCCTTGCTTGAAGATGTTTTTAAGCTCTAAAACCTGGATGCAGTACCAAAGGCCCCTTCTTCCATGACCCTCTACTGTCTCTACCTTCTGAAAATGCTACCAGCAAAGGCCAAACACTTCACTCTGCAGCTTCTCTTGACCCTGCTCGAAACTCCTGCTCTGCCATACACCAGTCAGTGCAAAGGCCCATCTCATGCAGAACTGTCATTTCTTTGCTTTAGCTCTTTGCTATCAATTTCCAACATCCTGTTTACCTTTATGACTGATGCTGCCAACTGAGTGGAAGCTTGGAGAGGACCAGCCATGGTGATTCCAGGACACTCTCAGCTGAGTTGCACCACCATCACCGGTGTTGGACAGCTGCAGAGACAACAGCTGTGTGATCAGGTGGATGATCTGCTCAGCCTGGTGGCACAGCTAAAGAGAGAAAGCAGAATGGTTAAAGAGCATCAGGGAGTCTGAGAAGGAGACAGACTGGTAGAACCATGCTGTGGCCTTCCTAAAGGCAGGAGCAGCTACCAGAAAAAAAGTATGATCAAGGGTCTCCTATATCCTCCCCCCAGCAGGAAGAAAGAAGTAGCTCCAAAGAAAGGAGAAAATGGAAAAAAATTAAAGTCCTTGCTTGGGCAGCAGATGTGTAGTCACACTAGACAGGGAAGAGGCATAATATCAGGCTTGCTCTTGACACGCTGTGGAAGGACACACCAAGGTTAAAGGGACAGAGTGCTACTGAGGGCCCTCAGACTGTGGGTCTAGATGTGTTGGCCACATTGGAGAACATTTAAGTCTTATGGAGATGAGCCAGAATTTGATGGGTGGGCTGTTCTGTGAATAAGGAATTAGTTTAATGGTCTCATTCAGAGGGTAGTGTCAACAGCTCAATATCTGGATGGAGATCAGTGATGAGTGGTGTCCCTCATGGTATTGTTTAGGATCTTTATCAAAGACAGAGACACCAGGATCAAGGGTGCCCTCAGCAGGTTTGTAGATGACACCAAGCTGAGTGGTGCAGTTGACATGCCTGAGGGACAGGATGCCATCCAGAGGGACTTTGACAAGCTCAAAGAGTGGGCCCATGGAAACTTCATGAGGATCAACAAGGCCAAACACCAGGTCCTGGACTTGGGTTGAGGAAACTCCCAGAATCTATACAGGCCAGAGAACAAATGGCTCAAGGCAGCCCTGCCAAGAAGGACTTTGGGGTGCTGGTGGATGGGAGTCTGGCCATGACCCAGCAATGTGCACACTCATAGCCAGAAAGCCAATTCTATCCTGGGCTGCATCAAAAGCAGCAGGGCCAGCAGGTTGAGGGAGGTGATTGTCCCCCTCTGCTCTCTCCACCTGGAGATCTTCATCCAGCTCTGGGGCCCCCAGCACAGGAAGGACAACACAGACCTGTTAAAGCAGGGCTAGAGGAGGGCCTTGAAGGTGATTAGAGGGATGAAGCAAGTCTCCTATGAAGACAGGCTGAGAGAGTTGTTCAGCCTGGAAAAGAGAAGGCTTCAGGGACCTTACTGAGGCCTTCCAGTACTTGAAACGGTTCTGTAAGAAAGATGGGGACAAACGTTTAAGCAGGGCCTGTTGCAATAGGACAAGGGGTTTTAAACTGAAAGAGGGGTGATTTAGACTAACTATAAGGAAGTTTTTACAATGAGGGTGTTGAAACACTGGAACACGTTGCCCATAGAGATAGATGGTAAATATCCAACCCTGCAAACATTCAGCATCAGGCTGGACAGAGAACCTCATCTATTTGAAAATGTCCCTGCTCATTGCAGGCGTGTTGGAGTAGATGACCTTTAAACATCCCTTCCAAAGCAAATTATTCTGTGACTCTATGATCAGGATTATTTTTCCTATTTATGTTCCTTTGTTTATATTAAGAGTGGATTTCAGTTAACATTTAAAATACCCTGTCAGCTTTTATTGTCAGTACCTTGAATGAATTTATCTCAGCAAACTCTGTCATGCCTCTGTTCACTCTGCACAGCACAGGAGCTTGTGCAGCTTTTTGGAGCTTCAGAGGAAACAATTTAGGAACTGCTGACACTATTTTCCATGTAGTACTGTCATGCTGAGCAAGCCAGAATTTCAGGATGAATAATTTATCAACTGCCCATATTTATTCTGGATTGAATGGATTTCACTTTTGTCCAGAATACACAAGCGGGTTTCAGAGAGCAATACATACAAGGACTGTGAACCAACAGTACATTTATGCCCTACTGACACAAAACAACCCATCAGCATCAACAGCATTACAACAAACACTAACACATAGGTTTCAGGGGATGTGAGCAGCCTTTAAAGTAACACAGGTCACAACTTACACATGGGAAGCCAGTACACACAACAGGCTCCATGCACCTTTCCCATCTAACCATTTGCAGTGCAGCAGCTGAATCCTGGGCCCCCCACTGCAAGGACACTGAGGTGCTGGAGCATGTCCAGTCAAGGGCAACAGAGCTGGTGAAGGGTCTGGAGCACAAATCTGGTGAGGAGCAGCAGAGGGAGCTGGGGCTGTTTAGCCTGGAGAAAAGGAGGCTCAGGGGTCAGAGATCACTCTCTACAACTCCATGAGAGGAGGCTGTAACCAGGTGGGGGTTGGCCTCTTCTCCCAGGCAACCAGTGACAGGACAAGAGGAAACGGCCTCAGGCAAGGTTCAGGTTGGACATCAGGACCAATTTCTTCACTTGAAAGGGTGATCAAGGATTGAAATGGGCTGCCCACAGAAGTGTGGAGTCACCACCCCAGCAGTGTTCAAGAAATGACTGGATGAGGCACTGAGTGCTGTGATTTAGTTGACATGGTCTTGTTCAGTCAAAGGTTGGACTCAGTGACGTTGGAGGTCTTTTCCAACCTCAATGATTCCCTGATACTGTTTCCTCTTTCCTCCCCACCACAAGCAAGTTTTCATACTCCTGCACAATGTGAGTATCTACAATCTCACCACTATGTAGCTACTTCTCTTGTTCTCTCAGCTCTCTCCAGCGGCTGCACCTGGACCAGTACTGGAACAGAGGGATAGCCACATATGCACAACGCCTAAAACACTTACCTGAGTGTGGTGGTGTGCAGGGCTGAGGCCACAGCAACCAAAACTCGGCGTTGGTGGAACAGGGCTCAGCACACCACCCCCTAGAACTCCTACTCAGGTTGGGGTGAACATGAAGTGATCCCTTTCAGTTAGTGTTTGCATGTTTGCTACTATTGGTTAGTATGACCATTACCTAATGTTCTGTATGTGGAGTTATTCTGGAAAGTTCGCATCTCTTTGGGTTCTTATTGGTTCTGTTGTAATCCCTGTACCCCCGTTGGCTGTTTACCCACTCCCTTTCCCTTTAAAAATCCCGCTGTACCCCGTGCCCCCTGCCTTTGTCCCTGGATTGGCTCCTCTTCGCTGCACCCCCAGGCTGCCGATCCCCAACCCGCGGGCCCTTCCCCCTGCACCTGGAACTCAACCGCGAGCGGCCGCTTCCCGCTGCTGCTTCCCGCTGCTCCTGCCTTCCCGATGCATCTTCTTTCCCCTGCAGCTTCTGCCAGCAATAAAAGAGTTGTGAATCCATACAAAGGATTTCTCAAAGTCTGTCCCCACTGGCTGCTGAAGAACACCAGGCTGGGGCAGCTTGCATATCAGAGGAGCCGGCAGCCGTAGCTGGAACCCCGCACTTGGGGGGTGTTGCCCTGATTTTTGCAATTCTGGATGTTATCATTTTTCTGTAGTTAGTTTCTCACAGTTTTCTCTGTAAACATGGCTATGTTATTGTAACTGTATCTTATCATTCACATTCCTTTCTCATGGACACAGAACTTTGATGGACATTTCCTTTGACCACTATAATTGAGGGAGGAAGAACTGATTTCCTCCAATGAACAGTGATTTCTAAATGGATATAAAAAATAAAGAAGGCGGGTCTTGCCCCCTTCCTTCCTTCTCTCTGATCCTGGTAACAGGTGTCTCTGGCTCTTCCTTTCGTGTCCTTACTGCGACAGGGGGGTATTGCTGCAGCTTCTCCCAGCCCCAGCACGTGCAGGGGCAGCGGGCGCAGCCGAGCGACCTCGGGTCAGCTCCCAGCAGCGGCGAACACCTGAGGGCACATTAATGCTATTAAATGTTTCAGTGTTAAATGTTATTAATGCTATTAAATGTTTCAGTGTTAAACGTTATTAATGCTATTAAATGTTTTTGAACCAACCTCTTCAGAGTTTGAAGATATACAGACAACTCAAGTTCCATGAAATACATGTGCGTTCTGCTCCTCTCAGATTCTGAATCACGCCTGTGACAAAACTTTCCTGGCATGTTGCTTCACTTTGCTGCATACAGGTGTAGAAAATGAAAATCAGGATTCCTGCAGACCATCTGCTGCATGCTGTGGCTGCTGTTGGATTCCATTTTTGGCCACTATACCTATGGACATTACCCACTCACTGCCAGCTTTACTCAGTCTCAGCTGACTCAAGAACTGCTTCTTTCATGACTTCTCAACCCCCCAACATCCCTCTGCATCCCTGAGAAAATAACTGCAGTCAGGGACTACAGAACACAGCTTGGAATTCTGCCCTGCAACTCTTCTTCACCAGGGCAAAGCTGGTGGGCCATCAACCAAGCTGGAGTAGGCACCCAGCCAACACTACCAAAGATCAACTAATCAGTAATCTCAGTTCCATGTCCCAATGATCCCACTCTGTTTGATACTTCAAAATAAGCCCTTCATCTTGTCCTGAGGACAAGGGATGTAGCCATTTCATGGTCATATTGTCAGGTTGGCCCTTCTTACACACACACACAAGATTTGTCTCTCCCCCACCAATTTCCAGTAAGTGATTGCCACCCTGATTACCAAGACACTTAACCAGACACTGAATTCAGGAGAAGAAAAGAAAAAATCCTTACATGTATTTGTAAATTTAAGCAAATAAATCAGAATTTAACAAAACTCTTTAACCAGAGATACACAACAAAAATAATCTACAGATATAATAACTTTTTATTTAAGTAAGATGAGGATGTGTATTTGGCTCAGGATTTTTATCCATGACTTTAAAGAGACTGACTGCAAATAATATAAAAAAATAGAAAATGTAAAATTAATATTTTCAAAATTGTCACAAATTTTGAAAACACTTGTATAAATTCTGCAAACTTTGTGTACCCTTAAAGGGGCATAATTTAGTTACCATATATAATGATATTTGAAAATATTAGTACTTTACCCTAAAGTTTCAACATAGACATATTCATGATGAGTGTAATGTCAAGAGGGTATCAAAAGTGATCATGGTTAGAAAAATATACATACTTTTGCTTCTGGAAAAGAAAAGGTCATTTGAAATATCCATCAAATAAAATACTAAATAAAGTCTCTCCACAGATTTTTTTCACAGTCCAAGATAAAATGTATGTTTATACACAGCTTATGCAATCTGTCATTTTCAAGATGGAGTCACAGTTTCACCAGTACAGAAGAACAAAACGTGTTATTGCTCTCCAGACTGTTGGCTGCACCCACGTGTGATTGTTTAGGCTAGCCAAAAGAGCAGAGCCATGCAGCAACACCCAAACCAATCAGAAAAAAGGTAAAGAAAATGCAGATGCACAAGAGCAAAGGAAATCACACTGATAACGACAACATTGAGAGGAATAGCGACCAATAGGAATAGACATGAACTCTTTAGTAGCATGCAGTAATTCCTACAGGAAAAATAATCCCACCACACTCCAAGTAGTAAAAGGACACTTTCATGGTGCTTTTCATTAATTTTTAGAAGTAATATTAAAGATTACTTTACTGTCTACTGAAAATAGCCTGGGCTGAATTTGTTTCAGTGGATACAGTTTGTTGCTGTGCTTCAGTTCATGGCAGTGTTAAACTTCAGTTGCACACACACCAAGCAAAACAAACACAAACTTCTAAGGTTTTAAAAGGAAGTGAGACAGGAAGAAATTTTCAAAACCATGTGCTTTCACTACCTGAGTGCACTGCAGTAGCCAACATAGCTATGGTTGATTATTACTTGTTAAAATGAATTCTGGTGTAAAGAAGGAATTCAGAAGAGCAACATGGCACTTGGAACAGTAACTGAAATTGAAGATATGGTGACACATTAAGATCTGACATCCTTTACAATGTCCTTTTAAGTATCAATAGACCAGTATCTCAGCTGCAACTGAAACAGAACAGAGGCAAATCCTAATGAAATAACCCAAATCAAGAATGTTACAATATTTCACAGTAATAAAGTCTATGCAACTACTGAACAGAAAAAAGCATGAAGGATAATAGCAGCATAGGGTTTACAGTTTTCACTTTTCAGTTTATTAATATTAGTGGTGCACTCAGCAATGCATAAAGCAAGGAAAGAACTTCTGTCAAAACTGGCAATTATCTACCACGTCAACACTTAATTATGGTCCTTGTAAACAGCTAACTCCTTCTTGAACTTAAATTGCAAAGAAAAGAATATTTACATATAATATATATGTATATAACCACAAAAACAAAATTAAGTAAAACCTTATCAAGGAAATTGCATTTTGAGGAGAAGAAAACATAATACAATATTAAATAGTATATGTCCCAAGATTTTGAAGGCATTGTGATTTTCATGCTTTCTTCCTCCAGTCATTTTTCCCCTGGACTTTAATAGACTAAACACTTCATTTCAGAGTAAATAAGTGGAAATATGATAGAGCAGCTGCGGTAAAAAACAGCTCCACTACTGAAAATCGCTCGAGGCTTGGTGATCCAGGACTCTGACTTAAAGCAAAAATAAACGGCGTACAAGGCCACAGCAAAGAAGTGGCCAATCAGTACCATTGGTTTAGGAGATAACCTGCATTAAAATAAACACATAAAACTAGTAAGTAAACACAATCAGAAAGAACTGACACATTTCCATTTTACAAATACAGATCTCCACTCAAGATCACACACTTCCTTCTGATTAAGGCAGCTCTGGTCTTTCCATCTCAATTGAAAAATACAAACTTGGTTCTCTTGGAGCTGCTCCACACTCTGCATTCTCTTCTACAGCACAGCCAACAGAGACTGCTGCCTTGTCTTCATTTCCAGTACTCTTTGTCTGCCTTATCTTCCCCCAGAGGAATATTCTCAACAGGCTCTTCAGTTTTAGCTCTCATTCCAAAAAGAGAGAAATATAAAAGCACAGTCTCATATGTTCAGAGTAGTAGGATTTACTGTGCATTCACTGGTTTCTGAGGGGTCATACAAACACCTTAATAGCTAGAGATTTTTCTGTTCCTTACAATCTTTTATGGGAGGCCTCACCCTTCACTACCCTCAGCTTGTCAAGTCAGAAACATCTCCACCAGCTGCTCTGCTGGTCAGGACCCCTCTACCTCATTCAAACTCTACTGCCACCTACACTAGGTGCCACCAGCTTTAGTGGCATTTTTTTACACAATAAAAAGAAGAGTCAGCATTTAAAGACATAATTTCTAACAAAGCTCCAACCTTCAGTATCATGTTAAAAGCCTAGGCTCCCATGGGCCATTCTCCCTGTGCTGAGCTGCCTGATGGGAAGCAAAGCAGATCTCACAAGGGCTCACGGTGCTCGACCCCGCTCCCAACAACCACTGCCAGCACACTGAACGTACACAACGAGCAATCCAACGGGCCCTGAGACACATTCTCCTCCAAGTCTGAAGTAATGGAAACAGGCTTGCTTTAGCTGATGCAAGGAATCTACAAAATAAATTAAAATGACTCAACAAATAAAATCAACACATACCGAAACATTTTTCTGCATACAGAATACTGATATTAAATCCTGGACTTTGGTAGCTGTTGTTCTGTTCAGTTCAGCTGGATTTTGAGCTGGTTTTAGTTATTAAAGGATAGTCTTACAAAATACCTATATGTTTTTGTATTAACTGGCTTTTTCTTTGTTTCGTTGTTTGTGGGGGTTTTCTTTGATTTATTATTTAATGCCTTCACATTGCTAAAACTCAGTCTGCATCACACCAGAAGTAAACAATTAGGCAGAGAACACATGAAAATTTACCAAAATTCTTTGATTGAAACATTTTTAATATATTCATATATACACACAAACACATCCATATGTGCTCTTACACATCCCCTCCCCAAGCATAGTTATTTACCAAGTTGTAATTAGTCAGAGATTATCTTTAAAATATATTTACCATCTGTGGCTGCAAAGAGTTCATAAAGTGCCTGCGCAAGAACATTCACTACAAAAGAATGAGATTTTTTTCTTGACCAGTAAAATGTTCTTTTTGCCTGAAAATGGGGAAAAAAAAAACCAAAATAAGAATTTCTGTCAGTAAATACAAAGGAACATTCAAAAGATTCCCAAAGAGGTGGCAAGAGTCATGCTTGTGGAAATTCTGGAACGGATTTAGTGACATGCTAGCTTAATTCCAAGCTAGGGCATTAAGGAATTTTGGAAACTTGTTGAACCAGTTATCTAGGCTCCTCTTACATTAAATATAGGGGGGAAAAAAAAAGTAGTCCCAGAGCATCTTCATCTCATCCTACAGCAGGTGTCTGGGATATGGCTGAAACTTGAAGGATGATGCTCAGCAAGTTCCCTCCATTGACTGATAAGAAGTAGGAAATGACTGAGGTCTGAGGTGACTGAAATAGAAGTATCTGCATTTGATCAGGTAAGTCCTGAACTGCACTGATATTCAGGGCCCCTCTAAGTGCTTCTCAATTTTTAAATACACTCTTTGAATCATCATCTTGTAGTCCACAATTATATTATCTGTAATTTAGCCAAGACAATATGCCTAACCTGATTAAAAGCAGTAAGCACATAAATAAGAAGTCTTATTATCTTACTCCTCAATTTTAGGTCTAAATCTCACTGAAAAAAATAAATCTTGCATGAACACTGATAGTGCTTAACCTGGGAAAGCAGGATGCCTACTCCTTAGGATCTTACTACTGTGAGATTAATGCAGCAGGCAGGAGGCCAGTGGAGGGCTGAGATGTGTCTGAAAGACTTGGTACACAAGCTCATTATTGTCTAATTACAGGTGTAACGGTCCAAACCCACCCCATTTAGGATCAATCTGGTTACACACACACTACTAAAACGGGAGTATCAGCTTATCCCAGCAAAACAACCTGACTACACACAACACACCAGTCTCCTGAAGCAAAACACAGCAGCTCAGTATGTGAAGTTTGAAACTGACCCTTGCCACACAAACCACAGCTCCACCAGTGAATGCCTGATGTCTGATTACTCTAGCCAAAGCTTTGAAAACTGCTGTGCCTCACCAAAAACTTATTTGTCCCTGAGTTGCATAAAACTTAGAAGTGTGTCATTAAACTGCAGCAAAAGCTGTCTAAAATAAATCCAAAATAAAGAATCACCTTAAGAACATCAGAATCTTCATAAAGGTCTGGAATATCCTGGAGCAAACTTCTCCATATTTTAACATCGTTTAAAATAACACTCATTCCTCCACCAGTTAGAGGGTGCCTTATATTATATGCATCTCCTAAAAGAAGAACACCTAGATAGAAGAGAAAAAGCAATAGGATACTGCATAACCATTATGTAATCTTAACATTCAAATCCTGTTAGGAAAAAAAAAAAATCAAACTTACTCAGAATTCATTCCCACCAGAAAATAAAATTAATAACAACTAGAAATTAAAAACAAACAAACAAACAACAACAAAGAGAAAAACAAAGGGAAAAATACAAAGTATGTCATTAAATTAAAAGTCTTAAAACAGCTTTAAGATGAAAAAGGTCAAACTGGTTTTTCCCTATAGGTATGTATGTGCATGTGTCAAAGAAAACACACACACATACACTTTTTAAGTTAATGTCTTTACTTTTTAAATATTTTTTAATACTTTCTTTAAAAGATCACACTTACATAAGCTTGAGCAACTGAGTGAATAAAACTTACAGATAAAGCAGGCATTGATTTAAAGTCTGGTGTCAATATAAACATTTCAGTTAAATTATGCCCAAGGTACACATTTTCAAAATGTTATTTTACACAGAAGGATTTTGAGACAGTTGTATTGAATAACAAATATACATCTATGACAACAAAGTCCTATGCCTCAGATGTTTATAATGCCTTTTCCCTTCCTTTTATTCCATAATACACACCTTTCTTGTTCACAGCTGAGGGAGGCAAGAAGCTGGCTGGCATAGTCCTTAAACGATCATTCTGAACTGCTATTAAGAATGGTTCCTTTAAGTGATCTGCAATAACCAAATATTTTCGTTCCAGTAGTTAGACAAAGTCAAAACCAATTTGTACACAATCTATTTTAATCTCTTCTTAGAGATACCACAGAATCATAGCATGGTCTGGGTTGGAATGGGACCTTGAACATCACTCAGTGCCAACCCCCTGTCATGGGTGGTTATTTCCATTAAGCCCCATCCAGCCTGGTCTTGAACATCTCCAGGGATGAGGCATCCACAACTTCCCCAAGCAACCTTTTTAGTGCCTCACCATCCTCACAGTAAAGAATTTCTTCCCAGTATCTAATCTCAACTTAGTCTCTTTCAATTGGAACCCTACTGAAACACTCACCATGCACATGGAAAAAGCCACACAGTTCAATGGGTTCAACAAAATGTGTCTTTTTCTGGCATATTTAAATGTGACAATTACCTAGAAGTCTTTCTAGCCTTACCAGGTAGTTGTGGATGAATGGTCTCAATCATGTATTCTTTTAAATTTTTTGGCATTTCTCCTCGAATATCAACAAGGACCCGAGTTTCAGTTGAAGAAATCTTATAGATTAGCACTGGACTCGTTTTAGCTAAAACAAGTTCAGCATAATTAGTTTTAAACTGTGGTGCATCCTTAAAAAGGAAAGAAGGGGGAGAAAGATTGAGACTGATTAATGCAAGGATATTGAACATCAGACAAACCAAAAAATTTTCTAAGCTACTTTTAAATGAAATCCTGTATCACATTAAGTTTTTTACTTTCCTCTTAAATGAAGAAGTGTTTTCAAAAAGAAAGTTCCGAAGCTCAGTGTAGGAACAATTCTTTTGCCCATACATTTTAGTATTTACTAGAATCACTAATTTATCCATTTCATTTGAATACCTCACCAATATTTAATACCTGCCATTGAAAACCTATAAGATAATCAATGGAGTAGTTTTCAGTAAAGATCATTTTGTTTTCATGAAGACAGTGGTGGGAGGGAAAGAAATATGCTGGTCTAAATATAACTACATGGAGACACCAGCTGAAGAAGATTCACAGGGCCCTATCTAACAAGGTCTTAAAGAAGATTCCAGAAGTGGAGAAACTTGGGCAGTTTTAACTGGGTCAGAGACCCAAAAAGTGCTGAAGTTCCTCCAAGTCAGTGTTCCAAGTCTAGGGAAAATTCTGTTCCTTTTGGTTTATTCTCCCTTCATTATTTTTGCTATTAATGCAACAGTTAATGCAGCAGCCACAGAAAGTAAGACTCAGGATTTCTACCTGGGTTCTCCAAGCACTCAGTTACCAACCCAGATTCCCAATCCAAAACCAGGGCACCACCTTTTCTCAAAGTTTATAGGTCCTGAAGGGAAATAAGTACCTGGTTACAAGGTACCCAACCTTCAGGCAGGAGCACAGTTTGGGTGCTCTTCTGGAATATAAAACCCAGGTGGTTTGACTCAGAGCTGCTAGGATAACCTAAAACTGAAGATTTCTACTCCCTGAACAAAAACTGTAACTATTGTAAAAAAATAGGAGTGTCACCATCTTAGGTACCAGTATCTTAACACAAACCTGTCAAAACACCAATATTCAAGAAAAAAAATTGTACAAATTTAGTACAGGTTTACAATAGTGCCTGCTTCTCATCCAGAGCTTAGTGCTAAACAAGACACAGCACTAATATAAAGCAGTGCTATGTGTGCTGTAAGATGCTGAAATGCTTTTTCTTGAAAAAAAAAATTAAAAATTTCTATGAAGTGGTCCAGTGAGTTCAGTGCTCAGTTTAAAGCAGTTATGTTGAATCACAGTCCATTTTCTTAAACACTCCCTTTCTCAACTATATGCTTAAAGTCGACCCTATACTCCACTCTTAAAATGAGAAATCTAACTTTTAACAACAACATCCACTTTAAAAAACAAAAAAACAAAGCCAAAGTTGTCTCACAGATACTTGAAAGTGTTTACAGAGTTGAAAATCTGGTCTGCAATTGTGCTTAATATGTCAAGTAAGTTCAACTATCCTAGAGCTGGGATGGAGTATGCATCAACAGTTTAAGAGTTAAAAAAAAGAACAAAATTTCCAAGCACTCCTCAAAGGGACACAGAAATGGACAGAACAGCAGGATAAATACCTAAAAGCACAGTTCTAATTTATTCTGTTGTAAAAAGAAATGAACAACATATCTGGTGAAATTCAGACCCACATTAAGAAGCAGCAGAATAGTGGTTTATATAGTATTATACATAAAAGTTACCTTCAAAATGCAACCAACAAAATGGGATGAAACAGTAACTTTGCTGGATATCAAGTTTTTCCTGAACTTGGAGAAAAGTCCATCAGCTACAACTGTAAGTGGGGCATGAAGTTCCTGCAGCATAAATTAAAGATATGACACTGACAATTTTGTTTCAGAACAGTGAGAAGCAACTCCCAAGCTCTCCTCTGCAATTGTATATCAGATGTTCTACAAAACAGTAAACATCTAAGAGGATCACAGACCATATTAACAACATTATGTACTAAGAAATACAGTATTTTTTGTCTTCCTCATATTCATAGTTATCCATGTCCTCTAAAAGCTGATCTAATTACATACTCCAGCCTTTTTAGATGTGCATTCAGATAACACAGTTGTGGAAACTGTGTAGGAAAAAAAGGACAAGGAGAAGTAATTGCTCCCTTCAGCCTGTAAT
Source organism: Climacteris rufus (assembly GCA_013398175.1). Taxonomy (NCBI): domain Eukaryota; kingdom Metazoa; phylum Chordata; class Aves; order Passeriformes; family Climacteridae; genus Climacteris; species Climacteris rufus. Next base: position 1,357,131 of record VZRZ01008561.1, read on the forward strand.
GCTCTTCAGCAGAAAAAAAAGAAAACAAAGAAGACATTTTAATTAAAAACTATGCATAAGCAACTAAAGAAAACCAAACCAAAGTGTAACAAGCTGACATGCAGAAAGCATATAGGGTCTTCTTTAAAAAACCAAGCAGGGAACTCTGAGCAGTTCCTCGTCTGCTGAGGAGCTATAACAAACTGACCAGGTTCAGTTTGGAGGTCTGTGCAAATTATTCTAATTACTAAAATATATTTTTAAGCCTTTTACTTATGGAACAGTATTATACTAGAAAGCTTTTTGAGGTAGATGTTTCTTTCTACCTACAGCTTCCTCAAAGTCAACTTATGTTCAGTGACTGAACTTCAAATGACAATAGATTTACACAGAGCACTAGTCCTTGGCTTTCATATGCTTGGCACAAGCAGTAAAAAATACTTATCCTTTTAAGCTTTAAAGATGTAAGTAACAAGGCAAAAAAAAAAAAAAAAAAGCACACTGTGTTTCATTAGTACTCCAGGGAAATCTTTTACTATTGTATGGAAACATCTGGTGAGCCACTACATGAGTGGGTTCCACTACAAGCAGTTGCCTCCAACATTGGAGTGAATTCACAGAATCCCAGAATATCCTCAGTTGGGGGAATTCACAAGAATCATCAAGTCCAACTCCACTTGGTCACACCAACCTTAACATCTTTTGCTGTGTGAAGGGAAGTTGGACAAAATGAGATGAGAGTAGATCTGAGTAAAATAACACATGTTTTGTGGTGTCTGTGCTTACAGAAGTGAGCTCCTGAGTAGGGTTAACAAAACTTCTTTCCTATGGATTCCTAGCTCAGATAACTGTAAACTCTAATTATTCCTGCAAGTTAGACCAAAGTCACCTGTCCATATGGGTTTCCTGCTGTTTAATGAGTGGAACATTTAAGCTACAATTTTTCCACAGTCAACACAATAAACCTTGAGTCTATTCCTGGTTTTGATAAAATTTATCAAGTTGACTTTTAGCATAATGGCTAATTTGAACCTCATTTAACAGAATAAAAATCTCAGAGGTAATGTGGTGGACAACAGGGATGGAGAGAACAGAAAAACAGACACACAACACAGGTCAGCCTCCTTTATTTGTGAAAGCAGGATAAGGAAGGTAAACAGGCTTGGGGTTTGGTTTTTTATTCAACTAAGAGTTTTGTAGCTGTAAAAACTAATAGGTAGGGAAACACAGTAAATAGAAATGTTTACTGGAAATTTCTTATACTAGATTTCTAAAATCAAAGGAGATCTAAGCCAGCAAATTAAACAGCTCTTTCCAGCCACAGAACTTCAGCATTCAGAGCAAAAAATGGATTTGTTTATCCCCAGCATACAGATAGGAAACTTAAGGCCTTCAGAACAACACCCACACTCTCAAGAAAGATGCAGACTAAAACACTGGTCACCCCACTGCTGGTCAAATAAGCCACACTTAAAATTACAACATCCATAAATGTGAGAAACTGAAAGCCAAAACTCAAGCCAAAATATGCACCTTCCCCTTCCACCCCTCTAACCAAACTAAACCAAAACAAACCAAACAAAAACACCCTTCAATGTTGCTGGATGATAAAGCCAACTGAATGTGGGAAATTAACCCCAGCAAACACCCTTCCCCCCAAAAAACCCTCATCCTCTTCAAACTCCCTGTCTTTCCTACACAGGGAGTTTGATTCAGTGGCTTATTCTAGAGTGGATTTCCTAACATGGTTTTATTTATTTTACATGCCATGTAAGACAGACCAAGGAACAGGACTTGGAAGTCATTCCTCCTCCAGCTGCCTCAAGAGGGGTCAAGGATGTTGTTGCCTCTCAGCTCTCTTACAGCTTCCTGCCTACAGCACTTAGCCATCAAGTGGGCTGAAATGGCATTTGCCTAAGGAGAGTCTAAAACCAGTTCACTCTCCTACAGCTTTGGAAAGTATTTTTTCTCCCATATGGTTTTATGCCACCATTCCCATTTCCAAATGACTTAGAAAGATGTTGTTAGCAACCTCAGAGCAGGATCTTGCAGTTACTCAGGAACTTTCTCCATCTAGTATGGAGGGCAGCAGGGCAGGAGATTCCCACCTTCCCCATCAGAGCACATCCACACAACTTTAGACAGCAAAGGAACTTCAAAGTCCACAAAGAAGATTATAAATTTGGGTTTTTTTCTGGAGAATAGGCAGCATATCCAGAACTTCAGCACAGAGGTTCTACCCAGACTGGTCTTTCCTGAACTTTTTCAGTTCACACAGTTTCATGCAGTTAGCCAGCAGTTTAGCATTAGTTCATGCAAAGAACATTAATGAAAGCACTGACACAATTAAAATATGCCAGAATTTTCTTTCTGTCATCCAAGAAATGATCAGACAGAGCTGTCTCTAGGAATAGGTAACTCTTATTTTCAGTCCCTCACTGGATGGTGGAAGTATATGTGGAAATGCAGACTGTTACACACAGGTAAACCACAAATCTTAATATATCGTTTTTTTCACCAGGAACTCTCAAGAGATTTTAAACTCCAGACATATGAGTTATGAAACAAATAATGAACTGAATTCTCCAGAGACACTGAAAGCAGAAGCTGCACAAGAAATTATAACAAGAATTCCCATATTTCAAGACTGTATCCACTAGAAAGTAATCTCCCTTTATTAAATCCTTTGCTTTCCTGATAATAAGTACATTATTCCTGTACCAGTGCTCTGAAATACAAGTTATTTAAAAATTATATATATATGGAAAGCAACCCTCAATTTTCTCAACAGTTTAATAAAGATAACAGAAAGCTGTCTGACCTTGGTGTCTCCAGTTTCTTTGTCCTTGTACTGAACTCCCACGACACAGTCATCTTCTTCAAGTAACTGTACCACAGTCCCCTCAATGAATTTTGCACTGAAATGGAGAGGTTAAAACAGAAGATGATTAATGATGCCAACATTTCAAGGCACTAAACACAGAAAGGAAACCAAATTTTCACCAATCTTGTCTCTGCTGACACAGTCTGTTTAAATTTCTCAAAGAAGCGTTCTGGAAAACTTTCTGAAGCCACATTAAATGTCAGAAAGTGTCAGTCATCAATTTCAGTCAGAAATTAAATCTCTGTCAACTTATATCCATTGCTGGGTCTGAGCTGTTAGACCTGATCACTTCAGACTTAGCAGCTCGAAATGGGACACTCTCCCTCACAAACATCCACATGGAATTCCATATCTAGATGGAATTCCACAGCTTTGAGAACTGAGCTACAGGTCCATGTGAGAATACAACAGCTTACTGTTTTAGCCTCTTAGAAGGAATATCAGCAGTTCAATTATTTTTTTTTTTTTACATCTCATCCAGCATGGAAATTTCAAAGCAGATCAATGACTGGCTTAATTTGCCAGGCAACAGGGATGTTGGCTGAATCAAAATATGAATGAGTGAGCACACTAACAGGAACTGCAACAGCAAGGGAGAGCAGCAGCATGCCAGTCAATCAGAGTTCTGCACTTTCTTTTATACTTGTCATTTCAGTTACCTATCTAAGTGCTTCTTCTTCTCGTTCCTACCCACTACAAATTAGCTTTTAATTATATATAATTAGTTTATTATTATAAACCAATGATGTCCTACCTCTTTCTGCTGCAAAAGTAATTGTACTCATCTAAATACATTCACTTATAAAGAGGATATACAAATCAGTAATAATTGTCCCCTATATCTTCACATGCTTTGAAATATAAAACAAAATCTCCTGGCACTATTAAGAATTCTTGATCTTTTACTGCACATAAACATGCAGTTTTCTATGCTACAAATAAAATGGCAAGCATACACAAAACAAGCATTAAAGAGTGCGTGGAAAAGGTGAAATAATTCAAGTCACAAGCATGATTTTTGCAAGTTTTTGTTTCAAAGACTGTGTACAGCTACTGGAGTTTTCTCCACAAGCTGAGCAAACAGGTGCCCAAATTTCATTGAATTGGAGTCTCAACAAGGCTTTAACTTTCAGAGCTTGTGAACTCAGCTGCCATTAACCACACTACAGAGCTGCTATGTTTTAGTGCCACTTTTAGTAATGCATAAGATAGAACCAAGATGAAAGGAGAAAGCAATTTTGCAGCTCAGAATAAAGATGTTAGGTAAAAACATGGTCATGCCATATTTCCCTTGCAAGGAGACATATGGCATGATCATATTTTTAGGGGGAGAATTATTTAGGGGGGGGAAAAGACAACACAAAAAAAAAAATACCACACAGAAAACAGCACTTAGAATCTATTCTGTTTCAATAGACATTTCCTCCTCAACACTTGTATAAAAGAAAGAAAACAATTAAGAGAAAATACCAAATACTAAATTTTCTTTTCATTTTGAAAAGTTGTTTTCAAGATTCTGAAAAATACAAGATAGTAACTAGAAAGAGCTACTTCCATTTAGTGCTTCTTTTTAGTTATTTTGTCTCACTTCTTCTTGTGAAAAATAAGCAAAACAACATGCAAATGTAAACACTTGATTTCTACTATCACTGATAACATCAGTGGAAAAGCTACATGCTGCTGCCCACTGCAAAATGGGTTTGACTGTGTGACCTTTAAAGGTCCCTTTTCACCCAAACCATTCTGTGATGTAAGAAATTATGCCACATTTGCCACTCCTGTCTTGTCCAAAGAAGTTGTGTGCACAGCTCACCAGGAAGAGGCCACTGCTTCTGGTGAAATGCCAAACCCAAGAATGAGCAGAAGAGAATCAACTGTTCACCTGTGAACTGTTCTCTCACACAGATGGGCCAATACCTTGCCTAATATTTAAAGCCCATACTCTCTTAATGTAAAGATTAAGTTGTCCCAAAGGGTGATGTATATATGATAAATATGATGTATATATATGTGTATGCAACTTATGAATTTGTCCACAGAAAGCAGAACGAGTAACTACAGCTGCTACTTTCAGTCTTGTTCATCACACCCCTCCATGTTGGGACAGAGAAATGGTTAAGGAATGTCAGGGAAATGCTGGGAACGGTGCTGCTGCATCTCTGGATGCCAAGTGTGCTGCTCTGAACTCACTTGGGCTCTGCCATGGCTGCCCTTCGCAGGCCCATGATAAACTGGCCGTGGTGAAAGGATCTCCCGCTGGCCACGCGCCCGTCCTCGGACGTTGGGTAAGGAATCTCCACCTCGGACTTGCTCTCCAGGTCATGAATTATGTACCCATTTACTGTTTGGGAGTCAATACCTTCTACTGTATCTGCAAAATATAAGCCAACAGATGGGTTAAAAAAAGTCTTTAAGAAAGTTTAATTATTTATTAAAGGCATGTGTTTCAACAGGGTCCAATTGACTTAAGCAAAGCTCATGTTGAAAAAAGGCATTCCCAAAATAGCAAACTAGACATACACAAGCGATTTTAATTCAAATGTAAAGCACAGATAATGTGTTTCTTCATTTTCTTTTGTGCTTTTACTGGAAACATTGTTGAGTTGTATTAACTCTCATGTCACAGATCCATTTACATTTGGAAATGTACTCACCTTCAAGACCCAAGTCTCGAAGAGCATTAAATCCTCCAGGTTGTAACAATTCTCCAACAATCCTGTCAGGTTCTCTCAGATCCCTCTCTATCACAGTCACCTTCCTTCCATCCCTTGAAAGCACTGTGGCCAAGGAAGAACCAAGCACACCTGATCCCACAATGATAATTTCTGGATCATATTGGGGTGATAATGTTGCATTTGAAGCGGTTTCTGTCAGATATGCATCTGAGAAGTTCACTTCTCTTTTACCCTTTAGAAAACAAAGACAACAAAGTTACATGTGCCAATGTATCTGTACCATAACCTTGTCAAGAGGGCTCACTTGGGATTAGCTTTACTCTGACCCAAGGCACCGAGGATGCATTTTTAGTTGGAGAGCATCTTCCAGTTTAGTTTTGTCCTAAAGGGAATCAGTCACGCTCTACAATGAAACAAAAGCACAACAAGCAGAGAAAAGAAAATTCAACACCCCAAAATCCAGACCTTTGCTTCAAACTGCCCTGCTGATCAAAGACATGCCACGAACAAAACCACCAGAGAGACTGCAAGTTGCTATAAAAGGCAGTAAGACAAGGCTGGCCCACATTGTTCTGTAAAGCAAGACTGATACCTTCATGCCAGGGAACCACTCCAGCAGGGAGGCCTTGGCACTTTGCAATGAAAAACACAGTAGATTTACTGGAAAACGTATTTCTCTGGAAACATACTCCTTTTTAATTTTACTATAAGTGAATCTACCTAACTACCAAAATAGCAACTTACAGTAATACTCAGCATGATAAAGTGACAGCAGAAGCAGCTGCCAGGGAAATGTTATTAAGAAGTGGTCCTGAAACGAAAACTCATCTGACAATTAAAAGCATAAGCAAAATCACCACTCATCTACATTTAAATCTGTTAAGAATTAACATACATTGGATTGGAGATCAGTTAACACAGAAATCGGTATCTGAAGTCCAGCTATGTTATAAAACCTTCCCAACAGCACCTAATCACATCCACTTCAAAGTGAATAATAGTTTTAAGGGCAACTCCAGTGCAAAGCTGCAAGTCATTTCTCCAGCTGGTAGATGAGAGTTCAACTCAATCTTTCACAAACACCCTGGCATTGCAGTGCTGACATTGGTAAAAATACAATTGCATCAGTGAAACAAACGCCCAGAACAACACTGACACCAGAACTGCTAGTGGCACAGTGTCATGTTTTTATCTACAATACAGCAAGAGAGTGCAAAATGAACTGTTTGAATACAGCTAACACCAGAAATTGGTAAAGGCAGGTTTTAACAGAAAAACCAAATAAAAATCAAAAACCTTTGACTTGCAGCCAAAAACAGTTTCATGTTCTTCTGTGGAAGGGGTCAGTGCTCACACAAAAATGCTCAGAAGTACACAGGAAAGTAGCCAAACAGTGCCAACCACAGATGTACTGGAGATCCATGTCCAGTTCACAGTGTGGCATGGCAGGGCTCCAGGGAACCTCCAGGCACCACCCACAGCTCTCCACTGTCCCACAGCAAGGCTCATGCTGGGCTCAAGGGAACACACTGACTCTCTGAGCACGTCCTGTACGTATTGGACAAGCAATAGGTCAGCAACAATTTCCAGGTAACTCTATCTGCAGTCATCTAAAAACAAGTGTTTTATCCATAAATATTAGTAAGCTCATCACAGAGTTACAGAATGGCAGAGGTTGGAAAGGGTCTCTGGACATCATCTGGTCCAAAGCCCCTGTTCAGGCAGGGTCAGAGCAGACTGGCCTGGGCCATGTTTTGAATACCTCCAAGGATGGAGACTCCACCACCTCTCTGGGAAATGCTGCAGTGCTCAGTCACCCTGACAGTCAGTGGTGCTTCCTGATGCTCAGAGCAAACAACCTGTGTATCAGTCTGTGCCTGTCACCTCTCATCCTGTCACCAGACACTGATGAAAACAGCCTTGTCACAGCCCTCTTTGCACCCTCCCTTCAGGTATTTACATACATTGGTGAAATTATGAAGCCCCTCAGCCTTCTCTTCTGGCTGGACAGACACTAAGGCTTTCATCATAGGAGAGATGCTCCAGTCTTTCCTCTCTACAACAGACTGGCAACTGAACATATTTTTCTGCTACTATGCTAATCCTTTACTCCAAACCTTTCTTCAAACATATTTGATTTGACGCTAGAAAAACCCCTGGTCTACCACTTAAGTTTCACTATTTATTTTGCCATCCAAATCTAACACAAAATATGGCAAATCAAACATCCAGCATCTAAAGACAAAACCCCTCCACCCCTTTCTTAGCTCTTTTCCCTCATCAAGGCAAAGGGTCAGTGGCCAGAGGGAAGAGCAGGAGGACCCTGCACCCCATTTGCCACCTCTGAATTGAACTCACCTTTCTGGATTTGGGTTGTTCAACTTGTTGAGATGCCGGGGTGGGTTTGGCCCAGAAGAAGCCGACCAGTGGCAAAGCTGAGAGCACATCAGAGACTATCCCCAGGTGTGACTTCTGCTTCTGCTGCTGCCGCTGCCTGGGCCCCCTGAAGTGGTACCTGTATGACAGCAGCAAGCCCAGGGAGAAAAACACCAGCACGGAGAGCAGCACCTCCTTATTAGCGTAAATCATGAGGTCTCCACACTTTTTATACACGTAAATGAAGGAGGCGATACCCAGAAAGGTCCACATCATGAGGGTCACTGTTCCCGGTTGTTGCTCCAAAGCTTCAGCGTCGACGGATGCTGCCCAAAACGGGGTTTCGTTTGGATGGAAAAATGTATGTACAGAAAAGCGAGGATTTCCTTTGCAATGGAAAGGGGGAGAAAAACAAGGACCCCACAAGAGGGACAAGCCCCACCTCGCCAGGCTGTCACAGGAGCCTGGACAGAGGTTCCGAAACCGGAAAAAAAAAAGAATATAAAACGTCTTCTCAAGAATCCCCGAGCTCCGCGCGGCACCCCCCGCACATGCGATGCCGGAGGAGCCGGAGCTCGCCCCACCGCCCCCGGGTCACCTCTCCGCCTTGCCCAGCCCCGCTCGGTGCCGGGATTCCCGGACGTGCCTCCCCCGCTGGCGGCGGAGAAGCGGCCGGCGCCCTCACGCCCGGGGACCGAGGCAGCAGCGCCGCGCGGGGCGGGGGTAGGACGGTGCACGCCCAGAGGGGCGCGGCCGATGCTCGGCTCTACCTGCCCGCGGCAGGGCAGCCCGCAGCCGCCTCACGCAGAGAAGATGCGGTGCCGCCGCCTCTGTCCTCGACCCGGCTCCGGCGCCCCGCGGCGCCTCACCGCAGGAACGGAGGGGCATGGGGGAGAACGGGGCGCAATGGGGGCGAGCGGCGAGGGCGGCCCCGCGGCCATGCTAATGAGTAACGGCCGCCGCCGCCCC
>VZRZ01008563.1:1621-26085 GCA_013398175.1 Climacteris rufus
GGCAGATTTCCTCACCTCTTGGCCAGTTGCCCCCGCTTTCAAAAAGAGTATAAGAGACCTTTCTGAATTAACCCTATGGAGATCTCCCCACGGACGACGGCGAGCCTATTGTCAGGACCACGAGGGCTTCGTCTCATCCGTTGGTAGCTATTCCCCTCTCCCCTCTTTCTCTCTCTCTCTCTTCCTCTACTTTGTTTCTTTTTCTCTTTTTCTCTCCCCCCTCTATTGCATAATTGTGTTGTTGGCACTCAATAAAGGTGCACTATTTGATTAAAGCTGAAATCCCCTTTGCGCCTTTTGCATTTTGAGATCGTTAAACGAACCATCACGACCCCCGCTTGTGTTAGCGGATCATGACACCTTCTCCATAACTTTACCAGGCACTGAAGTGACACTGACAGACCTGTAGTTTTCAGGGTCCTCTGGAGATCAAATCTCCCTCAGTTGCTCCCTTGCTTTGCTGGGCAAATCATGGTTGTCACATTCCTGTACTCTGAACAGAAATTAGTTGTGGAAGTGGGGAGATTATGTACTGGCACCATGGCTTGTGAGCCAGCTCCTCTGAGGAGTTTGTTGTGGGAGCTGAGGACTCATTGAAGTGAGATACACAAAATTAAGGGCTTGTTGGTCAACACCATTGGAATGGCTGGTTGCTGGAGCTGAGGCAACTGTACAATAAAAGCATAAATGCTTCCCAGCCTTTATTCAGCCTGATGAGGATTTACAATGAACCAACCAATGGGTTGTGACACCTCCCAGCTCCCTCAGCCACTCATGGTGCTCCAGACCCTTCCCAAGCTCCATTCCCTTCCCTGGGCATGCTCCAGCCCCTCGATGTTTCTCTTTCCAGGAGGGGTCCAGAACTGGACACAGATTTCCAGGTGCCTCACCACAGCACCTCATTCTACTGAATCAAAAGCTTTTTCTCCTGTTTACCTCCCTTCCCACCTGGATCGTAACCCTAAAAAATGAAGAAGGTTAGGTGTCTGACTGAACTGGAAATACAGCATCCAGCATGTTCTGGACATCACCTGTCCAGAACAGCCAGGTAAAGGCTCAGGAATAAGGTTTTGCTATTTCCCAGGATCACTGTCTCACAGCAGTATTTACTGCCAGTCTTTATTGCAAGAGGATGCCAGCTGGGTTCCTGGAAAATTCAAATTCTTTCAGATTTGGGTAATTCAAGCTCCCTTTGAATTGGCAAAATTCTCTAGCCTCTGAAGGTTGATCTTTGCCTTCTTCATTTATGAGATGCCAGGCTAACAATTTCTCTGAGCTTTTTTTTTATAGTCAGAACTTTTTCCTCATGTCAAATCCAAACACATTGAGCTTCCTCTAAATTGCCAGCTTCCTGGCAATTGCCAACTCAGCTTCCTCTAAATTGCCAACCAGAGCCACAGACTTCAATAAAACATTTTGGGGCAAACCATTTCAACTGACTGTCTCCTCTCCTACCTGTTCATTTGGCATAATTTGGGTTTGACTTTGAGGTCTGGTGGCAGCAGACACTCATGTGCAGACCTGACCAGTTATTTATTTGTCAGATGTTGGTTCAGTCTGCTCTTCAAGAGGGTTGGTTGGCTCCTTGGTCTGACACTTCAGCTTGAATAGCAGCCAGACAGATGCATCCACTGCCTGTCAATGGAGAAGTTGTGAACACTTGCTCTTATCAAACTTGGTGCCACTGGCATATCATGAGACGGAAAATTGAGCTATAACAAAACTGGTGCCAAAATTAATCAGGAGTCTTGAAAGCACCAAATGACGATGAGTTAGACTTTACCATGTGCTACCTATTCAATCTGTGCTATATCACTTATAAACTGATTTACAGTTCTCAGTGGAATATTTGGATTGAATCAGCAAAGCTATCCTACAAGGGCTGGGCTCCACCTCTGTGAGGACACATCTGAATACGTATTTTCAACCACGTAAAGCAAATTTGCATATATAAAGTAGTAAGACTGGCTAAATTCACTGCCAGTTCTGCAGCTTGGAAAGGTAAAATTGGAATTAGACATAGAAAAACCTGATTTAAGGTTTTTAAACCATAAAATCTGGCAGGGACAGAGTTAGATGCGATATTGAGATATTCCTCCCTGTGAGGGTGGGGAGGCCCTGGCACAGGGTGCCCAGAAAAGCTGTGGCTGCCCCATCCCTGGAAGAGTCCAAGGCCAGGTTGGATGGGGTTTGGAGCAACCTGGGATAGTGGGAGGTGTCCCAGCCCATGGCAGGGGGTGGTACTGGATGAGCTTTAAGGTCCCTTCCAACCCAAACTATTCCATGATTCCATGGTTTTAATTAAAATCAGACTTCATGAGGGTTCACAAGAATTTTATCATCCACTTCTGATTTCTAGACATTAAACAAATGAATGTTTGAAATTCTGTTCGAGGCCCACCAAATCCTGACCGATAGTGCTTATTTTGTTCAAGATAGTTCTTTGTCCAATTCCACTCAACCACAAATAATTAAAATTCAAAACTCATCCCAAGTCTGAAATGCCAATGGGCTGTTTGAGGATCCATCACCATCGTGCTTGAAGTTTCAGGACTAAGGAAAACCAGCTGAGTGAGAAAGGAAAGTTGCAATTTTGACAGGACAATTTGGAACATGGAAAAAAAAATAATGCACAAAAATCCCATAGAAACCTTGGCTCCACTGCCTCCCACAGTCTTTACTGCACAGAGGAAAGCAATTATTGTTCCTGCTAATGAACCCAATAAAATAACTCAAGGAGTAAATTACTTGGAATTCTAAATCTCATTTTTTAAAGTGATATCTCAGCAGTGTAATGTAATGAAAAACATGATACAGATTTCTGTGGTCTTAGAGTCTAGATCTGGGAAAGGATTTAGATTTAGCTCAGACAGCAAATTTCTGTAGATATAAAAACTCAGAAGGTTTTATAAAAAATCTATAGTAAACCTATATCAAAGATTAATACCCAGAGCTTCTCCCATCAGCAGAAGCCTAAGAAAACATAGTTTAGTTGTCCAGAAAAATCCAACCAGTCTAAAACCCAGCTATGTCTCCCATAAACATCCATCCTAAACAAGATGGTGTTGACTGGAGGACAAGCAGGTTGTTCTTCCCTCTCTCCAGACAGTGAAGGTTCAAGGGCAGCACCAGACCTCCAGCCCTGCTCAACTGGAGCTGTGACTCAGTGCATTGGGCTTGTAGTGAACAGGTTTACTCCCAAAAGGATCATCCATCAGAGACACAGAGACGTGGCTCTAGGTTGAGGGTCAGCTCTGGTCTTGCATCAAACACCTTCCTGATGGCTCTTTGCTGCATCACCCCCAGCCAGGGAGGGCTGTTTGTTTCCTCCTGCTCTGAGGAAAGGAAGGTGTTGGGACACAAATGTTCCAGCACTGGAAGTACAACACCACCAGAGTCAGTCAGAGCACCAGCAGATCCCATGCCTTGGAGAGATCTTATTGAGGTGAGGGATGGGATTTCCCTCAGCTCTCACTCCTGGCAAAGATCCACCTGTTACCATCCAGAAGTGAGTCCTCCAGGATAAGGTAACACAGTTGTTCCTATGTTCAGCCTGTGATCTCAGTCCTTCAACCCAACCAGTGGAGTTGATTGAACTGGTGTTATTGATCGTGTGTTGTGGTGCCTCTGGGTGTGGCTTGCGACTGGGCCCGGCCCCACTAGGCTGGGGGGGGCCGGTCCTTCCCCCCCCAAGCAGTGCTGGTCCTTTTCCCTGCCCCCCCCGCGCAGCAGCTGGGGTGGCACAGCCCGGCTCGGCAGGGGCTGTCCCCGCCCAGGGGAACAGCTCATTGGTTCCCAGGCCGGGTGCAGACAGCGACTCACTGGCCGGTGCCCCTGTCAATCATTGCGGTCCTCCGCAGTGATTGGCTCTCCCGACTGCCCTCCCCTCACCTCCGTCTTATAACACGCCCTGAGCGCCATTTTGGCCGTCTTCTCCGCACCATGTTCCAGTAATAAAATCCTGCTGGCGATAAGCGGAAAAGAACCCTTTCTCGTCTCTTTGCTTCCCTGCATAAATTAAACTGCTGTGCGTGAGCTAAGCCTAGATCTGCGGGAGTCTTGATGCTCGGCTCGCCTCTGATCAGAGACTAGATAAGGCCTGAGTCGCGTTATTTAGGAAAACGGGACTGATGTAAGAGACTTCGAGTTACTCACGCTCTCTACCCGTGGAAATTGTTGAATCAGAATATTCAGAACAATCAGAATTGGAAGGGATCTGTCAAGTCCAATTCCTATCCTTGCACACGACAACACCAAGAATCCCACCATGTGCCTGAGGGCAAAGGGATTCCAGGTGAGGGAAGAGCCAGTCTTGTGGAGATGCAGCTGGAGCAGAGAAGGCAGAGGGAGCAATGCCCTCATGTCCTGTGCACAAGGACACCATGGTGAGACATGGAGGTGCTGTGGAGCTGGTGCCATCCCGAAAGCTTTGCTGTCACCATCATATGCGACATGGCAGGATGCTGAGAGAGCCCAGCTGGAGCTCTCCTGGAAGCAGCTGCTTTGGTCACCCTCCTGTGCCAAAGTAATTGGAGAAATAGAATCACAGAATATCCTGAGTTGGAAGGGACCTGCAAGGATTTTGAGTCCAACTCCTGCACAGAAACCCCAACAATCCCATCCCATGCCTGAGAATGTTGTCCAAACGCTCCTGGAGCTTTGGCAGCCTTGGGGCCATGACCATTCCCTGGGGAGCCTGTTCAGTGCCCAACCACCCTCTGGGAGAAGAAGCTTTTCAGCTTCTTCAGCCTAACTATCCCTGATACAGCTCCAGTCGTCCCCTTGGCTCCTGTCCCTGTCACAGAGAGCAGAGATCAGAGCTGCTCCTTGCAATGAAGCTGCAGCCCTGCAGGAGCTTGTCCTGTTATGAGCACTGAAGGTTTCCTCAATAGCCAGGAAGGCAGATGGCTCATCAACTCCACCGTTGGCAAAACACTAAAGCAGCTCTGAAAATGCCAAGTTGGACAGGGCTTGAAGCAACCTGGTCTAGTGGAATGTGTCCCTGCCATGGGGTTGAACAGCATGAGCTTTAAGGTCCCTTCCAACCCAAACCAGTCTGGGATTCCATGAAAGGCTCCCTGGAGCGCAAGTCAGCCACTTGGGTGACCTATTTGTGACTCAATCTCATTTCCACCAACAGTGACTCAAACCAAAGGAAATGAGATCAGAAAAGACACTTAAAATCCTAATTCACAACCCCCTAATGAAACTTTTAAAAGACAAGCCCCATAAAGAAGCAAAAATTAGGAAAAACATAACCTGGGCATAGAGAGAAGCTTTGAGCATGTTAGAGAGGAGTGAGAGAGCAAAGGCAGGGGCAGGAGTGGTGAAAAAAATAAAAATCAAACAAAATCAACACAATCAGACACCTTTCCCTATTGTAGTAAATGTACCTAAGGTGACCCAAATCCAGATATCACCATATCCAAGCTGGAGTGGCTTTGGATCACACCAGAAATGCCCAGCAAAGATGCCATCACTTGTCTCCAAACCCCAGAACTCAGAGAGCTGCATCAGGTGCATTTTGATGGCTCAATATCTAAACAATTCCACATCAAATCCTGCTGCCTCCAAGGTCAGGTCCCTTCAGCAGAGAAAAAGAAGATCCAGGGACAGATACACTCTTTCAGTAATTCATTTTTACAGAGCAAGTCTCTTGGCCATGAGGTCACAAACCAGCTCCGTCGTTCCAAGTGGCTAGGAAGCTGCCAGGGAAAAGGACCTGGGGACGTTTGTACTGACCATGGTGTGTCCAGCAGGACCATCCAATGACCAACCCCCTGCACTTGGCACTGGTGAAGCCCCACCTCCAATTCTGAGGCAGGTTTGGGCCCCTCACACCAAGAAAGATCTTGAGGGGCTGGAGCATGTCCAGGGAAGGGAACAGGACTGGGGAAGGGTCTGAAGCACGAGGGGCGCCTGAGGGAGCTGGGGGGGCTGAGCCTGGAGCAAAGGAGGCTCAGGGGGCCCTGCTGGCTCTGCACAACTCCCTGACAGGAGAGGGCAGCCAGGGGGGAATCAGGCCCCGCTCCCAAGGAATAAGGGACAGGACAAGAAGGTTCAGCACTGAAAATACAAGACTTTACAAGTTGCCCTAGAGGAAGTTTAGGTCAGATATCATGAAAAATTTTTTCATGGAAAGGGTGGCACAGGCTGCCCAGGGCACTGGTGGAGTCACCACCCCATAAAATGTTCAGAAAGTGTGTGGATGTGGCACCTTGGGACATGGGTTAGTGGTGAATGTGGCAGTGTTGGGGGAACATTTCGATTTGGTGATCTTAGAGGGCTTTTCCAACCTCAAGGATTCTGTGATTCCGATTGTGCTTCTTTCAGAAACTTTTCCAATGCTACTTTGTCAGTCAGAAGCAGATGTCAGACTCCAACTGCACTTGCTGTTTATTCTTCAAACACAGCCCCTACTCTCACAGCAGCTCCTTTGCAGGCCAAATCCTGCTCCTTCCAACCTGACCATGGACAACAGGAGACCCAAAGAGGCTTTGAAAGGGTGGTGAGGCCCTGGCACAGGTTGCCCAGAGAAGCTGTGGCTGTCCCATCCCTGGAAGTGTCCAAGGCCAGGTTGGATGGGGCTTGGAGACAGTGGAAGGTGTCCCTGCCCATGGCAGACGGTGAGACTGGATGAACTTTGATGTCCCTTCCCACCGAAAGCAGTAGGGGATTCCACAATTCTGCTGTACTAGGCAGCCCCAGGACTCACTGAAGCTCAAGGGACACAAAGACCTCTCAGGTAGAGACATTTCAGGAAACAAGACCAGCTCCTTCAGGGCTTGAAGGCAAAGACTGTGCCTTAAAACACGACTCAGGAGCCAACTCTGCACTCCTGGGGCCTCTGCACTGGGGCCAGGCCGCAGACACGATGCCATAAATCCCTTCAGGCACAGGAAGAAGCCCAGTAACAGAGGTGAGAGGTGATGGATGCCAGGAAGCTTCAGAGCAGTAGACCTCCCCAAAGCAACAGGTCCCACATTAGAATTCTCTTTTCCATAAAGGGGGAGGCAGGAGGCCTTTCGTTCTGGCCATCCCTGCAAGTCATTAGGCCTTCTGGGGTGCTGAAGTTTCAGAACATGAACAGCTCCAGGAGTTCAGTGCAGGCTTGGAGCAGCAGGAGGGTCCTTGGCAGCTTTGTATTTACACTTCACTGCCCTGCTCTTCCCTGACAGGTCCTGCAGGTCTCCAGCAGCGTTGGAAGATCCTGCCAGGAGCAGTTCTTGGCCTCCTCCTGGTGCTCGTGGTTCCCGTGCTGCTCCTGCAGCATTCCAGGATGCTTCCAAGGAGTTTGGATTGTTGCTGGAGTTGTCATGCCACCAGGTTTCCTGAGAGGACCAATGGATAACCAATCGAGATAACAGATTGCTCTAGAGCCCTTGCATTGTTCATGTCAGAAATAAGTTTTCTTTATTTCCAAACCCAAAATAGTAGCTGCAGCCATGAAAACCCCACTGCACTCCCCCACCTCCCAAAACTCCAAGCACAATTGACTAATCTGGCCTTGTCAAACTTCATGAGACATTTCAGTGGGTGCCGCGGGTAGAGAGCGTGAGTACCTCGGAGACTTTTGTATCGGTCTCGTTTTCCTAAATGAAGCGACTCGGGCCTCATCTAGACTCCGAGCTGGAGGCGAGCCGGGCATCAGAACTCCCGCAGAATCTAGGCTTAGCTCATGTACAGCGGTTTAATTTATGCAGGGAAGCAAAGAGACGAGAAAGGGTTCTTTTCCGCTTATCGCCAGCAGGATTTTATTCTGGATCATGGTGATGCAGTAAAAGACAAAAATCAAAATGGAGGTCAGGGCATTTTAAGATGGAGGCAAGAGGAGGGCAGTCGGGAGAGCCAATCACTGCGGAGGACCACAATGATTGACAGGGGCACCGGCCAGTGAGTCGCTGTCTGCACCCGGCCTGGAAACCAATGAGCTGTTCCCCTGGGTGGGGACAGCCCCTGCCGAGCCGGGCTGTGCCACCCCAGCTGCCGCGCGGGGGGAAAAAGGACCGGCACCGCATGGGGAGAGGAAAGGCCCGGCCCCCCCCCCCCGGCCGGAACAGGCCCGGTCGCAAGCCACGCCCAGAGGACCGCAACAAGTGGGAGGGCAAATTTTTCCATGGATGAAAAAATTTTTCCAATTTTTCCAAATTTTTCTATGATGGATTTAATCTCTACCCTGCAGTTCTAGAAGAATTAGCCAAGGAGGAGAGTTATGGTGATAAAGTTGTACATTGGCCCTAATTTAGTGAGACATTTTCAACATTGTCCTTAAAATGCATAAGAATTCCTCCTTATTCAAAACTACACATAAGGTACAAGGGGCTGCACTCTGCTCTGTCTCCCCAAACTGGGGACTACAATCACAAGCTGGGAACTTAGAATAAATAATCTGAACATCCCTAAGCATCTGTCTCTACAAGACAGAGATCAACGTGTGACCACATTAACGTGCATACATTCTTCAAATGACATTGAGATGAATATCACAAAATCTAATTATACAGGTGCCCGAAACATATGGATTTGAAGGATGTTGCAGCAGCAGGTCCTGTCACAACCAGGCGTCTCTTGCATTCACCTGACAGCTTCAAGCAAAAGTTCAGAAGCCACTCAAAGACAAACAATTCCATCCAAAATAACTGCATTAACACTACTCAAGATCAAACACTTTTTCTGAGGTCAAGTCACAAGCAAGAGGCACAAGCAAGAGGTCACAAGCAGGGCAAAGTACTGAGGACAGTTTGGCCAGCTCAGCTGGCCCCTGGCTCTTCCCTCTTGCCTCTTTTTGGTTCCCAGCAGGTGATCCCTAATGGGATCTCAGTTTATTCTGTCATCCTGGCCACTTTTCCTTTAGAAATGTTTTCTTCACAGTAGTCATGTTTTACGTTTATTTCCATGGGGTCATCTGCATCATCTATGGCGAGAAGGGAAGAAGGATTAAAGTTTGCAAGTTCTTCTCTGACTTCAGTCAAGTCAGAACAATCTGTTTCTATTCACAGGCAACAAGAATCATGGAATCCCAGGATGGATTGGCTTGAAAGGGACCTCAAAGCTCATCCAGTTCCACCCCCTGCCATGGGCAGGGACACCTTCCACTAGATCTGGTTGCTCCAAGCCCCATCCAACTCCTTAGCCCTTACTCTAGACAAACATCTACTCACCTCAAAGACCTGTATGAAATGGTTTTCAGACTGAGTTAGGTGTTGGATAATGTTGGGAGTCAGGGATGCTGGCTCTCAGATTTTGGCTTTCCCTATCTCCAACAGCATTCCCAATATTTATTGCCTGGTGCCACAGGGTTTCTGAAAAAACTGCCAGCATACAGTGATTATATCTGGAATGTTCCAGTGTGCGACCTCCCGGACACATTAATAGGTATCTGTTCCAGAGTTTGGAAAAATTCCCTCTGACCAGAGCAGTGGAGGAAGGAATAGTTAAGGTTCCCCTCAGCTGTTGCATGTTGGGTTTCTATAATAGAGAGGCTGCTGTGGGCCACCGTTAAATACAAAAGTATTTTGTCACTTACATTCCATCATGGAGCCAGGCTGTGGCAGGAGGTGGAACAGGTTGAGCTTTAAGGTCTCTTCCCACCCAAACCAGGCTGAGATTCTTTGATTCCTGTGAAGGATTCCTCTAGGCTCAGCATAGGGATTTAAATTTTAAGAGCACAGGTGCCATAAGTGACACATCTGTGTGACTGGAAATACCTAATTAATTAATTACTTCAGGCTCAGCACAGTTTGTGTTCTACCCTTATCTGATAACTACTGTTTGTTATCCATAGGGTTAAGCAATATCAGGCCAAAAGGTAAATTTCTTGGAGCAACTCAACTCTCCAGAGCTTTGTGCTCAGTGGGAATCTCAATCCCTGCTATGGCACAGGGCAGATCATTGTACTAAGGTTCACAAGAGGCATGGGCAGAGCTGCAGAGATTTCTGCACCTTGAAGACACACCCAGCCAGCCTGGGACTAGGGTGTCTGGGAGGGTGGAGAAGATCTGGTTTGGGGAAGGCATCCCTGCAGCAGGCAGAAGGATGCTCCAAGGGGAGAGGGACGGAGGAGAAGGCTCAAACTCTTGTTCTCCCACTTAGGACAGCATTTTAACAGTAACCAGAAGAGCACCACATTTTGTTGGTATCCCACGAGGAAAAGCATCCTGGAAAAGCACCCAAAGCCAAATCCCGGAGCCATGGGTTCCTGGGGTCAGCCTGTGTGTCACAGCACAGGGAACATGGGTGCTGCAGCACCTCTCACCTCTTGTGAGCTGGGCTGTTCTGTGCTGCTCCTCCCGGACCTGTTTCATCAGCTGTAGGTTGTGGTCACTGGCTTCTTTGTGGTTCACCATGGGGAAGGGGTAATCCTGACCTGGGCAATGTGGAGACAGAGCCTTTACAGGACTCAGCAAGGACTTTTCATTGGATTTGCACCAAATCAAATGCTTCCAGCTTTTCTTAAAATAAATGGAAGTGCCTACTCCTCTCCACCAAAGAGATGAGCACCCACTTCAACATAAGAACTTTCAAAGATGTGTTACAGCAGAAGTAAAAGCTCAAGATGTTCTGATACTATTTAAAGCAGCCAGGCATCCAAGATGGATAAATTCAAAGGCAAAAGCCTGGAGTGATCCAAGAGTTTTAGGACATGAAGTTGAGGCAAAAATATGTACTCTGAAATGAGATTTCAATTAAAAGAGCTTTAAAGGAGAATGAACGAACAGAGGCTGTTGGATCCATCCATTCTCAGAAGATAAATGGCTTGTTTTGGAAGTGTGATGCTTCCATCTTATACACATATTTATTTTGGATAGTTAGCAGCAGGAAAATCCTTAGCAAGGAACGGGAATGAATTACCTATGATACACCCTGCTTGCTTCTGCTCCTCTTCAGATGCTGTCCAGGGCTCGTAGATATACTTGGAGGGAAAGTTCTTTAGTATAGGCAAATATTTCCTACAAAACAGGGATAATAGCGGGGTTTATAATTCTGCTGGCAAATACTCATACACTTAAGAGACCTGTGCCATGTTAATATTGATATTACAATCCATGGGAAAGTTCAGATTCATTTTCCACAAAAGAATTGGTTTTATTTTCCCAAACCTCCATAGGTGTTACTTTCCAAAAGTTAATTTTACAGCATAGAATAAGTTGGGTGATTTAAACATTACTTCAGTTTTGATTTTATCCAGGATACTTTTTAACATTTTCACTGATATTTCATCCTAAACATTAATAAATTTTAAAACCAAATTATTGGGAAAAAAAAAGTTGCAGAATGGGAAAGTCATCTTCTGTCCCACTCTGTCAGCTACATCAGCACAGGCTTCTTCTTGGCAATACCCAAATCTAGACAGGATGGGAGGAAGAGATGTCGGGAAATGGAACTTTTTGCTCGACATCAGCACAATGAGCCCAGGAAACCCCCCAGAGCTTTGAGAGAGCCCATCAGCACCTTATGGAGAGACAAGAAATGAGACTCTGAAGCAAAGAGGGCTCAGAGTGGAAAATAAAACCTATGTGTGTGAAACTAAAGGATGGTAATGTTAGATGGGATATTGGGAAGGAATTCTTCCCTGGGGGAGTGGGGAGGCCCTTGCACAGGTTGCCCAGAGAAGCTGTGGCTGCCCCATCCCTGGAAGTGTCCTAGGCCAGGTTGGATGGGGCTTGGAGCCACCTGGGATAGTGGAAGGTGTCCCTGCCCATGGCAGGGGGTGGAACTGCGTGAGTTTTAAGGTCCCTTCCAACCCAAACCATTCTGGGATTCTGTAAAAAGTCAGAAACAGAGTGGAGACTGGAACTAGGGAAGCTGTGGGAAGTTCTACTCAAATCCTTTAGGAAGAGGAGCCAGGCTGGTGATCAAACACGGTGCTGGAGGCAACAAGTGCTCACAAACAAGCACAAGCCCTGCTCACCCATCACCTCGGAATAACAGGTATCTCTGCTTCTCCATGCCTCAGTTTCCTCATGTGTTCAACAAAACCATTGCTATGAACCCTGTTTCACAGGCATGTATGTTTCAAACAGATCCCATTCAGCAGCCCCTGCTGTCAGAGGAGCTTGAGAAGCTCTCAAGAAGGAAATGATGTGGTGGTGTGTGTCCCCCCTCACCTAATGTAGTTGCCCTGGGGGTCAGTGCGCTTCCCGAAGCGGACAGGGCAGAAGATTCGTGTGTACTGGTGGAAGAAGGCGCTGGCTGACAGCCACATCCAGTTCCCAGCGTTGATGCTGTAGTCAGCATCTAAAAGCAGCTCTTCAAACACCTGCTCTTCAGGGATGGAAAGAGAAACACTCCTGAAATGGCTACATTGCAAAAAATAGACAAAACCAGGCTGGGAGTTGAAGGGTGCGGGTTGCTGCTGGAAGCACAGCCCTGTGGGGCCTGGGTTGCCTCCTCACAGCCACACTAGCAATGCTCTCCACAAAGACAGAAAGAAAACTCTGGTTTTGGGACCTGCTGCAGACTGAGCATGCCTCCAGCAGTATCCTCATTACTCAAAAATCATGGTTTTGTGGAAGGGAATGACCTCTCACCACTGCACTGAGACCATGAGATTCCATAAAACCTGAGATCCAAAGGGAGGCTCAGAATGAATCCCTGCCCTGCAGAATCCTCCAAACTGGGCTCAGGCTGTAGTGGGTTTCTCAGGGCCAGGCAGAACAGAGGAAAATAAAAGCCAACAGTGAACCTTCTTTCCCTCTTCCCAGCTGATCCAAAGGTCCCCCCGTGTCAGGAAGCAGGCGACAGCGTGCCGAGCCAGGTGATGGATCCAGCCTTCTTGGCGCAGCTGGGTCATAATGGCATCGATCCATGGGAACCCTGTCTGTGCCTGCAGCAGAACAGGAACATCAGCGCTCCCCTCATACACTGCTTTCACAGAAACCCACCAAGTAGTGGGTGGGAAGGGACCTTAAAGCTCATTCCACTCCCTGCCACAGGCAGGGACACCTTCCACTATCCCAGGCTGCTCCAAGCCCCGTCCAACCTGGCCTTGGACACTTCCAGGGATGGGGCAGCCACAGCTTCTCTGGGCAACCTGTGCCAGGGCCTCACCACCCTCACAGGGAGGAATATCCCAATATCCCATTTAACCCTGCCCTCTGGCAGTGGGAAGCCATTCCCCCTTGTCCTGTCCCTCCAGGCCCTTGTCCAAAGTCCCTCTCCAGCTCTCCTGGACCCCTCTTTAGGCACTGGAAGGAGCTTTAAGGTCTCCCTGGAGCCTTCTCTTCTCCAGGCTGAACTTCCCTGCTCTCCCAGCCTGTCACACTGCTGCAAGACCCCCTCAAACCACCAGCAGGGACCAATCCCAAAGGAACAGGAAAGCTTCCGCTCCAATGCTGCTGCTGTGGCTGTGCATCTGTAAGAGATGGCCTGAAAATTCCTTAGCTGCCTCACGATCATCGACAGAGACTGAAACCCTAAAAGAGGACTTTTGCACGAAAAAAACCCTGGCCTGGCTATGGTGGGACGTTTGCCAAGTGTTGCCTGCAAGGTGCACCCGCTGGAACAGGTTCTGCCTAGGCAAGAGGACTGCACTGAAGCGAGAAGAATGATCAGTCCTGAACACTCCCTCCTGAACACAGCCAACGAGCCTCACCAACAATAGTGGCAGATTTCCTCACCTCTTGGCCAGTTGCCCCCGCTTTCTAAAAGACTATAAAAGACCTTTCTGAATTAACCCTACAGAGATTTCCCCACGGCGAGCCTATTGTCAGGACCACGAGGGCTTCGTCTCATCTGTTGGTAGCTATTCCCCTCTTCCCCCCTCTCTGTCTCTCTGTCTCTCTCTCTCTCTCTCTTCCTCTACTTTGTTTCTTTATTTTTCTTTCTCTCCCCCCTCTATCGCATAATTGTGTTGTTGGCACTCAGTAAAGGTGCACTATTTGATTAAAGCTGAAATCCCCTTTGTGGCTTTTGCATTTTGAGATGGTTAAACAAACCATCACGACCCCCGCTTGTGTTAGCGGATCGTGACAGCATCTCATTACCATTTTCCATTTGTGGAGCCTCTCCGCGTCCTCGTACCAGCGGATCTGGAGGCAGATGGGGTTCCCAGTCATTTGGGTGAAGTTGGGGGTTGCCGATGCCACCGTATAGAAGAATTCCCTCCACAACAGCTGCCCTTGGAGAGACACTGGGGGCAGAGAGTGGTGCTTGGCCTGCAAAAGTCACGAGGTGGCACCTTCAGTTCATACATATCATTGCAGCCTCATTCATTTTGTGATTGTGAGGCCCATAAAATAAAGATTAATCTGACTACAATACTGGTTTCAAGGCACTGTAGCATTCAAGTCAAGGAATCAAAGACCTGAGGCAATGGCCTCTGGCCAAAAGCAAAGCCAAGCTCTGCCAGACCTCAGTGTTACCTCAAACATTCTCCATCTACCTTCCAAAACAGTGTCACACTGGGATTTCTAACACCAAACATATGCTTATTAACGTGTTAACTGAGTTCAGGAGGGTCGGCCATGTCTCAAGACATAATCTTAAGTAGAAGGTTCAGGGGGACCTTGGTTTTCTTGGGTTGGTTTCAAGCTCACTTTTTCTTAAGAATCAAACAAGTTTTCAGAAGGTGGTTTTGATTTACGCTACAGTTAACACTTGTCTAAGACAAACCCAGTTGTTTTCCAAAAACAAAACTGCATAAACTGATCAAAAGCTTTTCTTAACCACCAGGCAGACAAACTAAAATCCTTGAATTTTAGGAAGATTTTCCTGAACTTCCCTGCTGATTCCAGGTCTGCTTGCTCCCTATTCATAGAATCATGGAATCATTTTGTTGGAAGGGACCTTAAAGCCCATTTTGCTCCACCACCTTCCATGGACAGGGACACCTTCCACTATCCCAGGTTGCTTCAAGCCCCATCCAACCTGGCCTTGGACACTTCCAGGGATGGGGCAGCCACAGCTTCTCTGGGCAACCTGTGCCAAGGCCTCCCCACCCTCACAGGGAAGAATTTCTCCCCCATATCTCATCTAACCCTACTCTCAGTTTGAAGCCATTCCCCCTCATCCTGTTGCTACAGTTCCTGATGAAAACATTACTTTAGAATATAATTATTCTGTTTCTAAAACTTAATTGGGAAGAGCTGCAGACATTCACAGGTGTTTTATGCAACATGAAGCCACTCCACAAATTTCATGGGACAAGCAGCATTTTTTGATACACCAAGTCTCTACCAGGATGATCTGAGGGTTAAATCCTGCCTCCCATGCCAGGCACGTCACAGTGTTGGATTTGCTTACTTAGGACTAATTATTTGCTTACCTGAGCATAAATGTTTGACAACCTATAAAAAAAGGTCCGAACTGACAGACAGCCCATACTGAAATATGGGCTCAGGCCTGTGGTGCTTGGAAGCAGCGAGTTTGGGATTGTCCTTGGTTTAGTAAAACTTGTCACCCAGCCCTGAAATGAAAACAGAAATCCAGGTTCAGGCAGCACAAGATGACACGTCCAGTAACAAACAGAGGAAAACTCTTGGAACTGGCTTCTCTATCACAGTGGCTTGTTTGATGTCATGCCTTGAAAATGCTCCCACTTCCCAGAAATCAAGGAGAACAAAACCTTGAGCCCAAGCTGCTGCCCTCCTCCAAGGTGGGCACTGGCCTCAGCCCACTTGGAGCCACCACCATCCCCCATGTTCCATCAGGGCTGACCTGGTCAGTCAAGTGTTGCTCCAGGCGCTGCAGCCCTTCAGTCTCCCCTCCTCTCCAAGGGGAAAGGCTCTCTGGGGAAATCTTCAAATCCACAGGGAGAGGCACCTTGTAACACTCAGCCAGACCCGGGTCAGGGCCCCTACATCTCCTGAGATGAGAGAGAAAACTCTTTCAAAGGGGGAACAGGAGCCAGGCGAGGGAGGCAAGCCCCTGCCTATGGCACACGCCATGTCCCCTCTGTCAGGGGGAATGAAAGCACAGCCAGAAATGCCAGGCTGCACTTTCCTGGGAAAGAAGAGCTCATTCTACAATCACTTCAGGGAATTCTACCCTGAACTGGGGGAACAGGAACAGTCCCACCAAGTTACAGTGCTCAGAGCAGTTGGCTGCAGACCCACAGCTCAAACCCCTCTTGGTTCCCATCCCCTACAAAAAGCTCAGAGGCAGCTCCTCTCCAGCTGCTCTCAGGTGTCACATGCATCCCTGTGAGGGAGCCAGGAGCCTTCTCAGACCCTAAACACAATTATGGTGCCAAAGGCCTCTCCAGCTCCTCTCCTGTGCCACTGAGGAGAGGTCACTCTGGGAGAGGTTTCACAGAATCCCAGAATGGTTTGGGTTGGAAGAGACCTTAAAACTTATCCAGTTCCACCCACTGCCATGGGAAGGGACACCTTCCACTATCCCAGGTTGCTCCAAGCCCTGTCCAACCTGCCCTTGGAAACTTCCAGGGATGGGGCAGCCACAGCTTCTCTGGGCAACCTGTGCAAGGGCCTTCCCACCCTCACAGGGAAGGATTTCTCACGAACATTTAATCCAAAGCTGCTCTCTTTCAGTTTCATAGAGAAGGAGGCAGAACAGCTCCCTGGAGCTCCCCAGCAGCTGCTCCTTCCTAACCATGGTGGGGGCTCCCCAAGCCCACACCCCTAAGCAGCCCTGCCACATCTCCTCAGCTTCAGCTGCTGAGGCTTCCCAAGGCCTCTGCCCCCTGAGAGGCTGAAAGAGCATCAATTTTGTTTTTCTCCCCCCTGTAAAACATAGAGGAAGAGGCTCAATGAAATGTTGGTGGTACAGAGACTTCTCACAACCCATGAATGAACTCAGACATCAATAGGTCTTTGTACTTACCTGGATAAACCTGAGCTCAGCTCTGCTGCAGACACCTACAGAGGTGGGGCCAGTGCAGCTCACAGAGCACTGACATAGCTCAGGCCTGCTGGGAAGCATGTGAACCACTTAATTTTAAAAGTGCAAACAATTAGGGAAGAAAGGGAAAAAAACAGTACTTACATGAGTCTTGCCATCAGACTGTCTGAGGACAACAATCATTAATTAACAGGACTCCCCCAAGATGGGAAGACTCAAGCCTGGGTTGGTGGCACTGAGCTGATGCCACACAGGAGGCACCTGACACTGAATCCTAAGTACCTGCAGTCCCATCCCATCTCTCTCCTGCCCCAGTCTTACCTCCCTTTCGATCACTGACCTCTCCTCGTGCAGAGCTAAACACAAGACATCCCTGACTCTGAGCTTCTTCTCAAGTCCTGGGAGATATGAACACAGTCTCTCTTTCTCAAACAGCAGAGGGGAGGATGGATTTAAAGCCAGAAGGGAACAGTATCGCTGGCTCCGGGGGCCTGCTGAAGGCCGCTCAGCGATAATCTGGGAGTGACCCTGGTGTGCCGGGGGCTGCAGCTTGCAGCTTCCCCAGAGACAGGGCGTCGTCCGACAGCTTGTTAGTGCTGGCTCCTTTGTGACAAAGAGAGCCCCGGGCTGATGGCACAGGCACAGACAGAGGCAAAGACCCGAGGGAAGGGCCTTGGAAGTGATTTCCAGCTCCTTTATTTCCCGGGAGAAGCAGCAGGGAAGGCGGGTGAGGGTCCAGGAGAGGCGGCGCAGGGGTCCGGGAGAGCTGAAGGTTCAGCTACCAAGGGCGAGGTTTAAGGGAAAGCGGGGTTTTTTATGGGGATACAAGCAGGGAAAGGAACCAATGGGGGTACAAGGCTTGACACATAACCAATAGGGAACCGAACTGTTACGAAATTTCCAGAACATAAGGTAGTAACCAACCGAAATATGTAAATGAAGGTACAAGGGGCGCTGGGGGTGAACCAAAACCTCTCCCTGAGCAGGGGGATTGCCTCAGACTGTGGCAACCTCAGACTGTGCCCACCAGTCTTGAGCCTGTGGGGCTGTGGCTTTTGCCACATACGCCGCCACAGAACAGTAGGATTATTCCACCAAACTTCCTGTGTAAAACAAACTATAGTGGTTCATCCAATTCCTGCCCAACATCTTGAGAGGAATCTAGAGCATGTCTTTGAGAAAATTTCCTAGGCATTCCTCTGTTAGAGTTTGACATCTCTTAAAAGCTTTTCCCAAGGTGCCTTGAAAAAGCTTAAGACTTTTATGGAATCACAGAATGATTAAGGTTAGCAAAGACCTTTAAATGATTGACTCCAACCATTATTTTAGGAGGTTTCCCACATAGTGGGAAATGTGCTGCACAAATACTAAAAGTATCAAGACTAAGGATACTAAGAGTATCAAACCACTCCACCATCTGCTTTCTCCTCCCAACAATAGTCATATCCCCTGGACATAAAATCAATAACTCTCCATACACAGAAATAAAACAAGAAATGCCTCATTATCATTTGGCCCTGGCTCTTCTTTTGGGCAGAGAAAGAGGACCAGAAATTCCCAATCACTGGCTGGTACTTACTGGAAGTCTTCAGCTGTGACGTTTCGGACAGGGGCCTCAGGGTCACCGAGCAGAGACAGAATGTGAAGGAACCTCTTGTAAGTTAATGGGGGACTCCCACCGTTTAGGTCCAAAATCCTGAAAAAAAAAGATTGCTTTTCACACAACAGAAACCAAGGAGGAAGCTGGAGCTGCCAGTGGACAGGAAGGTGACAGCACAGGCTGTAACTCCATTAGTGCAACTGAATGTGGAAAGTACAGATTTTACAAGTAAAACCCCCCTGGGTGAATGTACATCTATCCCAAGAGCAGTTTTTCAGGACTAGAGACAACAAACTGGCACCAGGATTCCAGCTATGGCTTCACCGGAACAGCCCTGTACCGCCACACACAGCCAGGACACACAAGGCAGGGTGTGGGACACCTCTGGTGTCACAAAAAAAAGATTCAGGGCAGTAAATAATTGTCCTCTGTGAACAATCATTTGTGCAAACAGCTTGAATTCAAGACAGTAAGTTACACACATCCACTCATTTACATTATTTAGGGGTTTTGCACAATTGGAGTGTTAAGGCTGGCTTAGTTATTACTGTTTTCCTTCTTAGTATTTTCAGTATCTTCAGTCATTCAGCTCTGTGTAACAGCTTGGATCCAAGTGTATCCAGACACCAGTGAAAGCTGATTCAAACAACTAAAAAAAAAATCTGACACCAAAAATTCTTTACCACATTTAATAGAACTTTTACAAGTCCTATTAAATGTGTTAGAGAATTTCTTCCACTCTGTTTAAAAGAGTACGTTTTTAGGTGAATTCAACTGCCCAAAAGGAAAAAATTAGCCCACTCTTCAGGCTAAAATTCTAAAGCCTATGCACAATCTCCTATTCCTTCCAACAGAGCAACACACAAAGCTTCTCCAGCAAACAGCACCACGTTCACCTCAGATAGTCCAATTTTCTCCAAAGGAACAAGTTAGGATCCAGAAAGACCAAGACACTTGGCTTTTCTCTTCTAAAATGACCTCCCTAGAGACAGCAGTGGATTAGGGACAGTCACGTACCGCTGGGTATCATACAGGCTGTGGCCCACCAGGGACAGCACCTCAAAGCCCAGCTCTGCCCCCAGACGTCGGATGTTGGCCTCCATCTCCTTGTAAAAAGGCTCCATCTCTGCATCGAGCGTCACTTGCGTGATATTCCACTTCTGGATGTGATCCCTCAGAACAGACTCGTACTCCCCTTGAATAACAAGCAAGCAGGAGCCCAGCTGGCCCAAGTTTTTGTGGAGATCCTCCAGGGACTGGAGCAGGAAGTGCCAGCGCAGGGCCCCGATAAGCATGGAGGAGGTCAGGAATGCTCTGTCCAGGATGTACACGGGGTACAGGGCTTCCGAGGACTCCAGGGCAGCCAGCAGCACTGGGTTGTCGTGGAGCCGGAGCTCCTTCCGGAAAAGGTGAATGGTGCGATGCATCCTGGCTCCAGGAGGAAGGGTGCCCTTGGCTTTCAGGATACCCAACCCCTATAAAGAATAAAATCAATTAATAATTAGAAATGTGGCTCCAAAAAAAAATCCTCTGCAGTTTTTACCACAAACTTCTTGCTTTTTGATAAGTTTTCATGAGAAAGAAAAGCAGGAACAGGACCAAACCTCTCCTCTGGCCCCACCATTCAGCAGCAGGATCACCACCCAGCTTCACAGAGAATGGCCTCTGTCCCAAATGAGTCACTTGAATCCTTAAATTAAATCCCTTAATGAAATTACATCCCAATAACACCCACCAGAAGGAAGGAATCAAAACAGATGGAGCTGCCAGAACTCCATTTAATGCACAAACACTTTTTAACCCCACAGATGTGACAGTCAGCAAACCCTCTGGAAGTCATCAGCTGATTTCAAGGAGCTCCACAGGAGCAATCAGTTCATCAGAGACCTGGTACAACACTCCCTCTGTCAGGACATTTCAGTAGCAGACATCTGAATTTATGGATTTCAGAGAACCCCAGACTAGTTTGGCTTGGAAAGGACCTTAAAGTTCTTCCAATTCCATCCCCCCTACCATGGGTTGTGACACCTTCCATTACCCCAGGTTGCTCCTAGGCACGTCCAACCTGCCCTTGGAAACTTCCAAGGATGGGGCAGCTACAGCTTCTCTGGGCAACCTGTGCCAGAGCCTTCCCACCCTCACAGGGAAGGATTTCTTCCCAATATCCCATTTAACCCTGCCCTCTGGCAGTGGGAAGCCATTCCCCCTTGTCTTGTCACTCCAGGCCCTTGTCCCAGGTCCCTCTCCAGCTCTCTTGGAGCCCCTTTAGGGACTGGAAGAGCCTCTGAGGTCTTCCCTTTTCTTCTCCAGGCTGGACACTCCCAGCTCTCCCAGCCCGTCTCCAGCCGAGAGCTGGATGTGATAACGATACAAAACTACTGTCGAGAGTGTCATTGATGTATGGTTAGGGAAGAGAGGACATGATAGGGTGCAGCTGTTGGGATAGTGGTTTTCCACGGGGCAAGCTGAAGCAGTTACTGTGTCCTTGAGCAAGAAGTTGTACAATAACAAGATGTGAAAAGCAGGACTTAGCCAAGTGAAGGGAGGCAACAAGAATGTTAGAGATAAGAAAGTAAGAGAGAAGTGTGTATATAAACTGTAACTTTTAGCAAATAAAGTGAGACTTGAGGATCATCATCGGATGTGCTTGTCTCCCGTCGTTTTTCCCACAAACTACTCTTGATTCTTACATTTATTCCCCTTTGAATCACTTCAGCTGAGTTCAGAGGACTGGCAGGAGGGCTGGCCTTGGGTCTCAGGCTGAAGTGGCTCAGGGTAGAGTGTGGGAAACACCTCCCAAGCTCTGGCTACCCTGTTCAAGACTCGGCATACACCAGGAAGCAAAGGATCCTGGCTGCCACCTCGTGTGTGCACCGAGACCAGCAGCACTTCTTAAACTCCCTCTCTCCCGCTGAAAATCGGGGAAGATCAACGCCCATCTCCGAGGTGGATCCCCACCTCTTGCTAATTTCGAGCGCTACCAGCCGGAGGGGAATTAGAAGATTAGGGATTAGCAAAGAACCAGACAACAATCTCTAATCCAGCTCAGCTCTTCCAGCCAAACAACTCCACTCACACCCTCACCAACAGCTGCACCTTGCGACTCAGCCCTTGTCCCCACTCAATGCACATCCAGCAGCTTTTCCATAGATCTGATTTGCCCCATTCCCAAACACACTCACCAGCAGCATCCAGAAAAAGCCAGTTTGTTACAACCCCTTAGTAAGGGAAGCCCACAAACTCACGAGCACAGTGTGCAGCCGAACCTGTGGGGTGCTCTGCCCTGCACCCCAGCCTGGCACTGCCCTGCTCCCACTTCCTGGGAGAACCGGAAAAACAAGGTGACTCCCGCTGCTCAGGGGAACACCCAGCTAGCATTTTGGGGTACTAAACCATGCAAAGGGTGCTGGAAGCCTCCCCTGCACCCTGTGCACCAGCTGGCACCGAGGGACTGCCCCAAGTCAGGGGCTCCAAGGCCCCCACAGCCTTTGGGGCTGTTCCAAGCCCTGTGGCCCCCCACATGGCCTGCAAGGTCACCCCAAATCCAGGGCTCTGCAGCCCCATGAACTCTGTAGGATCACCCTCACCCAGTGCCTCTTGGTCTCACACAGCTGGGACTGCTCTGAGCCCAGGGATGAGCCCCACACATCCCCTGGGAACACAGCCATTCCAGGATATACCCTGTAAGGTTCCCCAAACCCAGGGCCTGCACCCCCACATAAGCTATGGGGTCACTCTGAGCCCAATGCCCCACACAGCCCACGGGATAGCCCCGAGGCCAGGGTATCCCAGGGAGAGGCCCATCCCCTCCCTTCCAGTGGTGGCATCCCTGCAGGGGCAGCAGAGAACAGGACCACACCACAGCAGGGACTGGGCACAGAGCAGCGCGGGGCCCAGGCCAGGGCCTGGCTGGGCTCTGGGGTCTGGGTTAAGGGCAGCTCTGGGGATCCCACTAAAGGGGACTGGAGAAATCAGGGCTGAAGGAGCAGGGATTTCATTTAAAGGGGCTGGGATGAGCAGAGGCTCCATTAAAACGGGCTGGAACTCAGCAGGGAGGGAGGGAGCCCAGAGCCAAAGTGGTGTCAGGGCTGAGTGAGGAGCTGAGATCCCCTACTGGATGGGAAATAATGGGAAGGGGGATCACTTGTGCAGGTCATGGATGGTGTCAGAAAGGAACTGCGCCTCCTGACACTCCTGCCCTGTCAGGAGGAAGGGGAAGATCCTCTGGGATACAGGTGGAAGGCAGAGCAGGTGCTGTCATTGACACCATGTTGGGATTTATCCACTGTATTCTTCCACCTGTCCATGAACTGGTGACCCAAGTTAATTCACCCAGCAAGGCCAGGCAGACTCCCTGACACATCTAAATCATATCTGTTCCCCAAAAATCAACCAGGCAGGCAGAAAATACATCTCACACTGGATACATCCCTGCAATTTGAGACAGGTACACCAAGACAGAAAGCAGGGAACACTAGGCCTTACTTCGAGGGTTGCCCAGCTGATGCTCCAGGGTCTTTACTACTTGTCACCCCAAAACAAGGTGGTCACACAGTCACTGATTCCAGCTCTTCTGCTGCTGAGCATTTCTCTCTGCAGGCGGGGATGTGCTGGAGGGACACAAGGGCTGTCAGGAGCACCATCCAGATCCCACTGTGCTGCTCCTGTTCCTACAGGCATCGAGAAATGAGTTGCCCAGGTTTAAAAACCCCTAAATATCATAAATATCTCCACTGAGGTCGATTCTGCATCAAAGATGGCCTGAACCACTCAGGCTTTTGTGTAATTCCTGAGAGAGAAGGAGGAGGATTGCAGGCTCCTCTCTGGTCCCATTGGCCCTCGGAGCCAGCAGAGCCAGATAGGGCAGGGACAGAACAAGGCCTACTAGGAACTGCAAAGAGAAACTTTTAACAGTTTAATTTCCTCTCCATTGTCAAATCCAACCACAGATGCTCCTTGGCTATATTATGGCTGCTTCAGAAGCAATAGTAACACGGTTAAACACAAGTGTCAGACACCTGGGGAGAGCAGCCTCACACCCGCTCTCTAAAACTGCAGTCTGGACTTGGGAGTGGAATAATTATCACCATTGTTTAATGTTATTATGATATGACAGGCTTGAGAATAATTCTTAGCTGGGATCTAAGAATACAGTTTTTGCACTCTTCACACTGAGCCAGACCTGAGGCTACTGTTGGAACCTCTGGGTTCTTTCCCCTGCTTGAATACTTTAGGTAGTAAATACAGTGCTGCATACAGCTTTGGTGCAAGAAAATGGCATTTCGAGTTAGAGTAGGAAAGAAATCCCAAACCCATCCAAGTGTAGGGGCTTGACAGGGGCTTCCCCTGCAGTGGGTCGAGATCCACCCCCGGGAGTCTCTGCCCACAGCGGCCGGCAGGAGCACAGGCTGGGGCTCCAGGCCCCCCTGCCGGGGGCCTTCAGACGGGCGGGGAAAGGGCGAGGAGGGGACGAGGGAGGGCGGCCCCTGCGCCAGCCCCGCAGCAGCTGGGGGCGAACGGTCCGGCTCGGGCCCCCCCTCGTCCTTGGGGGGCTCCCAGACCCGTCTTTACCTCCTTCCCTGCGGCCTGTGGTGGCGGCGGGTACGGCGCCGGTTCTTCGCCCCAGGGGCCGGTGACACAACGCCTGACGGGGGAGGAGGGACCGGGACAGGCAGGTTATGCAAGGACCGCTCCCAGCGGGGCCCTGCCCGCTGCCCACGAAGGTTCAGCGCAGTTCAGGGCGGGAGGGCGCCGCAGTGGCTCCAGCCCCGCTCCCGCCTCCCCATCGCACCCTCAAGACACAGCCCCTGCAGCGCGGCTTTTATTAAGGGGCGGGGCTTGGGTTCCCGCCCGCAGCGTCTGCCCAATGGCAGAGTCCTAATTCGAACGAGGAGGCGGGGCTGATCGCGGGGCCTGCCCAATCAGCGCCCGCGCGGCGGGGCATGGGGCGGGGCTTCCCGCGAGGCGTCCTCTCGTTGCCAGGCGATGGCGGAAGTCCCGTCCCCGCGCGCACCGCCTCACGGGCCTGAGGGGCAGGAACCCGGGGCTGGGTCCCTGTCGCGGG
>VZRZ01008563.1:36104-52984 GCA_013398175.1 Climacteris rufus
CGGTAACTCTGTGCTTCTTCCCCCGCAGCGCGGCTGCAGACGGACGCGGAGGGACCTGCACCGGCTGCCTCGGAGCCGCACGGACCCGGCGCCCCGATGGCGTCCCGCAAGGCCCCCGCCGGGGCGGGCAGCGGGCTGGCGGCCGCCGGCCGGGAGCGGGAGCGGGAACGGGCGCACCTGGAGCTCGCCGAGCTGGGGCCGCTTCTGGAGGAGAAGGGGGACCAAGGACCCACCGGCGCGGCCAGCGGGAGCCCCTCCGATCCCCGGGCGGGAGGGGATCCAAAGCCTGACTCGGGCTGCTCGCTCCGTCCCCGCAGATTATCCCGGGAATCTGCCCGTTATCCCATTAACAGCTGGAGGGGTGCGACTCCGGGTCGTTCTTCGGGCCGGACCCTGCTCCGAGCAGGGGTGGAGATGGGATAGCCCCGCGCAGGGATGTCACCCGGATCGCTGTATCTGTGCTGGGTGTTCCCAGTGCCCCAGCATTTCCACAGGGTTGGGAATCACCTTCCCAAACCCTCTCCCCGCTCAGGAGATCGGGACCCAGAACGTTCCCAGCCCAAAGCCGCTTCTGGTCGGATGGGCCGGGCTGGAAGGTCGGGTTTCCCGGCTGGACCAAGCGGCTGTTCCAGCCCTGGTTGTAGGGATGAAAATCCCTGGCGGTAATCCCGCCTTTCGACAGGATAAATCGGGGATTAGTCCACCCGGGATGGGTCAGGCAGCAGCGTGTTGCATAAGCGAGGGTGACCGGTGGGTCCTGCCCATCCCCTTGGAGGGATGAAGACGCAGGTGCTCTCAGAAGGGCAAGGATGAGTCCCTCCTGGCCCTTCTCCCTGCAGGCCGAGGACCCGCCGTGCCCGGCAGCCCGTGAGGAGGAGGAGGAGGAGGAGGTGGTGCGGGTGCTGACCCTGCCCCTGCAGGCTCACCATGCCATGGAGAAGATGGAAGAGTTTGTGTACAAGGTACTGGAGCCCAGGGCGATCTCCCGGTCCTGATTTTGGAGCAGAATCCCCAAAAGGGGAGTTCCCACTGCAGGGAACGGTCTGTGGGTCTGGAACGGTTAAAGCTGAGGGTGTGAATCGCCGCTGACTCCCTGGGGGGACCTGGAACCACTCCCTTCAGGGGCTGGGAACCAGTTCTCGTGGAGACCGAGAATCACTCCCTGAGAGGACCTGGAATCACTCTCTGGGGAGGGCTGGGAATGACTCCCTGGGGGGACCTGAGGGACTGTGGGGAGCAAAGTGCAGGATGTGGGTGGCTTACAGGGTCCCACAAGGCACCTGATATCAGAGAAGCCGAACTTCCTCTCCCCAAGGAGCATCCCAGGGCACTCCAGTTCCGGCTGGGCTGTTCCGTGTGAATTTGTGGCTCTGGGATGCCCTGATCCCCCTGGTGTGTGTTGCAGGTGTGGGAAGGGCGCTGGCGTGTGATCCCGTACGATGTCCTGCCCGATTGGCTCAAGGACAATGATTACCTCCTGCACGGGCACCGGCCCCCCATGCCCTCCTTCCGCGCCTGCTTCCGGAGCATCTTCCGGATACACACCGAGACCGGCAACATCTGGACACACCTGCTGGGTGACTGTGGAGGGGGGAAGCCATGGGGCTGGGGGTCTCAGACTCTGCACCGGGGTCAGGATGGCTCAGTTCTGGGTCCTGTCCATGCCCACGGCTCTCTGTGCAGATCCTGTGCATGCGGGAGGATCGGACATGGAGTGCCCGGAGCTCCTGGAGCCCGTTGGGAAAGTGAGACTGAGGCTGGGCTCAGCCATTGCAGGAGTTGGATGGGGAAATGTCCTAGGCAAAACAGGGAAGCCTCAGAGGATATTCCTCTGAAATGAGCCCGGAGGAGGCCACAGAGATGCTCCAAGGGCTGGCGCCCTTTTGCTCTGGAGCTGGGCTGGGAATACTGGGAATGCTTAGCCTTTAGAAGAAAAGGCTCCAGGGAGACTTTAGAGCCCCTTCCAGTGCCTAAAGGGGCTCCAGGAGAGCTGGAGAGGGACTCGGGACAAGGGCCTGGAGGGACAGGACAAGGGGGAATGGCTTCCCACTGCCAGAGGGCAGGGTTAGATGGGATGTTCCCTGTGAGGGTGGTGAGGCACAGGTTGCCCAGAGAAGCTGTGGCTGTCCTATCCCTGGAAGTGTCCAAGGCCAGGTTGGACGGGACTTGGAGCAACCTGGGATAGTGGAAGGTGTCCCTGCCTGTGGCAGGAGGTGGAACAGGATGAGCTTTAAGGTCCCTTCCCACCCAAACCAGGCTGTGATTCCATGATCCTGTGAAATAGGTATGCTCAGCAGCTCTTTGCCCTGTGCCTGACCCTGACCCCCATCCTGCTCGTTTGCAGTAACAAAGGCCTCAGCCAAGGACCCACCTTGGGTCACTGAGGACCCTTGGGACACATCCAGGACCTCACGGAGCACAGCCAGAGCCGTTCTCCTCCTGGCTCTGCTGAACTCCCCCACTGTCCCCCTGACTTCCCGCTCCATGTGTTCCCACAGGGTTTGTTCTATTCCTCTGCCTGGGGATCCTGACCATGCTGCGGCCCAACATGTACTTCATGGCTCCTCTCCAGGAGAAGGTGGTGTTCGGGATGTTCTTCCTGGGAGCAGTGCTGTGCCTCAGCTTCTCCTGGCTTTTCCACACTGTCTACTGTCACTCAGAGAAGGTCTCGCGGACTTTTTCTAAGTGAGTCAGCACAAGTGTGGTTGTGTTGTTTCCCAGGAGGTTTTGGGTTCTTGCAGTACTTCCTCTTAGAAAGCACTGCACTCCCTAATGTTTTATCCTTGGGGGAAGGAAACGTCCACCCACTTCAGCGTGGAACTGAAGGGGAACCACAACAGGGTCCTGGAGGGCTCTGCCCGAGCACCTTAAATCTGTCAGCTCAGGGGCCTCAGGTGGATGATGAAGATCCTGGGACCCTGTAGCTCCCAAGGGAACAGGATCCTGGCTCCTAAGAGAACAGCACATCTGTGCTCCCAAGGGAAAAGAGCCTGTGCTCCCAAGGGAACAGGCTCTGGGCCCCTTGTAGCAGTGAATTGAGAAAGGGTCTTGCTCTCACTGGGCAGCTGGGTCCAAGGCCAGTTTGGCAGGTTCTAGTTTACTGGATGCTTTTAAAATCCTCTGGTTTGGATCCAATTTGGACTGAAACCAAGTGGAAAGAAGGATCACAAACAGGATTCCCAGCAGAGTGGGAAGGCTGGTCAGTGGCCAGTGCTTCTTCCTGAGCTGCTCCAAGAGTCAAGGCCTTTGCAGTGAAGCTCCCACAAGGCTGTTAAAGGCATTTATTTGGGTGCTGTTTGGTGGGAATCCTTGCCCATCCACTTTGCACAACCCACAGAGATCCCATGGGATCCTGTCTCCAGAACAAACCCAGGCAACGCGGACAGTGCAGGTGCTGTGTTTCAGTGGTGAGATGGTTCCTGGATCAGTGGATCCAGAGTGCTTTGAGTGGAGGATCACAGATGCGTGTTCACAGGGACTTGTTCCCGGTGGTTTGAGCTCCAGTTCCCTCCTGCCTCTCCCCGGCATTCCCACCATGCCCAGGCCCTTCTTCCTGTCCCACCTGGCCCCAGTAGGACCCCAGCACACCCCTCCTGCCCGGTGACTCCACTCAGGTGCAGGCTAGAGAGTTCCCACACATGGAGGGGTTAGATTTTGGGGCTCACTCATGGCTCTGTCATTGCACCTTGTCTGCAGGTTGGATTATTCAGGAATTGCACTGCTGATCATGGGGAGCTTTGTCCCATGGCTCTACTACTCGTTCTACTGCTCCCCACAGCCAAGACTCATCTACCTCTCCATCGTCTGTGTCTTGGGCATCTCTGCCATCATCGTGGCACAGTGGGACCGATTTGCCACCCCCAAGCACAGGCAGACCAGAGCAGGTAGGAGGTCCCTCCTCCCTCAAGTCCTGGGAGGCACTTTGGGCAGATCCTATTTGGGAAGAGCTCTGGGCACCTGCAGAATTCATCCTTCCTGAGCAGCACAGCACTGTAGGGAGAGGCCTCCTGCCTTTCTCTTGCTGTGCTGGGGATTCAACTCCTGAGCAGAGCCTGAATCCTGAGCTTGAGGTTTGGAGGTTAAAAATAGCCCTGGGCGGGCTGGGGCTGTGCCTTCCTTCCCTTCTCCAGGAAACAGTTTGGCAGCAGAAACCTGCAGCTGAGGTGGAGGAGGAAGACATCCCTCAGCTCTCCCCTGCCAGGGACATGCTGGCAGGTCCCTGCCCTCCTGGGAGTGGGATGGGGGGCTGCGTCCAGCCCCACACCCAGATTTACCCCCACGGCAGGTCCCATCAGCCTCGCTGAGCACAAGGAGATGCTTCCCCCACCAACTCCTGAGGGCTCCCAGAGCAAATGTGTCTCGGAGCACTGTCCTGCCTGCATGAGTGAGGAGAGACCATACTGAGCCAGAGGCCACCCAAAAGCCCTCAGATGAGGGAGGGCACAGGCAGGACTCACATCCCCATGGCTCCTTCCTGCTGCAACCAGTGCCCCCCGCACAGGCAGCACCCACAGCCTCCCCAGCTCAATGTCACTGCACTGCCACTCTCTGCCATCTTAGCAGAGGCCAGAGCTGAACATTTTGGCTGCTGATGAGTTCCTTCTTCAGGAGCTCCAAGAAATGACTTTCCTGGAAGGAGCAGCTGTGTTCCTCATGCAATCCAAAGGGCTGGTCCCTTCCAAAATGTCCATTCCCATAGTCAGGAGCAGGAGCTGCATAAGCAGCTCTGCATAAGCAACACTGGATGGGTTCTGCCCAGCGAGCATGGGGGTGTTTGCCTGGGGTTTAGAGCTGTGGATCCCTCATTTTGTGAAGGATAAATGATATGAGAATTGGAGAAGTTCAAGAAGTGTTTGGTCAAAGTTCTCAGGCACAGGGTGGGATTGTTTGGAGGTCTCCTGTGCAGGGCCAGGAGTTGGACTCGATGATTCTTGTGGGTCCTTTCCACCTCAGGATATTCTATGACTCCAGTGAGGAAAAGCTGCTTCCTTAGAACAGGATGAGGGATCAAGGGGAGTTGACAGGGGGATCAGCCCCCCTTCACAGTGAGCTCCTTTCCCTGACCTCCTCTCTGGGGTGCAGGCGTGTTCCTGGGGCTGGGCCTGAGCGGGGTTGTGCCCACCATGCACTTCACCATCGCCGAGGGCTTTGTGAAGGCCACCACGGTGGGGCAGATGGGCTGGTTCTTCCTCATGGCCGTGATGTACATCACAGGCGCTGGGCTCTACGCCGCCCGCATCCCTGAGCGCTTCTTCCCGGGCAAGTTCGACATCTGGGTGAGTGTGGAGGTGAACAGGGTGTCTGGGGGCAGCTATGGGGTCAAGGGAGGGGGCATTGAGGGGCTAGGGGTGTCCTGCTGAGCCCCAGCACACGCTGGCAGGCAGACCTTGAACAGGTGCTGTGTGTGGGTAGGGCAGGGCAAAGTACAGGGTGGGAGTTGCTGCTGGGAGCAACAGAGCAGTGAGTAGAGGACAAAGGACAGTCCTGCAGCAGTGAGGAAGAAGAGGAGGAGGGGGTATTGCTGGTATTGTTCTGTCCATTTTGGTCTGGTCTGAAGGGCTTTTTTGCCTCCCTGTAGTTCCAGTCTCATCAGATCTTCCACGTGCTGGTGGTGGCTGCGGCCTTTGTCCACTTCTATGGGGTGTCCAACCTGCAGGAATTCCGCTACGGCCTGGAAGGGGGGTGCACAGATGACTCTCTCCTCTGAGAGCACCTGGTTTTAGTACAAGCTTCCTAAGTGCTTTTTAAACTCGTCTTTGCTAAAATCAAAGGAAGACTAAAAACTGTTTGGGGTTGTTGGTTTGTTGTTTTTTTTTTAAAGACACAAAAAAATTAAGAAATGGATAAATCCTTTAGCAAAGTTGTTGACGAAATCCTCACCCCCTCCCCACGCGCTGCGCTGGGGCTGCGGGGCGGCTCCCGCCTCCCCCAGACAGTGTTTTAGCTGCACCGGGATCACCCGCTGCTCTGACAGCACAGGGAGCAGCTCCACGCTCCCACACAGCCGAGCACATCCCACTCCTCATGCACCGGGAGTTCTGCATATCCCCCGCGGCACCGCCTGACTGGGGCAGCCCCAGGCACGGGCACACACTCATGTAATTTAAAGTTTTAACTGTCCTTTTTTTGTTTTTGTTTTCCTTGACAAAGTAATGTAAACATAAATGAGAGAATATTTAATATTTAATACTAAGCTTTAAGATGATGCGCTGCCACCGCAGTGTCCTCAGCTCCCTCGCTGTTGGGGGGAGGGAGGAAGGATAGCGTTGTAGGGAACGTAGAGCTGCTGTAGCTGATTGAAATAAAAAGGTCAATAGTTCAGTGTCACCGCTGTGTCTGTGTCCCTTTTTGGGGTGGGAAGAGAGAGGGCTCTGGGCCGCCCCAGGAGCAGGGCGGGAGCACTCTGAGGCAGGGGGATCCCTCCAGCTGCGGTGGAGTCTGGACTGGGTTGGAATAAAAGAGGAAATTGGGGTGTTGTGGTGATGACAGGGCAGGAAACCCAGCCCTGGCTGGTGACAGCTCCGGGGCTGTGCCTTCCCTCGGGGCTGAGCAGGGCAGGAGAGGTGTCAGAGCCCAGCTGGGGTGGAGGCAGTGCAGGACCATGTCTCCATCAGAGGACAGGAACTGTCAGGGGAGGTTGGAGGGGCAGAGGCTAGCACAGTAAAGCACAGCTCAGGCAGCTGAAGGCCATTGCCTGATCCAGGGACGAGGGAAGAGTGTGGGCAGGGCCACCACAGCCTTTGTGCCACCTGTCCCTGACATGCCCCACAGGGGGCTGGGGGTCCCTTTGCTGAGCAGTTTGGAGTGGCACAGCTTTGGAAATCCCCCACACCCGGGCTGGCTGGAACCCCCAGGGTGGGCAGCAGCAGGTCCTGCATCCCCTGTCCCACCTGGGCAGAGCCCGATCAATCCTGCATCCACATCCCACCCACGCTGAGCCTGCTCCCAGACACAGCACTGCTGGGAGAGGTCACCCCGTGCTCCAGGAGGTGACATGGACAAGTGTCCCACTCTCCCAGCAAAGCTCCATGGTGCATAGCCAGGCCTGGGAGTGGCACCCTGGAGCTGCACATGAATCTGAACAACACCCAAGTGCTCCTCCCCTGGATAAAAGGGTTGGGAAGACACCAGGGATGAACACACAGATTTGGATGTATAGGGAATCCACAAGTGTAATTCTCTCTCAGAGCACAGATTCACCTGAGAACAGGAGAGACACTAGGTGAGTCACACAAATCAAGAAAATTGCCTTTAAAATCTGCCCAAGAACCAGGGAAGTGGCAAAGCAAGATAAGCCTTCACACACACACACACACACACACACACACTTTTGTGCATAAGGGTTTGAAAATTACACACCAGTGGCAACTCTTAACAGATGAGATACAAGCCCTGGTAGTCCTGGGGTGGTTCTGGGACAGGCACAGAGGTGTAAACAGGAAAATGTCCCTTTTAAGGACACAGATGATCAGGCTCTCACACATGCATGCACACCTCGTACAAACCTAATGCACCCACTTGTCAATATTACTGTGAGCACTTCTGTTCTTTCCATCCTCTGCTCCTACTACACGACTGACTTAGTTTCCTCCTCCCTGGGCAGAGGCAAAGCCAAAATTTGCTCAGATAACATTACTGGAGTCTTTCTGGATACTGTATCAGGAACCACCCACAAGCAACAGCATCAATGAGTTAATTAACAAATTACAACAGAAAACATTGCTGGATATGATTTTGTAACTGCTGGCAAGAGGTAAGGGGCCTCCACAACTGGAGTTTAAGGACAAAACCACAGAGCAGATGTGGAACTCTGCTCAGGCCAGGATGCAAGGTGAAAAGCAGGAGGCTGTGCTGGCAGCTGGTGCAACGCTTTCCCCTCTAGCCCCATAACCTAAATCCAACAGGGAAGAGGCTACATTCCATCTGCGTTTGCTGCAGGTGCCACATCCCAGAGGAGACTCCAAGACTTTAACTCCAGTCTGTGTCCAAAGGATGACAAGACTCTGTTTGGTCCTTGTCTTAAACCTCCCTGTATTCTACCAGACATGTGTAACATTACAGCAATGGAAACTATTGGGAATAAATAGATTTGTCTTCTAGAAGTTCTCCTGAGCAGTCTGAGATCGAGAAATGCTGCAGGTTCTCCTGGCATGGTGTGTAAGGGACAACCACTGGTGTAAGCACAAACCCCCTCCGTGTCCTCCAGGCAGGACAGCTCAGGAACAGGGAAGGAGGAGGAGGAGGCCAGGGACCATCACTGGTACTGTCGGTAGTCGCTGAATGGGGGTGGCTGGA
The DNA here is from genome assembly GCA_013398175.1 of Climacteris rufus. NCBI lineage: Eukaryota > Metazoa > Chordata > Aves > Passeriformes > Climacteridae > Climacteris > Climacteris rufus. Next base: position 44,400 of record VZRZ01008563.1, read on the forward strand.
GCTGGGATGGATCCTCTGACAACTGTGGGCCTGGAGCAGGGACAGGTGAAAAGGCAAATAAATACCAAAAGGCAGGAGAAATAACAGAATTCACAGCAGGTTTGTTTATAGAAATCCCTCTTAAAATTAATCATAAATCCAGGGATGGTTTGAGTTTCCTAAAAAGTTTCAAAAGTTGCATAGAATCCCCTCCTGGTTTGGTTTAGAGGGACCTTAAATCCCATCCAGTCCCACACCCTGCCATGGGCAGGGACACCTTCCACTATCCCAGGTTGCTCCAAGTCCCATCCAACCTGGCCTTGGGCACTTCCAGGGATGGGGCAGCCACAGCTTCTCTGGGCATCCTGTGCCAGGGCCTCACCACCCTCCCAGGGAAGGATTTCTTCCCAATATCCCATCTAACATTACCATCCTTTAGTTTCAAAAGATTAACCACTCTGCTCCAAGTTTCAAAGAATCATGGAATTGTGGAATGATTTGGGTTGGAAGGGACCTTAAAGCTTATCTTGTTCCACCCTGTGCCACGGGCAGGGATATCTTCCACTAGACAAGGTTTTCTAACAGGGAAATGAACCAGAGCAGGGATAGAGAAACCTTTCCAGTCACCTAAAGAAGCTGGAAAGCTGCGCATTTGTGCCCTTGAGGTGACCTTGGCCCCTCTGGAAAGGTTTAACCATGGTGACTTGCCTGACAATAAAGCAAACAGTCAAACAAAACAAGTGTGGTGTCAGCTTTACAATCCACTGCCTGCTGCTGGAGCAAGCAACATGGCTGCAGTGGGGCAATCCAGAGAGAATTAATTGTCATGGACAGATGATACACTTTCTCCAAGGCAGATTAATTATCAAGCATCTTTAAAAAACAGAAATTGTCATAGTTTAGGTTAGACAAAGAACATTGGTGAACAATCCCAGGACAGGATTCACTCAGGAATTAGCTACTCATCCAATGCTAGTGGTTTGTTTGAGTTCTTCCCAAAATAAGGTGGAGCATTCCTCCTATAAGAAAATGCTGTGAGAGCTAGCAATATTCAGCCTGGAGAGGAGAAGGCTCTGGGGAGACCTCAGAGCCCCTTCCAGTGCCTAAAGGGGATCCAAGAGAGCTGGAGAGGGACTTTGGACAAGGGCCTGAAGTGACACTACAAGGGAGAATGGCTTCCCACTGCCAAAGGGCAGGGTTAGATGGGATATTGAGGAGAAATTCTGCATTGAGGGTGGTGTGATGGTGGGGAGGCTCTGGCACAGGTTGCCCAGAGAAGCTGTGGCTGCCCCATCCCTGGAAGTGTCCAAGGCCAGGTTGGACAGGGCTTGGAGCCATGGCAGGGGCTGGAACAGGATGAGCTTTAAGGTCTCTCCCAATGCAAAGCCATCCGGGATTCTGTGACAGAGGTATTTAGGTTTTTTCACAGGAAGCATTCATACAACAGTTACTGAGTCAATGACAGCTCTGCTTGCACTTTACTTCGGAAAGAAAAAAGGGATGTAGATATTCAAGCAGTTTGGAAGAAAAACACCACCACCCTTCTTGGAAATCTTTTATCTGTATATGCCTGGTTTTTATCACCTCATTTATAATCTCGTGATAATCTCGTGTTATCAGCACCTGCAGCTCCTCTGTGGCTTTCCACAGCATCAGGAGCACACAGGGCAGTGTAGATTCACTCCAGGGTAAGACTAATGACTGCCAGGAGGACATCAAGAAAGTCAATTCTTATGACACATCTTCTACTAGCTCCTTACCGTTTGGGAACTGTGTGGAGGCAAATCTTGTCAGCAGAATTCCAGCTCCTTCAATCAGGGCCAGGAGAATTCCTCCCATTGCAGCAGATCCGACCATGGCAACAGGGCCATCTGCAAATGAAAAGCACAAACCAACACTTTTAATTTCTTTGCTGCATTACTTTGCATACAAGAATTCATTAAATCCCAGGATGGTTTAGGTTGGAAGGAACCTTAAAGCTCATCCAGTCCCACCCAATGCCATGGGCAGGGACACGTCCCACTATCCCAGGCTGCTCCAAGCCCCGTCCAACCTGGCCTTGGACACTTCCAGGGATGGGGCAGCCACAGCTTCTCTGGGCAGCCTGTGCCAAGGCCTCCCCATCCTCTTCATACAGTCTTATTCTCTCCTAAAGCAGACTCAGAGCAGTAATTTGGCATCCATTAAGTTGCATTAGAGGATAATTACTGGGCAACTCCCCTCCCCACTCCCTTCAAGGAACACCAGGAACATTTGGGAACCTGACTATTTCTTTCCTAAGCACAGGAGAAAAGGTTTAGATTATTTTTCAGTGTCAGAGAGCCATTTCCAACTCGGGTGTCACAGACTGTTGCTTTGCTATAACACTGAGAACAGGAGGTTTTCAAGTGATATCCCCAGTTTCTTACTTCTTGCAGCTAAAATGGCTCCAGTCAGGGCTCCGCTCGTGATGGAATTCCAGGGATCTTCCTTCCCTCTCATCCTGACCAAACTGCAGTCAATCATGGAGAAGAGACCTCCCCAGACAGCAAAGCTACCTGTTCCAAATCAAACCAAAGCCACTTTGGAGAGAGCAGAGAAGCCAGTTGTGCTGCACAAGAGGTGCTGTGGTGTCACTGTGCTCCCTTTCAGACACAAAGTAAATTCAAACTCACAAAGAACCAAATGAATGTTAAAATCAATAGAGGAAAATTTACAACTTGTCATGTCATTACCCCCACCCATTTTATATATTATCTCACAAATTTACAATTAACAACAGAAAGCTTATCAAACTGTAATTATAATCACATTATATTCGTTATATTATATATCAATATACTATTATTAATAATAATATATTACATTTATCATATTATATTATAATCATTTCATCCTAATAAAGCCAGATTAGCTCAGGGAACTTCCAGATTTGTCCCTTTTTAACATATTTTCTCACAGACAATGATGCAGAGTCATGGCACACCTCACACCTTATCCCAAGCCTGCTCCTGGGGCCTTAGGAGCTCAGCATCCTACAGCACATGCAGGGTTCTATTTTTGACCCAAGCTGGATCATTTCTTGTAATGAGTCAGTTTGATCTCAACCCCCTGCACACCATGAAGAGGCTCCAGGGAGCTCTGCTGTTTAAGATATGACAATTATTACCCCTGGCTTATCAATCCATGAACACAGACTGTTTCATCCCCACCCAAACTCATTTCGTATATATAGCAGACCTGTATTTACCCATTGCCTGGGCCAACAAACCTGGTGAGACTCAGCTCAGGTGTCAGTGCACATGTGCTATGTCACATTCCCAAACTCTGTTATCTACCAACAGTCAATTCCCTGCAACAAACCCCCAAAATCCATTACCTCCCAATTGTGGAGCTCTGGTTTTAATGGCTGTCAAACTGCCACGCAGCCGGTGGTTTACACCCTAAAATAAGAGACTTTAGTTAAAACAAAACAGTAAAATCTTACAGCCAAGCCGAGTTTATATTGCAAAAACCTGCCACAGGCCCAACACATTTCTGAGCCCCCTCAGCAGCTGTGAGGAACTGAGACAAAGTGTGTTTTACACCTATTTCACTATTTATCACTTCCTTACAATATTCCTGGCAGGTACAGACAGGAATTATAGTCACCAGGCAGGGAACAATTTGGGTTTGCAGTCTGAGTGGTCCAGTGGGACTGAAAGAGGCATTACAGTAACATTTAAGCAGGGTAAGCAATGATTTTTCATGTGTGCTATTTTTTCTTTCTATCTGATGGGCAATCCCCCTAGTTGTCCCATGTTTAGTCATTCCTGCAGGTGGAATATTTAGTCCTTGTCTCTGTATCCAAGAGAAGCAATGTAGTGATGAACCTTCCAGAGTCCAACACTCAGCACAACACCCAGGACCGCACAGAATTAAAATGACACATTTTCCCACACTTTAACACGATTTAAAGAACATCCACCAAGTTTTATTTTTGTTACAAGCACTCAGAAGTGGGGACAGGCTTATTTAGCAAGTCTTCAGCAAAATTAAGAATCTAATTAAGCACATAGGCCTTTTCAAGTGAAGTGTCTGCAGGATCTAATTTGGAAATAGTTATTTACTGAACCCACCTCAAACCAATGACTTATCGCCAGAGTAAGACCAAAAACACCTTTTATATGAAATCGAGGAAATTTTAAAACAAATGTTCAAGTAGAAATTGGATTTTAATTTATCAAATGTCTCTGCAATGGGTTTATAGCCAAAAATTTGCAGCAGATATCCTGAAAATGAAAACCGACTTGCATCAGCAAAACTTCACTCCCATGTTTACTCACTTCTGCATTGAAACCAAACCTGAGCATTAAAAAATCCAGTTAACAAAAAGGGTAATGATTAAATAAGAGATTAAGTAAAGAAAATTATACCCTCCAATATAAATCTTAAGGAGAAAAAGATTCTTCCTTTGAGTCATTCCATGTTTTAAAAGAAAGGGAGAGGCCAGGAGGGGAAGGAGAGCTCAGGCTTCATGTCCCTCCATCCAGACAGAACCACAGGCAGGAGATCAGCTGAGATGGACACTTCCTACTGCACTTCCTCATCCCAAGAGCAACGTTCCTCAGTAAGGGAGGAAGGAGTTGCCAGTGTCCCACTGCAGCCACCAGAGCAAACAGGGGGAAGCAGCAATTTTATCCCAAAAGATGAAGGACCCCCATGGATCTTGAGCCAGGACAGACTCTCATGGTGTGGATTAACGATGTGCACATCCTTAATCAGCCCTGCTCCCTGCACAGGGATTTATTCTCCTTCCCCTTAGCTGCCAGACTCCCTGGGGAAGAACAGCGGAGGCAGGACTGCAGTCAATGCACCTTCAGAGGATTTTACTCACCACTGGGGAATTTCGGAAGCCTTTGATAGCCTGGAAAATGCCCCCTCCTATGGCCCCCATGGTGAAGGCCCCTCCACAGTCATCCACTATCCTCCAGGGACTGGAAAGTAAAATAGAGATGAAAATATTAAATCCCATCATGTCAAACCATGTGACTGGGATGGATCCAGCACTTCAGCACTGGTGTAACTGGGGTGAAGATCAAGCCTGCTGTACTGTCCCAAAACCAGCTCACTGAGCAGGCAGCAACAAAAAGCCAGGAATATTACAAAAAAACAAACTCAATCTTTGCCAGAGTCTCCTGACCCACTTCCATGGAGTGGGAAGTACCAAATATACAGAAATGCCTGAACTCACACAAGAGAGACATACTTCAATCATGGAAAACTCCTGCAGAATTCTAGCTCTGCCCTACTTATATAGGTAAACAGCTTTAAATTCCCTGATCTCATTCTTCTCTCGAACTACAGAGAACTGAGGTGGCAAAATCCCTAAGATTCAGCTCCCAGCTGGCACAAAACACATTTTCTTAAATCACTCACACTTTTCATTAGTTCTGCTTATTTAAGTGAGACTTCAAAATCATCTTTGCTGGAAAGGGTTTTCCTGATGCATCCCAGACCTCTGATGTCCATTCAAACAAAACACAGATCCCCTCAGATGTGCAGCAGTCACAATTCCTGCTCCAACACCACAGAGCATCCAAGAAAACTTAGCACAGAAGCACCTTGCTGCAGCACAAGCTGTCAGCACCTGCCAGGAGAGCCTTAATTTGGGTTCAGAACCTCTGCCAAGAACTGCAGACTGGTAATCCTAAAGCAAACTCCTACATTAGGAGAGCTTCAAACGGCCATTAACCTCTGTTGTTACTGTGAGTAATTTCAGAGCATAGAATAACAAAGTTGTTTTGTTTCTTTAATCTTGTATCAAGATCTTCCAGCCAAGCATGCAGCTGATTTAACTCCTGCATTGCCAATAATCAGAAAGTGCAGCAAAAATCAGCTGACAACAGCATGCAGGTCACAAATCTGAGGACCACGGCAAGCTCAGTATTTATGTCAGGCAGAAGTATCCACGAGCATTTCCAGTTTCACTCAGTATCTCATGTTTCCATTCCTCAGGATTCCCTATAGCTTCCAGCTCCTGCACAGGAGAACACATCATCCCTCACCTGCCACTTCCCCACCCCAAAGACCTCTTTTAGAGAGGAATGATAAACCCCCTTCCCTGTGCTGCAGACTTTGTCACAAAGTGTTTTCTTCCTGAAAACGTATCTCTAATTGGCAGTCCCTTCTCCTGTGCGTTCTCCCGGGCTCCTCATGTTCATGACCTACTTCCAAACCTCTCCCTCCCTCCTCAGCCAGCCCTGCCTCCTGCTCAAGGGAATGCCTGTGTGCACAGGTCACACTCAGTACTGGCTTTGCTTTTGTACCTTGGATCGCTGGGTTGTTCCCAAGGCACCAGGACCCCACCCTAGTGTCACCACTGAGTGTCCCCAGTGACAGCCACATCCAGCTCCCAAACCCACATGGCCTCTTGAAGCAGGGGAGCAGGGGTATTTTATCCTTCATTCCCTCCTGTTTCCCTGCCCTGCCTGCACACAGTCTCATCTCATCTCATTACAACCCCCTACAGCCTTGGCTGCATTCAATAATTCACAGTTTATTTTCCTTCCACTTTTTCCTGCATCAGGAAAAGGTTCCAGGCACACTCTTGTCAGATATGCCAAGATGAAGAGCAACTGAAGTCTTTCTTCTCAGGGATTTTTTGTTATTTTGTTCTCATGTCTCCTGTGCAGATTTTTATCTTCTCTGTTATGAATAAAACATCTCATCCCAACTCTCTCCCTTTGTTAACTCTCTAACAGTGATGTCGCTAAAAGACTTTCTGGAAATCTAAACGGATTATGTAAAGTGGGCTTCCCTAACCCACAAAATCAAAGAATTCTAAGTTACAAATCATGGCTGCTTTTTCCTGAAGCCTCATTAATGAGACCTCAGTCATGGAATGCTTTCCTCAACTCCTTCCCTCTTTAGCCTCATTAGCTGTTACCTTCAGGGTTCCTCATTTTCCTTTTAAACTACTCTCCAAGCTTTTCTGAGCAGCTTTTAAATGAGACAACCTCTTTGATCCCAGCACAGCCATTCCCGTGTGTCAGCGCCTCCAAACTTCCTCTGAGCTCGCACAAAACAGACCCAGCCCTGTCACTGTTTGATCTCATAAAAGATTGGAGGAGAAGAAAAGAAGTTATTCCATTATTAATTTGGCACTTATCTACAAGCGTAACATTACTGTTAATTGTTTCCCTGACCCTGAGGTGAGCCCTGTCTGTAGGGAAATAACATGTGAATAAGGTCGTGTTTCAGCTCCTGATGGCACAAGAGATTCATCAGAGATGAGGAGAGCAGAGGGCAAGACTTCACTTTTCCCAGGGTCCAGGACAGCCACACACCAGCTCTGGCCTGGGAGAGGGGTGAGTCCTCCCTCCAAGCCCCATGGCATCTGGCAGCTCTCCTAACAGCGGGAAAACCACTGGAATCAGAGGCCACCATCCTTTAAATAAATAAAGGGGCCTTTTCTCAGTGCCGATGGCTTGGCTCATAGGGAACCAGCTTGGCCTCAGGACAGCAGCTCCCAAGGGTTGGATAAGGGGGGTGGAGACCATGGGGTGACCAGCAGCAAAGGGGTCAGAACGGTGGGGGACACCAACAGCCCCACACGGCTTGGCAGCAAAATGTCCCTGTTGCCCAGCTTTAAGGACAGAGTCTCAAGCTATGCCTGGGGAGGTTCAGGCTGGACATCCGAAAGGACTTCTCCACTGAAAGGGCTGTCACGCATTGCAAGGGGCTGTCCAGGGAGATAGCGGAATCCCCAACTCTGGAAGGGTTCAAGGAATGACTGGACGTGGCACTCAGTGCTCTGGTCTGGTTGACAAGGTGGGGATTAGTCACAGGTTGGATTTGATGGTTTGAGAGGTCTTTTCTAACTGCAGTGATTCTGGGATCACCTGGAGCCCACAGCAATCTATTAATAGTAAACACTACTTTGCTCATGTCCCAGACTTTATGCTGTAAACACACAGGGGTGACATTTATGGATAAACTTAATAGGTGTCACCAGAGCAACCTGCAAAGCTTGGGAAAAGTCTCATGAACAGTTGCAGGTTTCTGTCTGCAAAGGTGTGCAGAATTTCAGGATGGTTTGGGCTCGAAGGGACCTTAAACCTCATTCCATTCCACTTTTTCCATGGGCAGGGACATCTTCCACTATTCCAAGTGGCTCCAAGCCCCATCCAACCTGGCCTTGGATACTTCCAGGGAGGGGGCAGCCACAGGTTCTCTGGGCAACTTGTGCCAGGGCCTCACCATCTCACAGGGAAGAATTTTTTCCCAATACGCCACCTAGCCCTGTCTTCTGGCAGTGGGAAGCCATTCCCCCTTGTGCCGTCACTCCAGGCTCTTGACCAAAGCCCCTCTCCACGCTGAGAGAGAACCCTGCCCAGAATTCAGTAACCCTGCACCTAAGCTTACATTTAATCTTTTTATTACTACAAATACAACCTTTGAGTTGCAACCAATGTGGCTCTGTAGGTCTACAAAGATGGTGCTAAACCGTGACAAGATTCAGACACTGCCAGCTTGGCATGGCAGGGAGGGCAGGGGGGCTGGGCTTATGGAAACAGAGAGAGAGAGGGTCAGGGGCACTGGTGGGTGAGGGAAGATGGGAGGGGCAAGGATGGGGGAGGCTTGGG
>VZRZ01008563.1:53232-81746 GCA_013398175.1 Climacteris rufus
GGGGCTGTGGATCGAGGGGGGACTGAGAATGAGGGAAGGGACTGAGAATGAGGGGAGGGACTGAGAATGAGGGGAGCTGAGGATTAGGGGGGAATGAGGATAGGGAGGCTGAGGATGGAGAGCTGAGGACGACGGGGACTGAGAATGAGGAAGCACTGAGGATAAGGGAAAGCTGGAGGGAAGTTGAGGATAAGGGACCGAGGTGGGGCTGGGAATGAGGGGGTGCTGAAGGACTGAAGCGCCGCCCGACGTGGGACCGTGTCTGCAGGGCCCGCAACCCTCGGAGGTGCACGAGCGGCGCAGGCCGCAGGGCCCTGCCGGCTCCTCCCCACTCCGGGAGGCCCCGTGGGGCTCGGTAGCGGAGGAGTTTGGCTCCCCAGGCCCCGGTCGGGCCCAGGCCGCCACCCGCGGTGCGGTCTCCGCCGCCTCCCTCAGAGGGCCCCACCAAGGTCACCCCCGACTGTGAGCGGCCGCGGGGCGCGCCCGCACCGCTCCCCCGCCCTTTACTCAGCGCTCGCGGATCCCAATCCCGACCCCGATCCCGACTCCGGCCCAGCTCTGCTCCGCTCCGCTCACCAGGGCTCGCGCGCGTACTCCTCCATTTTGCCCGACCCCACTGCCTCCCCGCACGCGATTGGCTACGGCAGTCCCACCTCGGCCAATGGCAGCGGAGGGCGGGACCAGGCACGCGAGTGGGAGGTGTCTGCGCGTGCGCCAAGCGCCCCCTGGCCCCTCCTGCGGCGCTGATTGACAGGCCAGAGGATGGCGGAGGTGTGGAGGGGCCGTGAGGGGAGAAATCACAGAGAGCGGGATGCGCTGAGTGAGAGGGACCTTAAATCCCATTTAGTGCTACGCCCTGCAATGGGCTGGGACACCTTCCACTGTCCCAGGTTGTTCCAAGCCCCATCCAACCTCGCCTTGGACACTTGCAGGGACGGGGCAGCCACAGCTTCTCTGGGCAACCTGTGCTTCCCCACTCTCGAAGGGAAGAATTTCTTCTCAATATTCCATCTAACCCTTTGTCAGTGGGAAGTCCTGTCACTCCAGGCTCTTGTACAAAGTCCCTCTCCAGCTCTTTTAGGAACAGTACCTGTGCAAGCTGCTCCAAGGACAAACCACTCTGCTCCAAGTTTCACGGAATCATGGAGTGGTTTGGGTTGGAAGGAACCTCAAAGCTCATCTTGTTCCACCCCTTGTCATGGGCAGGGACACTTTCCACTAGACCAGGTTACTCCAGGCCCTGTCCACCCTAGTCTGGAACATCGAGGTCCAAGCCCACATCACTCGAGATGCTGCTGGACAAGCTGGACTGACCTCATTTGTCCCAGGGGATGCTCCTGTGGTTCTGGGTGTAGCTTTGAAGTCCCTATCACCAGGTCACTTCCCTGGGCAGGCAGAAATGGAATCCAAAGAACACTGTCTGTGCTGGCAGGAAATTCCTGGGCAGCCTGCAAAGCTCCCAGCACAAGATGAGGCTGTTCCTTCTCATCCTGTCCCTCATTCCCTGGGAGCAGAGCCTGACCCCCACCTGGCTCCACCCTCCTGTCAGGGAGTTGTGGAGAGTGAGAAGGTCCCCTCTGAGCCTTCTTTCTGCCCAGGAGCCTTCCCCCACACATTTGCAGCCACTCTAATTTGTAAATTGCTTATTCTTTTCTACTCTTAATTTAATATTGAACAGTCTGCTCTCCTGTAAAGGCAACAAATAATTTGGTTGCAAAAACTGATGTAGGTTGTGCTCCAGGGACTTAACTGTTTTAATAAATCATGGGCTGAAGCACTGGGAAGGAGCTGGAATGCTCCACCTACTGTTATGTGTTTAAAAGATGCCTGGGGTTTCATGACCAGGTGTGTTTGGCCTGATTTAAGATTGGGTGGTAGAGGTCATGCAGTTTTGGAGATTCCCAGGAGGTGGTATTGTGGCTTTTGCTTTGGCCAAGGAGGGCAGATGGGAAAAGTAAAAAATCTTGGCCTCACCCAGCCACTGGAGCCTGGGACCAGCTCTCCCCACTCCTGTGTCCTCTGGTGCTGCTGTGACTTTATCCCCCTGTGCAGGGCACTGGTGGGCCACACCTCGAATCCTGGGCCCCTCAGTTCAGGAAGGACATTGAGGGGCTAGAGCATGTCCCAGAAAGGGACTGGCGCTGGGGAAGGGCCTGGAGCACCAGGAGTGACTGAGGGGGGGCGAGGGGAGGGCTCATCCTGGAGAAAAGGAAGCTCGAGGGGATCTTCGGGCTCTCCAAAACTCCCTGACAGGAGGGGGCAGCCGGGGGTGGGGGGGAGGTCAGGCTTTGTTCTCAGGGAACAAAGGACACGACAAGGGGAAATGGCCTCAGGCAGTGCCAGGGGAGGTTCAGGTTGGATATCAGGGAAAATTCCTGCATGGAAAGGATGGTCAGGCACTGGCACAGCTGCCCATGGCAGTGGTGGAGTCACCATCCCTGGAGGGATTTAAAAAACATGTGGATGTGGTACCTGGAGACATGGGTTAGTCATGGCCTTGGCAATGCTGCGGGAGTGTAAAGGGCTTTTCCAAACTCAACAGTTCCATGTGTGACTGCTCCCACACTGGTCTGACCCTTTTCAGGGTTGCAATTCTTTGCCGTAGCCCTTGTCCTTTCCCCTAATGAGTGTTAGGTTAATTAAATCAGACTGAACTGTCATTCTGGTCCCACCTTTCACAAGCTGTGGGAACGCTGGTGAAACATTCACCTGTCAGGTAGGGAAATGTCACTCACTTTTCAGGGAACAGCTTAGGAAAGAATAAAAAGATCAGTTTTTAACCCCTCCTCCTGAGGGCTCTGAAGGAAAGGGAAAGAAAATAGACTAGAAGAATCCATGCAAAATTTGACTGTCCATTATCAGCTAATAGGGAAAAATAAAGGCACATGGATAGTCCCAGGTGGTGGTGAGAGAGATGGGGGCATGGAAAGCTTTCTCAGCTCTGCCACAGTTTGTAAATATGCCTGGAAAAGCTGCTTAATCTTCCTCTGTCTCTGGCCCTCCTCTCTAAGGGTTTGTTGTGGTGCTTCAAACAGAGTGGTTCAGAAATATGCATTAGCACCTTCGAGGTGTTGGTTGCTATGGAGATGGGATCCCGGTAAATTCGGGCCTGACAGATTTCAAGTTGCCAGGAGCTCCTGTGTGCCAAACCATACTGTATCACACCACTTTGGACAGCACGGGGCCTGGAGCATCTCTGATGAGGAGAGACAGCAGGAGCTGGGCCTGGTTAGTCCAGAGAACACTGAGAGGGGATCCCGTCAATCCAGACAAATATCTCCAAGGGGTGTCAGAGGATGGTGCCAGACTCTTTTCAGTAGTGCCCAGTGACAGGATGAGGAGCAATGGCCACAAACAAAACCACAGGAAGTTCCACCTCAATATGAGGAAGAACTTCTTTCCATGGAGGAGGGGAGAGCACTGGAACAGCTGCTCAGGGAGGGTGTGGATTCTCTAGAGATATTTGGAATATCTCTCTAGAGATATTCCAAACCACCTGGAAGTGTTTCTGTGTCAGCTGCTCCAGGTGACTCTGCCACGGCAAGAGGGGTCAGACTGGGTGATCTCCAGAGATCCCTTCCAACCCCAACAATTCTGGGGTTCTGTAGTTCACTATTTCACACCATGGTGGCTGGAACTGGCTCCAGAGCATGGCCCAAGGGTACCCAAACACGTCTCCAGTCTCAGTTGTTGGTAGCCCACGAAGAGCAGCCAGTGCAGACATATACAGAGATCCTCTTATTCTGGAGTGAAAATTTCTTTCCAGTGCTTTCTTCCTACAACTCCAAGAACCCTGTGGAATATGGTCTAACAGAACTGTGCTGATATCACAGTTAAAAAGAGCTGTGTGACAGCCAAGATAAATCACAGTGAGACCATCCACTCTAAACCAGAACAAGTTTAGGATGTCCTCTGCTTCTCTCCCAGATTTTCTGCTAATGTAGGAATATTTCCCCACAAAACTCTGCTCTGTGGTACCACTGCCCAGCTCTGCGGTGCAGGGGAGTAGTGCACGGCAGATGTGGACTACTGCATCAAGAAAGGATGGGTGATACTTCAGAAGAAATTTGGAGTCTCCCAGGCCACATTCACAGCTTCTTAGGGAATTTGGCATCTGGTACTTCTCATCACAGGAATCAAGATTCAGGAATGACAAACTAGAGGTTTTATCAAGGTGTTGATAGTGGTTTTATTCAGTTGAAAACTGATTTACAACATGGGAAAGTTTGCAATGATTTACTATGAAGGAGAGGCAGACGGAGTGAAAATTCCAGGTTTTCCTTTTAAGTAGAAGGGTCCTTTTGTCTGGTTTAGCATTGCAGATTGTTGCTGGAGCTGTCTACGTGTCCTGTCCCTGGAACCAGGGGTGGCACACATGGGAATGCTTAGATTGTTCCAGTGTTGCCTAAAAGGCTAGCCCAAAAAAACTGAGGCCAGGCAGAAGTAAGGGAATAAAAGGTGGGTATTTATTCAAAGGGACTTCACAGGTACATTTAGGGCAGACAAAGCCCCCTCCTTGGGGCTTCACCCAAAATGGATGACGAGTCATGAGTTCCCCACACTTTTATAGGTTTGGTCCATTTGCATATCATCACAGATTTACCAATTAAAACTTCACAATTTCCTCCTAGCTTGCTCCCCCCAACCCCGCTTTAGAAGCGTGGGTCTGGGCAGCCTGAATGTCCTTGGAGGTTAAGTACAGAGTGGCACTGTTATGTCTATAGAGAACAGCAACCAATGAGATATAAAGCATACATGCCAGACAATGCAGGATTTGAAAAATATAAGGGTTAAAACCTAAGGCAACACCAGGAAGAGGCAGACACATAGATGTGGTTCCTCGCTGCCTTTTTGTTGTGTGCTTTCCAGTTGGGCAATGAGTTTCCAGTTTGTTGTTCACCTCTTACAAGCACTTGATGACTGAGCACAGCATCACCATAGAAATACTGTAGGGTTAGACATTTATGGCATAGCATAATGGAGTTGTTTAGGTCGGAAAAGCCCTCTAAGATCATCACGTCCAACTGTTCCCCCAGCACTACCACTAACCTATGTCCACAGGTGCCACATCCACATAGCTTTTAAATCCCTCCACCACTGCCCTGGGCAACTCTTTCAGGGAAGAAATTTTCCCCAATATCCAACCTAAACCTCCAACTTGAGGCTGTTTCCTTTTGTCCTGTCCCTTGTTCCCTGGGAGCAGAGCCTGACTCCCCACCGGCTGCACCCTCCTGACAGATAATTTCTTCCATCCCCAGACTCTGTAACTCAAATTTCTCTTCCAAACCAGACAATATTAAAATATTTCCAGCCTTGTGTCCTGAAAAGTGACCAGGCAGGACCTTAGGGAGGTCCAGGGCTTTATAAATGTGGAACAAGCAAGACACTAATTTGGCTTCTTTAGGCAAAGGTGGCACCTAATGGACACCAAACACTAAACTCACTGTGATTCCTGTTGCCTTCAGCGCTGTCACAGCCATGGCAATGTTGGGGAAGGAGAGTCAAAGAAGATGGAGAGAGACTTTTTATCAGGAACTGGAGTGACAGGACAAGGGGGAATGGTTTCCCACTACCAGAGGGCAGGGTTAGATGAGATGTTGTATCAGGAAGAAATCCTTCCCTGTGAGGGTGGGGAGGCCCTGGCACAGGTTGCCCAGAGAATCTGTGGCTGCCCCATCCTTGGAAGTGTTCAAGGTCAGGTTGGACAGGGCTTGGAGCAACCTGGGATAGTGGAGGTGTCCCTGCCCACTGCAGGGGCTGGAACGGGATGAGCTTTGAGGTCCTTTCCAACCCAAACCATCCCATGATTCTGTGTCTGTGGCCAGAAGGTGAAGGGAATGACTGTGTCTCTCCCAGTGCAAGTGAGCACCAAGATAAGGATTGCAGAATCAGGGAGAGAGAAGTGATGGGGATGCAATCCACCACAGCCAATGTTTAAGTTTCTGCACTTGGAAACTAAACCAAACAGTTTCATCTACAATCTGGAAAAAATCTCAGCCATGCTGGTGAATCATAGGAAGGACAGGAGCAGAACCTCTGTGCTGAGCTGCTGGAGATAAAGGAAATCCTGGAATGCACCAAGAATGTACATTTCCTGTCAGGATGGGGAATGTCTTGTTTGTAACACAAGACACTGGGAGACTTACCTGGAGCACCCAGTGCCTATGTGCAGGATGGGATATGGGCCAAGGAGACAGGCAGAGGAGATGATTAGGCTGACAAAAATCCTAGGTGAGCTTATTTTATTGAAAAAGACCAAAGGGCTCCTTGCTTGGATAAGCAGAGAGAGGCCTGAGAGCAGGTAGTAAATATTAGGAGGATTATAAAGCATGAAGAAAACCAGGATGAAGCTGGCAGGATAACAAATGGGTACAAAGTGCTGGACATGGGGTAAAGCTGCCTGGAAAGTCTGAGAGAAAGCCTGTCTCTCTCTGTCCCTGCAGGAGAACTCCCAGGTGCTTTACAGCTTTCTTATGTATTAGGGAGATAGAAAGTTGGTGCTGCCAGCAAAAGCCCAGGCTTAGGGACACTGCCCGGACCAGGAGCAGGGAAGACTCAGGAATTCCATCTGTGCAGAAGAAGGGATGTCTCTGGGGCTTGGCAAGGGAAAGTGGGAGTGTGAGAGAAAAAGCAGCTGCAGGAACAGCCCCACGGGGTCTGAGGGTCGGAGCTCTGACAAACCCCAAGGGGTGAGATCTGCAGAGCTGTGAGCACTTGCTGCCTCCATCCCTCCTATGGAACTAGTCTGCCCCAACACCACCACCTCCACCTCTTTCCTGGGGGCTGAGCACTTCGGCTGATGGCACCTATTCCAGATTGCAGTGGGATAAAGAGGAAAACTTCCTCTGGGGTGGGTGCTTCCTTGCTGATTTCAGCCAAGAGCTGTCACTGTCACAGCAGCACACTGTCACTGTCCCTTCGCAGCCACGCTGCCCACTTTAGTTGCTCCCCAGCCTCCATGGCACAGGCTGGGTCTGCCTCCCCCACCCCCAATCCCCAGCCTGACGGCTGGTGCATTTTTCCCTGTTTTCTCACTGGGTTGGCCCATTGCCTTTAAAAGGCGAAATGCTCCGGACTAAATTTGGTCATGCA
Source organism: Climacteris rufus (assembly GCA_013398175.1). NCBI lineage: Eukaryota > Metazoa > Chordata > Aves > Passeriformes > Climacteridae > Climacteris > Climacteris rufus. Next base: position 60,325 of record VZRZ01008563.1, read on the forward strand.
GCTCTGCATGGTTCCCTGGAATGTCCTCGGGTTTCAGGCTCTCTGATAGCACCACTCCCCGCCTCCTGCCAGGCTCCATTGGCTTCCCAGCGCCCGAACCGCCACTGGATCCTGTTATTGGCCAACTGTTGGACCGAGGGGTGTCCCCTCTGGATAACCACCGTATCTCAAGCTGCAGAGCTGCTGAGATTTAACACTTCAGCACCTGCTGCTGCTCGGGAAGCAGTCTTGGAGCTTCGGCTTCTTTTTTTTTTCTCCTGCCTTGGGTACCACACAACCGCCACCGTGTCTCGCCAGCGAGCCAAGATGTCCAAAGTGGCCAAATACCGGCGACAAGTTAGTGAAGATCCAGATATAGACAATTTATTGTCTACTCTGTCTCCGGAGGAGATGGAGGAGCTGGAAAAGGAGCTGGATGTGGTGGATGTGGATGGGAGCATCCCTGTGGAGCGCAGTCAGAAAAACCAATCAGAAAACTCCTCACCTGGCCCGCAAAACTGTGACATGGAGCTCAGCCACCACAACAAGGACACCAGGAGGCTCTTGCAGCGGGAGCACTCAATAGACGTAAGTCACATCCCCCACTGCTGCTGTGGGAAAGGTGGGGACACACCTCAACCCTCGCCCCGGACTGAGTGAGGGACGAGATGGAAAACACAAAACCTGAGAAAGGCGTGTGGTGCTTGCTGAGATAGAATAGCTGTCCTGCTGAGACCAGGGAGCTGGTCCAGGCACTCTGGGAGGGAACAGGGTGTCCTATAAAATCCCGGGGTTACTAACAAAGCCAAAACCTGTGCTGGTGCCAGGGATTTTCTCCCTGCCCCTGCTCTAACATCCCTGGGCAGGGCTGGGAGCGGAACTGGGATTCCCAGGAGGTGACTGGAAGGGCCAGTACAGTGACAGCAATCCCACGGGCTGCATTTCTTTCTCTCTCTCTCTCTTTTTTTTTTTTTTTTTCCTTTGGAGATCTCTGGACTCTTGGTCCTTTCAGTTCTTCCTGTGCAAAAGCTTAAACAGCCTCTGGTTCTTGCGGAATAAAAAAGCTTGCTGCTTTGTGGAACTCACCCCAAGAAGCAGGTTTTGTCCCATGCTGTTTGTTTTGCATTTACTGTTCACTTAAAATTCTTTCTTTTATTTTGATTTGGGTACATTTATCTCCCTCTCTGCACCTGGCAAATCCTTTAAGAGTTTGCTTGGAGCTCAAGAGCTTCATGCCAGTCCCTCTCCTCTTTTTGTGCCGTGCCTTAGTGGGAACCAGTCCCACTTCTCTGTAACATTTACTAACCTCAGCACTAAGAATATTTGGTATGTGCTTCATGTGTGGGAACCTGGGAAGCATCTGGTTTCCCTAGTTTTTCATGGTAGGCTGAGCCAGAAAGTGAAAGACAGTGACTCTTCAGTGATTGATCCATGTGGTCATGGGCAGGTTTCATGTCCCAGGTGGGATTTGCATCTGCTAGGCCAGGACAGGGCTGGGGAGTGTCAGTGGCACAAGCAGAGCTGAGGATTATGTGGGTACCTCTCTGCTATGGCTCTGATTCCAGATCTATTCCAGGTCACCCAGCTGTACCCTGTGTCTTCCAGCTGGGTAATCGAGCTGTACTACCTCAGAGCACTTGGAAATTTCTCTTTCTGGATATTTATAGAGTTTGTATAGGAGGGTCCTCTCCTGACTGTGGCCTGGGCACTCCTATTCCCTTCTAAATATTGGGAGGAGTGGGAATGAAAATTGCACCTATAGGAGAAATAATTGAAGGTTGATTTTGGAGAGCTGAACAAAGGGTTAAATAGTTCCCCCCGCCGCCCCGTCCGGGGCAACCTGGGAGCTTCCTCTGACTCTGAGGACAAGGCACAGCCTTCACCTTCTATATGTGGTGCTTGGAGTGGGTTGGGGGACAGCGAGTGCCATGCCCCTCATCACAAGGTCTCTGCTTTGATTTCCTCACCACTAGAAAATTTGCCTGTGGTGGGGAAGTGCAGATGCTGCAGGACAAACTTGCCTGGAGAGGGAAATGCTGTTATGTAGGACCAGTTATCCTAGTGACACTGCTGGTTTGCAAGTGATCCCGAGAGCTGACACTGAAAAATCTGCTTTTTCAGGTTTGGGGACATTTGGGTTCAACATCACTCATGTTGTTATTTCACATTTAACTGTTGGAAGATGAGGGGTTGATTTGGAATTGGTATAGGGAAGTCTCCATGACCAGAAGGAAGGGGTTTGTGGGTTTTGTTAAAAAGAGACCTGGGAAATTGCCTGGTTAAACATCATGTTGTTTCGAAATGCCTGAGAGTGTGTGTGCTGCAGGAGAGGACTTGGGATGTGCAAAGGGTTGGTCCAGGAAGGAAGTGCACCTGGAAGAGGGTGTAGAGCTCTGGCTCTGGAGGGAGGGCAGCACAAGAGTCCTCGAAAAGCTATCCTGCTCCTTTCTGAGTTCAGGAGTCTCAGGCGTGGAAGACAAAGCAAACTGTCTGCGGGCCAAGTTTGTCAGTGAAAGTGGCTCACTTCGATTGCGTTGTGGTAACTGGATAGGGCAGAACTGACTTTCTTCTTCTATTTCAATCTCTAGAGGCCAAGCAAAAATATATCCTCCACCCCTTCCCCCCTGGCATTGTTAGGATCTGGGATTATCACCTTGAGTATTCCAGTTTGCAGTGCTGACACTTCAGATCATTCTGCTGGTGGAGCCAGGGCCATGCTCTGCCATGGGGCACAAGGATGGAATGGGACAGGATGGGATGGAATGGGATCATTGTACCACAGGAACAGTCACAAAAACCAGTGCAGGAAGCCGATGGTCCCTCTGTCTGAGAAAGTGCAAGGGCTGTGTTTTGCTGCAGGATGGAATGAAAACATGGAGCCATCCAGAGCATCCCAGGCAGGTGCTGAGCTCTCCCTCAGCTGCTCAGAGCTCTGAGGCCTCCAATGACAAATCCCTCTCATGTATCAGCGGATTTCATGTTGTGCCAGCCAGCACAGGCGTGGTGGCTGCACTCCCACGGGTTTGGCATTCCCCCAGGCTGTGCACACATCACGCTATCCATGTCCATCGCAGCCCCTCTCCCTCAACAGCTCCCAGTGTTCTGCATCACAAACCCACACAGTGCCCAGCAGTCCTCATTTAAGACATAGAGAGGAACCTTTGCAAGCCAGAAGCTGATGTGTGAGCATGGTGGGAGAGGAACAGGCACAAGGGCAGGGAAGGAATGGGAGATAATTCCAATGGGATTGGCCCTGTGAACATCTGGAAGATGTTATCCTGTGTCTGTGATGTCTGTTTAGTAGGGAGGGACAGGAGGGCAGATTCTTGTCCTTTGACTACAGAGAGTTTGTCTGTCCACAGTTCATGGAATAATGGAATCTCAAGGAATGATTTGGGTGGGGAGGGACCTTAAAGCTCACCCTGTTCCACCCCCTCCCATGGGCAGGGACGCGTTCCACTATCTCAGGTTGCTCCAAGCCCCATCCAACCTGGCCTTGGACACTCCCAGGGATGGGGCAGCCACAGCTTCTCTGGGCACCCTGTGCCAGGGCCTCTCCACCCCCACAGGGAAAAATTTCTTCCTGATACAATATCCCATCTAACCCTGCCCTCTGGCAGTGGGAAGCCATTCCCCCTTGTCCTGTCTCTCCAGGCCCTTGTCCCAAGTCCCTCTCAGCTCTCTTGGAGCCCCTTTAGGCACTAGAAGGGGCTCTGAGGTCTCCCCAGAGCCTTCTCTCCTCCAGGCTGGACACCCCCAGCTCTCCCAGCCTGGCTTTACAGCCGAGGGGTCCAGGCCTCGGACCATCTCTGTGGCCTCCTTTGGACTTGCTTCAGCAGCTCCATGTCCTTCTTATGTCCTCCCTCCTGATCTTCCAAGCCTCCTGATGAGAATCTTCATATGGGACATTGTCTGTTAGCTGGGAATTCAGGAATTCCTCCAAAGTGCAAAATAAGATATTTTAAAGGGGAAGATTGAGTTTCTGCCCATCTCACTGTTCCTGCAGTCATTGCCCTGTTCTTGGACTGGCTCCAGGCACCTCCATTCCCTCCCAAATATTGGGAGAAGTGGGTATATTTAGAAATATTGTAACTACATAATAACACATCTTCCTAGTGATGAAAAGGGCAAACTTGGGTAACTAAGAAGCAGAATATAAACAGCCCAAAATAGATGTGAGCTTTGCCCCAACCTTTCCACACTGGGCAGCCAAATTCTCATCTTGGTGATGCAGTAATTAATTAATCTTCATTTTATGTTGCTAATGAGTGGAAGTATAACCCAGCTCAAGGGTAGGGCTTGGGCCAGTGCCTCTCTCTGGATGTGCTCAACAAGATCCATGTGTCACAGGAGCTGGAATTAAATGAATATTCATGAGTAGATAAAAAAAGAGATTATTTCTAATAGCTCATGGCTCTTTACTGTGACAGGCAAAGACATAATGAGAGAAATTCAGGTTAGAAACATGCTGTGAAGTTGATGTTGTGGCATTAAACTGCCAGAGGGTAGGGTTAGATGGGAGATTGGGAAGAAATTTTCCCTGTGAGGGTGATGAAGCCCTGGCACAGGCTGCCCAGAGAAGCTGTGGTTGCCCCATCCCTGGAAGTGTCCAAGGCCAGGTTGGACAGGGCTTGGAGCAAGTTGGGATGGTGAAAGACGTCCTTGCCCATGGCAGGGGGTGTAATTGGATGGGATTTAAGGTCCCTTCCCACCCAAACCAGTCTGTAATTCCATGATTTATAGGGGCAGGACTGACTTCCTGTCACTTGAAATCCTTGTATCACGCCTGAGATTTCTCTCCAGAAGACAAAAAGCTGCATGTTCCAGGGGATCTGTGCAGGGCTCCCTATGGGATGGGTTTGCCTGAGAGCTGAGCTGTGTGAGGAGATGGGGTTTGTGGGAGCTGGTCCAGGTCCTCCTCTGTTGCTGGTGCCATCTATAAAAACCACATGCCTGCACAGAGAGCATGGTGATATCCACCCTGGGAACACTCCATCCATGGGGTCTTTTCCATGGTGGTCTTTAAGGGAATGATCTTTAACCTTCCAACCATTCTATAATTCCATTATCTTTCCCACTAGCATTTGGTCAGCCCTAAACACTCTCAGGGAACCTCTGCCGGGTGAGACCTGGCTGAGAAAAGCTTCCCTTGGGAACGATCTCCATGTGAACCACACATGCCATGGGCTGGTGGTTTGGAGGACGAGTCCTCCTTAGCTGTTGCCAAATCCACAACAGGAGGTTTTACTTTTCAGAGCATTCCACAAAATCTACCTGCAGCTGTTTTTGGCTCTCCTTGGATTCCCACCCGGCCTGACCACAGGTGGCTCCCAAAACACCAAGGACCTGGTGGCAGAGACAGCCCCTCCTTGTACTTTCCCTTCTCCAGCACCACCATCTTCCCTGGGAATGGATGGAACCTCCTTCCCTCAGCTCATAGAATCATGGAATTTCCTGAGTTGGAAAGGACCCAAAAGGATCACTGAGTCCAACTCCTAGCCCTGCACAGGACAACCCCAAAATCCCACATGTGCCTCAGAGAGTTGTCCAAATGCTTCTTGAACCTCACCTGTAAGGGGAGGACACATGAATGTCCCAATCTCATCAGAGTTCCCAGTCCTTCCTCCCATCAGGGCTGGTTTTGATTTGATTTCAGGGAGCTTCAAGCTGGGATGGTTGGGAAGTGCAGGGAAGTTTCATGAGGGAGGATTATCCTGCTGATGGAGGGGAGTCATTCCAGGGCCACAAACTCACTTCTTTTAGGAAGGTGTTCACACATGTCGTGGGTGTCTCTTTCCATGAAAGCCCAGGGACCAGCTACTTGGAGGAGAAGGCTGTGAACAGGGGATGCTGGATGCCAGGGCAATTGTGCACAGCCAGAGCCAGATGTGCACAGCCAGGGCCAGATGTGCACAGTGCAGATGGTCCCTGTATTTTTGTCTCCTGAAGGCTGAACTCCCTTCCCACAGGAGAGGCTGAAGTGGTTCAGGTATCTTCCAGCATCTTTTTCCTTCCTGTCAGATATTCCACTCCCCACATGCACTCTTCTGCAGACAGGACTCCTGCCTGTTCCAGGTCCATGCATCCTTTTCTTTGCAGGCTCCTGGGAATGTCTCCATGTCCCCAAGCTCTCCTCGCTGGAGGCTGGACAAGCTCCTCATGGCCTGGTTCAGATGCAGAAGGAAAAGCAGGGACCTTAGAGGGTTTATTTAACTCAAAATTCAGTGTCTTTGAAGGATGCTAGTGCCAGAGGACAGCAGGTCCTATTGCCATGGAGAAGGATTTCAAAGTCCTTGGGAAGGTCTTATAAAAAGTCCTGCCTTTCTTTCTAACTTGCTCAGGCTTGGAACTGTAGCTGGGTGGTTTTTAATCCAATCATTTGATTTTCCTCCATGGAAAGTGGAGATCCTTAGCAGTGAGACCTTCTTCAACACTACAGGGAAACAAGCCAGGATTTAAATTTTGTATTAATGCTCGAAGCTTGTCATCTTTTCATGAAAATATCTGGAGGAAAAACAAGCTCCGTATTTAATTCCCTGGGACAAACTCGAGAGAATTTGCAAACAAGGTAATAGCAAGGGTTGTATCATTCCTTGGGCACCTGGCCAGTTTGTCCCTAACACGTGTACTGAAACTCTGCTCTTCTGTTTATCAGCTGGTTCTGTCAACTGCCAAGACTGTTCCTTCTCCCTTCCGAGAGTCTTCACCAATTCCCAGCTCCTGCCTTTCTTTTAGCCATGTCCTGATCTGGTCTCTTTTCCCTCATCAGAGAATCTTTGTGCTTGGAAAAGACATCTGAGATCATTGAGTCCAAAGAATTCCAGAAGCCCAGACAAGTTTGGGTGGGAAGGGACCTCAAAGCTCATGTTGTTCCACCCTCTGCTATGTGCAGGAATACCTTCTACTAGACCAGGCTGCTCCGAGCCCTGTCCAAACTGGCCTTGAACACTTCCAGGGACGGGGCAGCCACAGCTTCTCCGGTCAACCTGTGCCAGGACCCCACCACTCTCACAGGGAAGAATGGACCGGAACATGTTATTCTGAATAGCTCCTGACCTCCAAAAGAGGTGAAAGGGGTGGGTGACACCGGGACATCCATCCAGAGGCTTCTCCAGTGGCTCCCAGCTCAGGGAGTGTGTAGTGGGCAAAGCTGTGTGTCCTTCCACCAGCACATACAGGGGGAGGGAGCTGGCAGCTCGCTGGGCTTTGCATTCCTCTACGGATGATAGCCAGGGTTAACCAAACTAGTCACACATTTGGAAAGAAACCAAAGGTGTTGAGTCATTCCTATTTGGCCCTTAAAGAAGGCCACAGATGATCTCTCCAGCTGCACAAGTCACTCTCCAACTCCCTGAGAGGAGGCTGGATCCATGTGGGGGTCGGGCTCTGCTCCCAGGGAACAAGAGACAGGACAAAGGAAACGACCTCAAGCTGTGCCAGAGGAGGTTCAGGATGGACATCAGGAAGAATTTCGTCACAGAAAGAGTGGTCAGACATTGGAAGGGGCTGCCCCGGGAGGTGGTGAAGTCCCTGTCTCTGGAGGTGTTTAGGGACTGACTAGACATGGCACTCAGTGCTTGCGTGTGGGTGAGTAGGTGGGCCTCAGTCACAGGTTGGACTCAATGATCTCAGAGGTCTTTTTCAGCCAAATTGATTCCATGAGTCTGTGAAGTCCAGGAGATCCCATTTATTTGCCACCTTTCATTGCTCAGAAATGAAAACTGTAGTCTGTGCTCGGGTGTTTCATTCTGCATTTCTGAAAAAGTCCTAACCCTGTCACAAGAGGGATGAGAAACAGAAGCAGGAGCTGTCACCTGCAGCAGATGATAAAACAACCCTCCAAGGTGAACATAGAAGCAGGAACAATCCCATGACAGCTCCCAGAAGGATTCACAGTGTGGAGAAAAGCTGAACAAAGCGAGGTGACAACACAGGCAGCTTTGAGCTGCATTCCTCAAAAAATGGTGTGAGAAAGACCCTCACAGGTAGATTGGTACTTTTGTAATGCCCTTGGGGCAGAAGTCTTGTTTTCCTTGTTTTTCCTTGTGTGAAGAGGGCAAGTGGCAGTACAAAGTGTTCCCAGCAAAGCAGAGGTTATGCCAAAGGAGATCCATGGTCCATCTAAGGGCACAAGCAGGGAAAAAACCTGGAGTTCTAGTCAATTGAAAAAAAACCAGTAAAAATCTGAGTTGTGTATTTGCATAAAGCACAACTGGGATGCAGATAAATCCATGGAAATGCTTGGAGTGTTTTCACTTATATGGGCTGAGCTGCCCAGGAGGTTTAATATGTGTTTATGTTGAGCTGATAAATAGACATGGAGGAGGAGAAGAGCTGGATCCGTTATATGTCCCTCTCTTTTGCAGCACTGTGACATCACTTGTGTGCTAAAACCATCTCTGTGACTCAGCTCCCAGCAGGATGCTGGGATTAACCAGTTGCATCTCCAGCCCACCCTCTGCCATGTGGGAATCACAGCAGGATGGAGTGAGAGGATCTCAGTGTCAGGGCGCGTGTTTTGAAGTCGAGTGTGGCTGGTGGTGACAGCAGGGGACAGACACACTATGGACAGTCAGGAGTCCTCCTCTGTCCTTCCCTCTGCACAGTGTGGAGCAAACAGGGATGAAACCAGACCTGAATTAGAGCTGTGGAAACAAGAGCCTCTCCCAGCCACAGTGTAGCACCAGGACCAGGGGAGTGCCCATTCCCTGTGCTGGGCACTGGTGGGGTCACACCTCCAATCCTTGGGACAGTCTTGGGCTGCTCAGGACAAGAAAGTCATTGAGGGACTGGAGCATGTCTAGGGAAGAGAACGGAGCTGGACAAGTGTCTGAAGCACGAGGAGTGGCTGAAGGAGCTGGAGGGTCTCATCCTGGAGAAAAGAAGGCTCAGAGCAGACCTTCTGGCTCTGCACAACTCCCTGACAGGAGGGTGCAGCCGGGCGGAGGTCAGGCTTTGCTCTCAGGGAACAAGGGACAGGACAAGGGGAAATGCCCTCAGGCAGTGCCAGGGGAGGTTCAGGTTGGATATTGGGAAAAATTCCTGCATGGAAAGGATAGTCAGGCACTGGCACAGCTGCCCATGGCAGTGGTGAAGTCACCCTCTCTGGAGGGTTTTAACAGCTGTGTGGATGTAGCCCTTGGGGTCTTGGGTTAGTGGTGAACATGGCAGTACTGGGGGAACGGTTGGACTTGATGCTCTTAGAGGGCTTTTCTAACCATAGTGATTCCATGATTCAGTGATTTCATGAAACACAACTGGAGAGGTGCCAGCCCAACTCACAGAGGTGTCCTGTGCAGCCCCTCAACCATGTGTTTAGCAGCCCAGGGCTGACACACAGTAAATGGGTCAAGATTTATCCTGGATGCTGCTGAGGGCTCCGAGGGGTCCCTCCTCCTGACAAGGGCACCACGGCATATGTCGGATGTGCCCAGCACAGGAACCAGCACCCACACAGCTGTGGGAGCTTCTGTCAAGGAGAGGGAGCTGCCATTTTCCTCCTTTCCAGGGAAATTCCCTGGTTCCCAAGAACCACAGATGGTGACCCCTGGCATGCCCAGCTCTATCCCACTAAGTGCTCTGTCCTGGGATGCAGCTCCCCTGTGGTGCCTGAGCCTGAGGAGCTTGTGCTCCCATTTCCCAAAAACTATTTAAGGGAATGACCATCAAACTACATCTGATTTTTCAGGTAGGCACCTGGAGTCATCTTTCCACACCAGGTACCCACGGCCAAGGGGTGTCTGTGATGGTCCCATGGGCTGCCAGATGGGATCCACAGGACAACTGCACCAGTAAGGGGCCTGCAGATGCTTCCACGTGTTCTCAGGAGGCTGGGAGCAGTGTCCTGCTCCTTGAGCATCCAGCCCTCATGACACAGAGGATGGAGATAGGATTAAGACTTGCTAGGGCTGAATTGCAGTTCTCTTATTTCTAAAAATCTGAGGAATGCTCTCTGTGGGCTTCCCACAAAGTGCACTGGGCAGCAATCCAGCTGAGAGGTGCCCATGGTGTGAATTGCTGGATTTCCCTGCCCTTTTCAAACCCTGATGAAAAGGAAACTACCATGGAAAAGGTCTCACCTTGGGAATATCCAGTTCAGCCATGGCTGTGCCAGGAGAAAGGCTGGGAATACAGCCAATAGAAGAGAAAAACCTGGACTTCTAAAACCAGATTTTGTTAGAGGAGCAAAAGTTTCCATTTGAAGAGTATCCATTTACAGCTTTCTGGAAAATGGCTGTGTGTCTCCATGGAAGGGCTGGAGCTCTTCTGTTAAAGGAAACCAAGTTGAAACATATGTTATCAGCCTCAATTCAGTAAAACAAGGCAAAATCAGGGCCTGGAGCTGCCCAGTCTCTGCATGTCGGAAAGGGGATTTAAAAAAAAACATTGGCCTGTATTGTGCAAAGAGCCAGCAATATTTGGGGTCAGAGAGGTCTAGGCAGAAGGGAAGGGGAAAAACTGAGTTCCTCATTAAAATGACAGGATAATATGTGAGGCGGGACAGGGCAGGGAGTTGTTTACATCTCTCTGGGTGTTAGCACACAGAGCATGGCCAGGGATCATGTGTGTCCCTGTGCTGGAAGCCAAGGTCCTTTCACCCTTGCCTTGTGCCAAAAGAGTCCAAACGTACCAAGAGAGAAACTTTTTACTGCCTGGGAATGGTTCTCTCAAGGAGTCCTGGGGATGTTAGCAGGGTCTTCCGCAACACTTTCCATGGTGTTTGCTCTCAGCTGAGGAGCAGGAGGGTTGTCCAGGGTCTCCCAGGGTCAGCAGAAGCCTCGTGGTCCCACTTCCTGTGTAGGTCTCTGACAATCCAGGTTCAGCAGCTCCCAGGACTTTGCCAAGGACACAGCATTCTTTCCAGGAATGTTCTTGGCTATGAATTGTCTCTAAGTTACTCAAAACTGGCTGAGGAATGGAGGAAAGAAGCAGCTTGGGCAGCTTGTTGTGGTTTGGCTTAACTCTAGCAACTCTCTTCAGGAGCAGGTACCCAAATACCCAACATCAAACAACCTGCAACCCCCCGCCATTGCGCCCTGGCCACCTCAATGGCCTCTCCATGCAGTGGAATAGTCTCAGGGGACATGCCTGTCTCCAGGGAGCTCTAATATGCCTTGTGCTCAACTTCCTCAGCCCACAGGGTCACACTGAGCGTTGGAGGGATGCTGGTGCCTCACTCACAGGTTCTGGCTGGGATTTGGGATAGCTGGGCAGAACAGAGGGGACATGGGGGTTCTTAGAGTCCAGCAGATAGGGAGGTGTCTCCAGAGGGTGATGTCCAAGGTTGGAGCTGTGGATTCAATCCCACAGTGTTGTGGTGGCTCTGGAGACTTTGTAGGACTCAGCTGCATGGTGGACAGACTGAAACCCCTAAGGCAGTAAAAGCAGATTGGTTTGTTAGTTATGGGTCCATAATTATCCCTAAACCTGCTCCTTCAAGTAACCAAACCCAGTTTCCTTGCCTCACCAGTCTGGTCTGGGACCCCCCAGCTGACCAACAGAGTTTTGTGAACTGTCTCTCTGTGTCTCAGAGGCCTCCCTTTATCCCTGGGCTTCCCCACTTTCCTGCTTTTTCACCTCCAAAAGCCACACAGGATTTGTGTGGGACCAATGGAGCTGAGCCATGCCCTGCCAAGACATGAACTGGAAAATGTCCCATAGGCTGCAGGAGGAATTTATTATCTGAGCAGAGGCTGGCCTGGACATTATTCCTGAGTCTGCAGCTCTGGAGGGATTCTGGTTGCTTTGCAAGGATCGCGGCTCTGGGGGAAGAGTCTGTGTTGGTGGCCAAATCCACGTGTCAGGCAGCCAGTGCAGCTCTGCCAGGGGAGCTGCCGGACAGGAGGGGGGCAGTGGGTCCCTGGAGAAGGATCGTGGTGGGCTCCGGTGTACGTGCAGAAACCACAGTCAGCCACCTTGGAGCTGACCCTGGATTTTCCAGCAGTGCTGGTGGTTGGAATGGGCCTGATCCTAGCTCAGGCTTCCCCTTTTGTGCTCCTGAGGTTCTTGTATCACCACAGGGTGATGTCTCACTCTGGGCTCCCAGAGGACCCCACAGTTGCAGGTGACATTAGAGACCAAGCCAGTGTCATGGCTGCAGACTGAGTTCACTATTCCAGGAGCCACTTGCACAGGAGCACAGGAGCTGCAAGTGCAGGTTTGGTGTGAGATGTTTTGCTGACGCTCCCCTTTCCTCGTGGGGAGCAGCATGACCGTGTCCCCTATAGTTACCCAGGCAGAGGAGCCTTCTGGACTCTTGAATCATGGAATGATTTGGGTGGAAAGAGACCTTTAAGCTCATCCAGTTCCACACCCTGCCATGGGCAGGGACACCTTCCACTATCCCAGGTTGCTCCAAGCCCCATCCAACCTGGCCTTAGACAGGGATGGGGCAGCCACAGATTCTCTGGGCAACCCGTGTCAGGGCCTCTCCACCCTCACAGAGAACAATTCCTTCCCAATATCCCATCTAACCCTGCCCTCTGGCAGTGGGAAGCCATTCCCCCTTGTCCTTCCCTCCAGGCCCTTGTCCCAAGTCCCTCTCCAGCTCTCTTGGAGCCCCTTTAGGCACTGGAAGGGGCTCTGAGGTCTCCCCAGAGCCTTCTCTTCTCCAGGATGGATACTCCCAGCTCTCCCAGTCTGGCTCCAGCCCTTTGGAGGGGCTCCAGCCCTTGGAGCCCCTCCATGGCCCCCTCTGGACTCACTCCAGCAGCTCCATGGCCTCCTTATGTTGGGGGCCTTCTGGCTTCCCCCTTTCAGCCAAGCCCTCCTTAAGCCCCAGTGGGGCACAGCTCACTGGAGCCAGCACAGAGCTGCTTGTGCCCCTGAGGTTCCATCCTCACATCCTGTTCTTTGGCTGAGCTGAGCATGTCCTGCCATGGTGGGACTGTGAGGGACCCTGAGGGACTCTTCCCAGGACATACCTCTGGAAATAACTGCAGGCTAGGGAAAGCTGGCCCCTTCCAAAGACAAAACTTCTGCAAATGCGTTTCCATACATCCTCACTGCCAGGGACTGATGTAACAGCAGCTGCCAGGCCACCAAGTGCCCCTTCCTTCAGCTTGGGTACAGGATTTGTGAAACCCGGGGTAATCCATCCTCCCCTCCCTTTCTCTCTCCTCCCCTCCCGCTTTCCCTTGGAAATCTGCTCTGGGCACAGCAGGGTGACTGTGCCCAGATTCCCGCACTGAGCAAACAGCCAGATCAATAACTACCATTAAACCAGCAATTTTCTACGCAAAAATAAGCTGTGGGGCTTTTGGGACAGGAAATGAGACCCTCACTCCACTCCCAGCTCCACTCTCCCCATCCCTGGCTTCATCCCCAGCCCCATCCCTTGCTCAGCGCCAGAGCAAGTGCTTGGATTCCAGGCAAGAAGTTCCCAGTCTCCTTTGCCTTTTAAGGCAACATCTGAGTGGGTTTGAGGGTTGCAAATGCTAACAAGTCACTGCAATGCTCATTTTAGTCTATTTAGAGGAAACAGGAATGCATTTCAGTTCATCAAAACACTGGTGATTAATCAGTCAAGTACCAGGCTGTTTTCATTAGGCTTATTTTTAAAGGTCTGACACGCTGTGTAAAAATATTCCCCTAATAACTGTGCCTGTGGCAGAGGGAATGGCACAGAGGGAGTGCAGCGGCACAGGTTTCCAGGTACCTAAGGTAAATATTCCAGCAGGAAGAGAGGAGTGAGCAGGCAGGACTGGGGATGGCCATGATGAGGGGACAGCTGGCCCTGGGCTGCAGGACAAGTTGTGCTGGTGGCCACAAGGACAGCCAGGGGTTCCAAAGCCGGGAAAAGGTGCTTTCCTCTCTCCTCCACCCCCTGCCATGCAGCTCTGCCGCCAAGCTCCACTTCCAGCTGCACTTACAGCCCAGAGGTGAGGACTTTGGTATTGTCATCGGTGGTGGGCTGGTGACACCACCCGAGGCTGGCACCTGCAGCAGGGTTGGGCCAGTGGGACACACCGAGAGCCCAGGGATTGGTGGAAAGGCAGGAGGGGACAAGGACATTCCTTCCTGGGCACACACGTGGCCTCAGGCAATGCCCAGAGCAGACCTGGCTTTGGAGATGTCCCCAGGCTCCACCAAGGGATGGATATTGGGTCACAGTGACCCTTGGTTTTAGAAACACAGATCTGGTTTCTTGCCTGGATTTTTTTTCCTCCTGATTCCTCCCCCTCTGCTCCCAAGGGCACTCCAAAAGGAACTCTGCAGGAGATGAAGCATCTTGAACTCCTCTCACCTCTGTGACCATCCAGCATTTTCTCCAGTAACCTGCAGTTCTTTGATGGTATGCTTCTGGAGCATCCCAAATTTGCTGGATGCACATGATCCCATAAACACTACCCACAGTGGCAGAAACACCCATGACGGTCTCTGCACATCTGTTGCATTCCCTTTTTCCCATGCATGGGGCCACAGCTGGCTCTTTTTCCCCTGGCCCCTTTTCCCCTGACTTCTTTTCCACATCCATGGATGGAAGCTTTAATGGGGTAACAGGACATTCTCAGCATGTGTGGCAGCAGCTTTCCCAAGCAGGAATTTGCCACACATCTCATTTTCTTCCAGTTTCATTTGCATGGAGGAATCCATCACCTTCTCCAGGCATCTGTTGACTGTCCTTCTCACCAGCGTTTTTCTCTCTTTCTCCAAGATCTGCTCATTCCTGGACAAAGGCTTTGCTCTGTTTGGTCTTGGAGGTGCCCAGGATGCTCAGAGGAGGCTCAGGGCTCCCCACTGTCAGGCTGGGTGAGCTCAGGCTGGGAAGAGAAGGATTTTTGGAGCACTTGGTGTGGAGATGAGGCTGCTGGCTCTGGCTCGAGGGGTCCTCAGCCCGTGGTCACCAAAGGATCACAGAACCATGAGGGGACAAATGTCTCTTCTCACACGAACCTGCAACCTGGGCACTCCCAAACACCTTTGAGAGGCCCCGTTGGGCAACAGTGGGAAGACAGTAATGTTGTCGTCCCACACAGTCCTCCTGTCAGAGCTCTTCCTCCACTGAGGTGCTTTGGGATGTCACTGAGCATCCCTGCACCATCCCGGCACTGAGAACAGGCCATGGCTCAGTGAGAAGGACCCCTAGCTTGGTGCCAGAGGAGGTGGCATCACCTGCTCCCTGCAGCCCCTGAGACACCTCTGGGAGCCCCATCCCTGGTCCCTAGGGTGGCAGCAGTGGGGGCTGTGTGGATGCCAGGCCAGGCTCTATAGGGGTCTGGCATGTGCCTCCCTGTCCCTGTTCAGCTTTGTGACAGAGAGCCAAGAAATCTCTTAACTAAATAAACAGCTCCCTTGTCCCTGATGGCATCTGTTTATACACCAGGTACAAACAGTTCCCAGGGCTTCCCCATGCACAACCAGGCCAGTTCTTTCCACAAAACATCCATCCCTGAGGGCTGGCAGTGCTGTGCATTGGGAAGGCACAGCCACATGCTGCCCCCCTATGTGTACCACAGAGCCCTGGGATGGAGAAGAGGAGGCGGCCAGCCTGGCTGCAGACTGGGGTGTCTGAACTCAGATTTGGGGGTTCCAGGCACTGGTTGCAGGCACAGTGCTGTCCTAAACCTGAGAGGGTCCAGGGAGATTGCAAAGGCATCACAGCTGCATCTCCCATAGGCATCTTCCTTCCTCGTTTCCCTGGAGTCCTAAAATCCCCCTAGAAAAGATGAGCCAGGCCAGTAGTGAGGAGCAGGATCTGACTGTTCCCTAGTTGTGGAGAAGGGAGAAGCGGGTTTAAATTGCCAGACTCTGATGTGAAATTTATGGTATGATCCTCCACTGTGCAGCGAACTTGGTCCCAGTGTCAGGTACATCTGCCTTCAGTCACCTGAACCAGTGGTTCCTCTCCCTCAGGAATGGATGTGTCTCATGTCATGGAGTCCCAGACTGGTTTGGGTTGGAAGGAACTTTATAGCTCATCCAGTTCCACCCCCTGGCAGGGGCACCTCCCATTAGCCCAGGTTACTCCAAGTGCCATCCAACCTGGTTTTGGATACATATGGGGATGGAGCAGCCCCAGCTGCTCTGGGCAACCTGTGCCAGTGTTTCACCACTCTCACTGTGAAAAAAAAATTCTTCTATCAAATCTCTCTCCAATGTAGAGAGAAGAATAAGAACTATATCAAACATTGTACCAATGCTGATGGAGACCTCTCCCACCCCCACAGCCATGGGTGAAGGCTGCCACAAGTATTTGGCTGCATCCCAGAGCTGCTGGGGCTGGTGGTGGGCAGCAGGAATGTCCAGGACAGGCTGTGCCAAGGGCAAGAGTCGGGTTCTTGTAAAAATGATCAAAAATTCCTTCTGACTTTCCTCCAGACCCTCCAATTAAGCTCTTCCCTCCTATGATGTCCTTGGACACTTGGAGCAGATGTGCTGGGAGAACATAATGCGTTACAAAGCAATAAACGCCATGTTCCCATTTCCTAGTTTTCTGCTCAAAACTGCAAACTGCTATTGAAAGGAGAATGGTTTTGGAGAGCCCAGGGTTGGAGTGACTGCTGGGTCAGCAGTGTCACCAAGACACTGCTGTGGGTTCTTCCCTGCTTGCACATGTGTTCAGGCCAGTATGGGAAATGTTGGGCTCCAGATTGGGCAAAGCCACAGAGAATCCAGCTGGAAACCATTTAGAAAAGGTGGGAAAGCACCTGTGGCTCCCAGGGAGACATCCATTCCTAGTTAGAAAGATGATTAAAAAATGATAATTTGTAGGGGATATGAGAGGACGTGCCTCCTGCAGCTTGTTAGTTTATGGCCTGTCAGGGAGGGTGTCCCGCAGACCTCCAGAGCCCTTTGGGAAGGGGCTGGAGGCAGAATGAGGGCAGAGCTGCCTTGCAGAACTGCAGCAGGACCTTATCACATCTGGGTCCTGCAAGCTCTGCCTACATTCAGAGCACTCAGATGCTGAACCCTTCCCTGGAGCCAGGACCTCAGCTGGGCCAAATATTCCTTTACCAAAGGCCAGCCACAGGCTGCAGAATGCTCCCATGTGACGGAGGTCAGTGACAGTGAGACTTGGGTAGTGAATCTGGAGGTCAGAGGCATCTGTCTCTGTAATTCTCAGGTGTTTTTCTCTTGTTAGGAAAGCAGGTTGAATAAGGGAGACAAAAATGAAGAAGAAGAAGGAAAGGAACCTCCTTCCAAAGACCTGGCCTGGAAACAAAATACTAAAGTGGGGAAAGACTCTAAAAATGAAGAAAGTATTCAGAAAACAGATCTGAAAAGTAAAGCTGAGACTGAGACCAAGAGCAAAGAGAACAAAATCGGGAACAATAAAGTCAAGGCGATGGAGAAAAAGCTGATGGGGAAGGACAAGAAGGAGGAAGGGAAGAGCTCAGAGTTGAAGAAGGACGCAGGGAAGGACAAAAAGGAGGAAGAGAAGGGTTCAGCAGCAAAGGAGGAGACAGAGAAGGACAAAATGAAAGAAGAAAAGGATTCAGCATCAGAGGACACAGGAAAGGACAAAAAGGAGAAGAGTTCAGAATCAAAGAAACAGGCAGAGAAAGACATAAGAGGGGAAGGTAAGAAAGAAAAAGACAAAAAAGAAGAGGAAAAGGGTTTAGCTGTGAACAAATCCAAGACAGGTGAGAAGGATAAATCCCAGGCAGAGGCAGAAAAGGTGGAGGAGAAACAGGAGACCAAGGCAGGAGCTGGGAGCAGCCCTTCCAAGCCCTCCTCCAGCAGCTCCACAGATCAAACCAAGGATGATGAATCCTCTAGCATCTTTGACGAGCTCATCGAGAAGGTGAAGAACAATGATGCTGAGGTGACCGAAGTCAATGTGAACAACTCAGACTGCATCAACAACGAGACTCTGGTGCGCTTCACCGAGGCCCTGGAGTTCAACACCGTGGTCAAGGTGTTCGCCCTCGCCAACACCCGCGCCGATGACCACGTGGCCTTCGCCATTGCCATCATGCTCAAGTCCAACAAGGTGCTGACAAGCATCAACCTGGACTCCAACCACATCACGGGCAAGGGCATCCTGGCCATTTTCCGGGCACTGCTGCAGAACAACACACTGACAGAGCTGCGTTTCCACAACCAGCGGCACATCTGCGGGGGAAAGACAGAGATGGAGATTGCCAAGCTCCTGAAGGAGAACACCACACTCCTGAAGCTGGGCTACCACTTTGAGCTGGCTGGGCCACGCATGACCGTCACTAACTTGCTCAGCCGAAACATGGACAGACAGAGGCAGAAACGCCTCCAGGAGCAGAAACTGGCACAGGAACGGGGAGAGAAGAAAGACCTCCTGGAAGTGCCCAATCCCAGAGTGATGCCAAAGGGATCCCCCAAGGCATCCCCGCATCCATCCCCCAAGGCTTCCCCCAAAAGTTCTCCCAAGAAAGGGGGGGCACCTGCTGTGCCGCCCCCGCCTCCTCCCCCACTTGCCCCACCACTGATGATCAATGAGAACCTGAAGAACTCGCTCTCGCCTGCCACACAGAGGAAGTTGGGAGATCGGGCGCTGCCGGTTCAGGAGAAGAACTCACGGGACCAGCTCCTGGCAGCCATTCGCTCCAGCAATCTCAAACAGCTCAAGAAGGCAAGTGCAGAGCCAGGAGGAGCCCACCTGTGGTGTGGGGCTGGGGGCTGGGGGCTGAGGTCACATCCATTTTCACTCAGGCAGTGGACAAGGGAGGGCTTTCCTTTCCCAGAGCGAGGTGTCTGTGGTCCCAACTTCTGCACAAGGGTAGATCCATCCCTTTGCCAAGCACATGGGGAAGGAAGATCCATCCTTTAACACCATCCCTGCAGAGCAGATGGGGTCAGCAGATCCCTGTCAGAGACAAGAGATCCATCCCTTGGCAGACCTCCTGTGTTGGGAAGATACACCAGGATCCAGGGGTTGGGACACAAGGAAGAAGCCATTCATAACTTATAACTCACTGGGCTCTTGATGTCTTGTTGGCATGGCTGAACCCATGCCCCTGGGGTGGGAGGTGGCCCAGGATGGATGGAGAGGCATCTCCAGTGTTGGTCCCAGCATGGAGCCTTGAAACATCTCACACTCCAGGTGGTTTGTGTCCCTGCTGGGTTGTCCATGGGCTGGAGTGTGGGGACAGCCAGCCTGGCCAAGAGAAAGATGTCATGGAATGGTCTGGGTTGGAAGAGACCTTAGAGACCATCTCTTTCCTGCCATGGGCAGGGACACCTTCTACTAGACCAGGTTACCATCCAACCTGGCCTTGGACATTTCCAGGGATGGAGCAGCCACAGCTTCTCTGGGCAATCTGTGCCAGGGCCTCCCCACCCTCACAGGGAAGAATTTCTCCCTGGTACCCCATTTAATCCCGCCCCAGATGTCCCTGAACCACAGCAGGGACATTTCCACACTCCCTCCCATTGCTCCCCCAGTAACAGGTTATCCTTCCCTGCAGGTGGAGTTGCCAAAGCTGCTGCAGTAGGGACCAAGAGGATTTTTTCCCCGCAGCCCACGGCAGACCCCCGGACACTCACCTTTCTTGTGACTGTTCCCATGACAAGCCCTTTGGAACCTGCAGTGACTGACTCTGAGGAGCAGGGATCTCTCTAGGACATGGAGGATGGGCCGGGCCCAGGAGGACATGATGGAGGACATTGTATTTATTTTTTGGTGGTTGTGAAGCCTTCAAGGTCTTTCTTCAGCCAGCACCGTGCTCTGCTCTGGCCAGAGATGCCAAGGACAGAGCAGGGGTTTGTAGAACTGATCCTTATGGAAACCCCGCCTTGGAGCACATGGAAGGGGTTTTGCATCCTCCATCCTGGGGTGAACAGGAGTATCCCCAACCTTGAGTGGGAGCAGGGGACACCCAGGTCATCTTCTCATCACCATGACGTCTCTGGGTGGCCAGCAGAGTTTTGGGATTCAGGCACAGCAGTGGCTGCGGGGTTGGGGGTTCAGGCTTGACATCAGAAGGAATGGGGGAGTCAGAGAAGGGAGCAGCCAGGGAGAAAGGGGGCATGAAGGTGGTGGGACATGACAAGCCAAGGCTGGGGTCAGGGGCTCAGGACATCCCGTATGCACCCACAGCACTGCTGGGGGAAACCCAGAGCCCTCAGAGCATGGAAACCAAATCCACCCCAAGGAGAGCAGGGAAAGCACCGGCTCGAGGGGGGCCAGTAGGTTTTGGGGTCACACAATGCCCACCCCTCCTCCCCCCCCTTCACCTTCCTCTCATGTCACCTCAATTGTGATTTGTATGACTGCAGCCACTGCATCAGCAATAAAGCTCACCCAATGCTTCCCAGGCCTTCAGATGGCTCTGCACCCCCCAGACCCCAGAGTGGGGCACAGCGAGTGGCTGGGAATGGGCTCAGCACTCCCCAGCCACAGGAGCTCTTCTGTCTCCCAGCCCCCACAGCCCACCCTGAACTGGGCACACTGGGGCCACCCCGAACCATATGGACACCCCAAACTGGGCACCCTGGGACCACCCGGACACCCCAGTCTGGGTGTCTCTGGTCACCCACCCACCCAGAATCCCCCCAAACTGGGCACCCAGGACCCCCAAATGGGGCACCCAGGACCCATCAAATGGGACACACAACCCTCCCCCAAATGGGGCATCCTGCTGCTGCTAGACACAACCAGGTGTCCAGAGCCATGCAGACATCTGAAAACCCTGGAGTCATGCAGAACTGGGCACGGTCACCCCAAACCCCTTGAGGCCACCCAGAACTGGGCACCCTGACGCTGCCTCAGGGTCACCCCAAACCCCAAGGTCATCCAGAACTGGGTGCCTATGGGTCACCCCCCCCACAGCCCTGGGCACAAAACCCCACAAAACTGGGCACCCCAAACTTCTGGAGTCGCCCAGAACTGCTCTCGTCCATAGCACAACCGGGAAGGGGCCGGTTTGGGGGTGCAGCAGCGGCCCCCTGGGAGGCTTCCCCTGTCCCGGAACACCCAGGTGTGTGGCTGAGAGGCGGTTCCTGGTACCAGCGAAACGCCGTTTTGGGGGCATTTCTGCAGCCGGGCAGCGCCGCTGCCCCGGCGAGAGGAGCCCCATCGGTACTGGGGGTCCCCTGCGCCAGCCCTCGCCGCACTCCTGCCCCTTGGGGCGGCTCCTGCTCACGCGGGACCCCAGCCGGGCACCACGGGGCCATTGGGACATCCCGCACCGAGCATCCGGCCGGCCCCGGGGTCGAAACACCAGGGGCGTCACCTAAAAACACCGGCGGCGTCACCTGAACACCGCGGCCGTCACTCAAACACGGGCAGTGTTACCTAAAAACACCAGGGGTGTCACCCGAACACCGGCGGTGTCACCGAAAACCACAGGGGGTCAATGCGGACCGGGGATCGCAGCTTCCGGGGCGCTGCTGTGTGCGGCGGGGCCGGCAGAGGGCGCCGTTAACGCCCCGGGGGCGGAGCGAGGCGCGGCGGGGCCGGCAGAGGGCGCGGTGCAACCCCGGCCCGGCTCGTCCGGTCCGGCCCGGCCCCGGTAGCGGCAGCG
>VZRZ01008563.1:108836-123441 GCA_013398175.1 Climacteris rufus
CCTTCACTGGAGACAACCCTTCTCCCTCCCTTGGCCAGAGCAGGGTTACAGTGGTAATTTGGCGTGCCCCTGGCTCCCAGAGCCCCCCTGGGGCTAAATTAGGTCAATTTACTTAGATTTAATAAAAAGCTGGAAAAGTTTAGGATGAGAGAAAAAAGACCCTTTCCCCAAGGGAATCCCTCGGGGCTGAGAGCAATGTGGTAGTTTGGGGCTGCTGAAAGTTGGGGTGATCCTTTGGGTACCCCCAGGGCGGTGGGGACCTTCCTGTGTGTCCCCATCCCAGGGCCAGCGGGGCTCTATGCTGCCTGTACATGGACAGGTGCTGCAGGCACCTCTCCATCCCCCCTTTTAGCTCTCAAATCCCCCTTTCCCCTCCCCCCCCCCTTCCCTCTCATCCCCCTCTTTTCCCCCCATTGCCATGTTTCCAGCTGACAGGAACATCAAAGTGGTTGTTTTCTCATCAACCTGCTATGCTCTGGCAGCCGCTGGGAGCATGAAGACACAGCACTGGCTCTGATACCCCAGAGCTGCTGCGGGGAGTGGGGGGCTCCCCCCTGTACCCCAAACCCCGGCACCACCACCACCACCAGATGTGGCCTTCGCCCTGCCCACACCATCTGTCCCTGGCATCACCTCGCTGGCCTTGAGCCGGTCCCAGCTTGGCATGGCTGGCAGGTTGGGGGGGTCACAGTGCCCCTGCTGTCCCCAGTGCTTTCCAGTTCCCCCTGGTCCCTTCTGCTCTGGCCCCCCATGCCCGGGATGATCTCACACCGTATCCAGATTGTGCTGCAGCTGTCTAATGAGGGTGTCACCATGCCCGGGTTACAACAAGGCACACGGAGGGCCATGAGGGCACCATGTGCTCCCCAGAACATGGAGGGGTAATGGGGGGTCCCCCCACCCTGGGGAGGGGGCATAGGGCTATTGCTGTGCTTGGGCTTTCTCTTCCTGTGGGCTGTCAGGGAGGTCCTGGGTGGCCCCACTGCGCTCTGTGGGGTTTGGCATCTGAGGGGGCATGTCTGGGGATAGGAGTGGCCATGCTACCTGAAGTGCTGCCTGCAGCAGCGCCCCAGGAGCCCTCCAGCCAGGCAGCTCCCTGCCCCCCGCATCCCTATGGTCCAGCGTCCCCCACCCTGGGCAACCCCACCCTGAACACCCCCTGCTCCAGCACCTCCCCACCCAGACCATCCCCCTATTACCGCGATGCCTGTTATTACGGCTTATCCCGGTAATCAGTCGAGACGCAGAAATAATGAGAGCTGGAGGCCTAATGTTCTTGTTCAGAGCAAGGGCGGAAAAGGGGGAAACCCCTTTCGTTTAATTCTTATATACACTTTTTGAAATCACAGATCATTGGAGAAAATTAACACTTCCGTCTCTAACTATATTGGTTACAAGAAGTGTCCGTCAAAGGGATCTGTGTCCATGGGAAAGGAATGTAAAAAGATAATTTTTACAACAACATAGCTATGTTTACAGAAATCATCCTTGAGACTGTCTAACAGAGAAAACTAGCTATTTTACAGTGAAAAATGGGCAACATCCCCCTACCCAGAGCACCCCATTTCCCAGCATTCCTCCATAATGACCCCCCCTCACCCCAATACTCCCCCACTTCAAGCATCCCCCTGGTCCCCAGCTCCCCTCAATCCAGAGCACCTCTCACCTGGATTACACCCATTTACCAGCATCCCCCCACACTGAACCCCTCTGCCCCAATATCCCCCCCTACCCTGAGCACTCTCCCAAGCCACACTCACCAGGCCCTGGGCACTGTGGTACATTGCTGCACCTTAACTCAAAACCATCCCTTCAAGGCACAGCTGGGCCCAGGGAGCAGGGGGAAGCCCCTCTTGGGGGGCACAGGGTGTGGGGGCAGCTTGAGGAGTGTCAGGTTGCAGCTTCCCCCATGTTTCCTTTCTGTTTCCCGCAGTCCGAGTACCACTACGAGTACACGGCATGTGACAGCTCAGGCTCACGCTGGAGGGTGGCTGTGCCACACACGCCTGGACTCTGTACCGGCCTGCCCGACCCCATCAGGGGCACCGAGTGCTGTGAGATTGCCACTGGGAATGGGATGGGTCAGGTTTGAGGGGTGGGAATGGCAGGGGTGGGAAACGAGGGCAAGGGGCGGGAGAGAGCGGCAAGACGAGCACAGCCATCATCGGCTCTAGTGCAGCACAGTGGCTCCAATGGCAGCAACGGGAGGAATGGAATGGAGTCAGTGGGATGGGAATCCCACCGGGATGGTATGGCACAGGAACTACAAGCGATGGGATGGGATGGGATGGGATGGGATGGGATAGGATAGGATAGGAATCACACATACACAGTCCCTGGGATAGGATGAGAGGGATTGAAATCACACATCACACCAGGATAGGATGGGAATCATACACAGGCACTGGGATGGGATGAGAGGGATGGGAATCCCCTCACCCCACACATGCACCAGGACAGGATAAGTGAGATGAGAATCCCCCGCATAGAAACTCACTGGGATGGGATGAGAGGGATGGAAATCCCACACACATGCTGGGATAGGATGGGATGGAAATCCCACACTCACAGGCCATGGGATGGGATAAGAGGTATGGAAATCACACACACAGTCACCAAACGGAATGAGAGCGATGGGAATCTCACTGCAGACACTGGGATGGAAATCCCCCCACCCCACACATGCACCAGGATGGGATGAATGAGGTGAGAATCTCCCTCACTCACTGGGCTGGGATGAGCAGGATATGGGAATCCCAAACACACCCTCTCAAACCTTGGGTTATGCCCTGGCTCTGTGGCAGTGTCACATCCTGGCTGGATTGGGTAGAGCTGGGCATCAGGTGCCAAAACCCATGGATGGGAGGGTTACCTTTGTGGAATGGCCAGAATGGGGGATCCCAGCACGTCTTCCAGCTGGGAGCACTTGGAAAAGTGGAGTTCAGTTTGATGAGGCTGTAGCAGCACCGGGGAGATCGGCGTGTGACCCCCCACCCCCTGTGCCCCTGTCTCCATTGGCAGCGTTCTCCTGCAAGGCGGGCGAGTTCCTGGAGATGCAGGCGCAGATGTGCCGGCCCTGTGCCGCGGGCACCTACTCACTGGGCACTGGTGTCCGTTTTGATGAGTGGGACGAGGTGCCCCATGGCTTCGCCAACGTGGCCACCAACCTGGAGGTGGATGGCAGCTTTGGTGATGCGGCAGAGAACTGCACAGCGTGAGTCACTCTGTCACCAGCTCTGACACCAACACTTGGGCACCCAGTACAGCAGGGCTGGGTGCAGGGCACAGTGAGCAGGACGGGTGATTTGACACTCCTGTGTGTCCGTAGCACCACATTGCCCTGACAACCTTGTCCCCTTCTGTCACCCTGCCCTGGGAGGTGACACCAGCAGGGCACCACAAGGCACCCTTGTCACAGCAAGGGAACACCCAGCATGGCAGTGGCAGGCCCCCAACCCCTTGGGGCCCTCACATCAACACTCCTTGGAGGGGGTCCTCACACTCCTGTGCTACCAGCCAGTGCCTTTATTTACCACCACGGGGCTTTGATCCTCACTGGCAACATTTGAGCTCTTCCAGTTGTACTGGCAGCCACCAGACCATCCCAGTTATTCCACAACCATTAAAGCTCTTACCAGCTGGTTGTATCAGCAGCCTCCAAACCCTCCTGGTTGTACCACAGCCATCAAGCCCTTCCAGTTGTTCCACAACCACTGAACTTCCCACCAGCTGGTTGCACCAGCAGTCTCTAAACCCTCATAGTTGTACCAGCAGCCACTAAACCCTCCTGGTTGTACCACAGCCTCTGAACCCTCCCAGTTGTACTAGCAACCATGAAACCCTCCCAGCTGTACCAGCAGCACCAAACCCTCCTGGTTGTACCACACCAGTGAGGCCTCCCAGTTGTAACAGCAGCCTCTGAATCCTCCCAGTTGTACCAACTACCACAAAACCCCCCTGGTTGTACCAACAACTACCAAACTCTCGCAGTTGTACTGGCAGCCTCTGAACCCTCCTGATTGTACCAACAAGCATGAAACCCTCCCAGCTGTATCAACAACCACCAAACCCCCAGTTTTACCAGCACCACTGTACTGCCCCATTGACACCCCTCACAGGCATTCCCTACTCCTAGCAGCATGTTCCTCATTCAGCCGCATTCCCAGAACAGGGGGATCCTGCTCCCCTCGCAGCCCACACAGCTCTCACCAGGCCAGAGGATGCTCCCCAGAGATACATGTCCAGCCGCCACACTGTGCCATGTTCCCATACTGTCCCCAAGCCCTCATGTTCCCATCTCCCCCTGTTCCCTGGGGACCCTCCCAGCCAGCCCTACCATCCTGTTCTGCCTGCCACGGGGTTGGGAGTGGTGACAGGGTCCCTGGGCCATGTCACTTGCCCCAGGTCAACGTGGGTGCCACTGGGGGACTATGTAGCCTCCAACACAGATGAGTGCACGGCCACCCTCATGTATGCTGTGAGCCTCAAGCAGTCAGGAACCGTCACCTTCGAGTACATCTACCCTGACAGCAGCATCGTCTTCGAGTTCTTCGTGGGTGACGGGGGGCAGGGATGGAGGGTGGGGGTCCCCGGTGACATGGGAGAGTCTTTGAGGGCACGGGACAGGTCTATTGGGAATTGGGAGGGGTCGCTTGTGACATGAGTGGGTCCCTGGGGATTCCTCAAGGGTCGGTGCAGACATGTTTGTCCCTGGGGACATGGGAGGAGTCCCTGAAGACATGATATGTGTCTCTGGGGACATGGCAGAGGTTCCTGGGGACATGGGAGGAGTCCCTGAGGGGGTGTCTCGTGACTTAAGGTGACCCTGGTGACATGACAGGAGTCTCTAGGGACATTGGGAAGGGGACCTTGGGTATATGGGAGAGGTTCATGGGAAGATGATGGGGGTCCTTGGGGACATGGAGGGGTCCCTGGGAACATGAGAGTGGACCCAGGTGTCATGAGGGGAGCCCCTGGGCACATGGCAGTGGTTCATGAAGACATGAGGAGGGGTCCCTAGGGGTATTGGAGGGTCCCCGGGAGCATGGAGGGAGTCCCTGCGGGGACTTGCGGGGTCCCTGGGAACATGGGGCCCTGACACTGTCCCTGCAGGTGCAAAACGACCAATGCCAGCCCACGGTGGAGGAGTCCCGCTGGATGCGGACAACGGAGAAGGGCTGGGAATTCCACAGTGTGAGTGTTGAGCGGGAGGTGACACGGGTGAGAGGAAACTCGGTGCTGTCCTGGGGTCCCTCATCCCTCCTCTGGGAAGGAGATGTTCTGAGAGGCTGTGGAGGGGACAGTGGGGGCTGACAGATGGGGGTTAGTGCCACACCCCTCTCCACTGGTGCTAGCCCCTCCCCAGCAGCGGGACTTCCTACCCACGGTGCCAACCACATCCATGGCAGTGGGATTACCCAATCCAGTGGAATCTGTATCCCAGGTGGAGTTGAGCCGTGGGAACAACGTGCTGTACTGGCGGACCACTGCCTTCTCTGTCTGGTCCAAGGTGCCCAAACCAGTGCTGGTGAGGAACATCGGCATCACAGGTGGGTGGGGGTGGGGAGAGGGGTCTCGGGGGTCACGCCCTCCCCTCCCTGCCACCTGAGCCCCCTCCTGCTCCCAGGGGTGGCCTTCACCTCCGAGTGCTTCCCCTGCAAGCCTGGCACCTTCGCTCCCGCTGCTGGCTCAGCCTCCTGCCAGCCCTGTCCTGCTGACACCTTCTCTAGCAAAGGGGCCACTGCCTGCCAGCCCTGCGACCCCAACACCTATGCCGGTGAGAGGGGACACCTGGGGGTTCCCCTCCTAGAGCTGTCCCTCTAGTATGTGCCCCTGGGAAAGGGAGGGATGATGTGGGGAGCAGGGATGACCTGACATCCACTGGTGGGGACAGTGTTGGGGCCCCTCACAAACTTGACACCTAGGCTGATGAGAGGAGACACCCAGGGGCCCCTCATCCAGAGCTGACACCCTTAGGGGTCCCTTTGTCCCCTCACTCTGTGCTTCAGGAGTGGCCCTGGGGGGAGGGAGAGCTGATGTGCGTAGCAGGGAGGACCCATTCTCCCATGGTGAGTGGGGGGACATGGACACCCTGCAAGGTGGAGGCAGTGTTGGGGTCCTCTCACGAATCTGACACCTCCACCAGAGAGAGGAGACATCCAACTGTCCTTCAGCCAGAGCAGCAACCCTTAGGAGTCCCCTTGTCTCCCTACTGTGGGGGTGCCCCTGGGGAATGTGGTGTGGGAGACAGGGAGGACCTGACATCCCTTGGTTGGCAGTGGGGACATGGACTCCCCGTGTGGTGGGGACAGCGTTGGGGTCCCCTTGTGAGCCTGATGCCTACTCTGGTGAGAGGAGACCAGGAGGTCCCTACCCATGAGCCTTGGGGTTCCCCTTGTCCCCTCACTCTGCACTACAGGGGTGGTGCTGGGGGAGGAAGAGGTGATGTGAGGGACAGGGAGGACCCATTTTCCCATGGTAAGTGGGGAGATAAGCACACCCCGCAAGGTGGGGACAGCATTAGAACCCCCCTGCAAGCCCAGTGCCTCCACTGGGGGTCCTCCCACCCAGAGCTGACACCCTTAGGGGTCTCTGTGACCCTCCCCTCTCCCCTGTTGGAGTGTCCCTGGAGAAGGAAGAGGTGACATGGGGATTAGGGAGCACCCACCATCCCTTGGTTGGAAGGGGAGACAGGGACACCCTGCGTGGTGGGAACAGTGCTGAGGTCCCTGGGCCATGTTGGCTTAGCTGCTGTGTCCCCCTTTGGCAGAGCCTGGCTCAGGGTCCTGCAAGCCACGTCCCCCCTGCACGGACAAAGATTTCTTCTACACCCACACTGCCTGTGACGCTGGCGGGGAGGTAAGGCGGTGGCATCCTGGGGTGGCCTCCCTGGCCCCCAGTGTCCCTCCTGGCTCACCCGCTCTCCCGGCAGACCCAGCTGATGTACAAGTGGGCAGAGCCCAAGATCTGCAGCGAGGAGCTGCCACAGGCGGCCCAGCTGCCGCCCTCGGGGGTCAAGACCCAGTGCCCCCCCTGCAATCCTGGCTTTGCCAAAGGCAATGGCAGTGCCTGCCAGCCCTGCCCCTACGGCTCCTACTCCAACGGCTCTGGTAAGGTGGCCCCATCACTGTTGCCAAGGCATGACTGGGACACCCCAAGCTGCTGGGGAAAGGTGGGTGCCACTTTGGTACAGGGTTGTCCTCTCCCGTCCCCACGACTCCAACAAGGACATCCTCATCACTGTCCCTAAGGAGTAACTGGAGTCCCTGAAGCTGCCAGGGGAACGTGGGTGTCATCCTGTCCCCATCCTTGTCCTCAAGAGGTGACCAAGAGACCCCAGAGTGTTGGAGGGGAAGGTGGGTGCCAGTCCAGGGCAGGGTTGTCCTCTTCTCATGGCTCCAGTGAAGACACCCCTGTCATTGTCTCCACGGAGTAAGTGGGGTCCCTGGAGATGCCAGGGGAAGGTGGGTGCCACCTCAGTGAAGGGTTGTCCCCTCCTGTCCCCATCATTCTCCCCAAGAGGTGAGCGGGGCTCCCCGAGTTGACAAAAGGGGAGGTGGGTGCCACCCTGGTGCAGGGCTGTCACCTCCTGTTCCCAGCCTGCCTCAGCTGCCCAGTGGGCACCGAGCCAGCCCTGGGCTTGGAGTACAAGTGGTGGAACGTGCTGCCCCCCAACATGGAGACCACCGTGCTCAGCGGCATCAATTTCGAGTACAAGGGCATCGCAGGTAGTGGCAGAGGGCTGTCCCTTCCCTGTCCCCTCCTGGGGGACTGCCAGGGATCCCTCTGAGCATCACTGTGTCCCTGCAGGCTGGGAGGTGGCTGGGGACTACATTTACACAGCAGCCGGAGCCTCTGACAGTGACTTTATGATCCTCACGCTGGTGGTCCCTGGCTTCAGGTGAGGTGGGGACCACCACCAGAATGTCACCAGGGAGTGGGGGGACACGGCCATGGGGCAGAGCTAGCAGTGTTCCCGTGCTGTCCCCAGCCCTCCGAGCTCAGTGCTGGAGGACACAGAGAGCAGGGAGGTGGCCAGGATCACCTTTGTCTTTGAGACACTGTGCAGCGTTGGCTGTGAGCTCTACTTCATGGTGGTGAGTGGGGAGACATGGCCATTTGGGGGAGGAACAGTGAATTTTGGGGGTGCCAGCATCCGTCTGTCCCTACAGGGTGTCAACTCCCACACCAACGCTCCAGTAGAGACATGGACGGGCTCCACGGGGAAACAATCCTACACCTACGTGGTGGAGAAGAACGCGACCATGAGCTTCACCTGGGCCTTCCAGCGCACCCCCTACCATGAGGCGGTGAGGGCCAGGGGGCCCTGCTTTGGGGGGATCCAGGGGTCCCTGCTTTGGGGGGGGTCCAGAGGGTCTGGGAACGCGATGGTGACAGTGCTCTTGCTAACAGGGCCGGCGGTTCACCAGTGATGTGGCCAAGCTGTACAGTATCAATGTCACCAACGTGCAGGGGGGCGTGGCCTCCTTCTGCCGCCGCTGTGCCCCCCAGCCTGCTGGGTCCTGTGCCCCGTGTCCCCCCGGCACTGCTTTGGACCCTGGCTCGGGCACCTGCCGGCCCTGCCCACCTGGCACCTACCTGCGGGGTCACCCCTCCGACGGGACACCCACCTGCTACCCCTGCGGCCCCGGCACACACAGCAACCAGGTGACTGTCCCCACGTGTCCCTGAGTGTCCCCATGGATGATGCCAGTGGGCCCCAGAGGAGTGACACCAGCCTCCCCCACACCCAAGATGGTGGCACTGGGCAGCATCAGGAGGGTGATACCATCAAGAGTGACACCAGCCCCCCCAGTCATCCTGGGTACATGACACTGTATCCCCAGGGAGGTGACACTAGCCCCTTACAGCCATTCTGGGTGGGTGACAGGATGGGTGGTAATGTGGGTGTGTGTGTCTGACCCCGGGTGAGTGATGCCAGCCCTTGGCCATCTCCAGGGAGGTGACACCACCCCTGTGGCCATCCTGGGTGGGTGGCAAGGTGGGTGACAGTGTCTAATGGGTAGTGGGTGGTGGCAGCCCCCCAGCTGTCCCCAGTGAAGCAACACCAGCCCCTCCCAGCCATCCCACTTGAGTGACAGGGTGGGTGGCAGTATCTGAACCCAGGTGGGTGGCACTGAGTGACCCTGGTGGGTAGCAGTGAGTGACTCTGTTGGGTGCCACCATGACCCTGCCTTTCCTGAGGAGCTGTGCCAGCTCTCCACGGTCTGCACAAGGGTGTCCCCAGTGGGTGCCATAGCTGTCCCTGAGCCTGCTGTCCCTGTCCCCAGCTGCGGTCGCTATGTTACAACAACTGCAGCCTGGCACTGGCACTGCCAGGCCAGACGCTCCTCTTTGAGTTCCCGGCGCTGAGTGTGGGTGCTGGTGTAGGCACTGGGCCCAGCTTCACCCCCAAAGGGCTGCGCTACAGCCACCACTTCCGCCTCAGCCCCTGCGGACACCAGGTGAGACCTGTGGGGGCAACATGGGAACACTCCCAGGCACATGGGAGGTGGGCAAACAAGTGCAAATATGGACACATGGGTGGGTTCTCAGGAGAGTGGGAACAGGCACACAGGTGGGCACACATGAGCAGGAGGCCATAGAAACACACATGCAGACATGGGAACACACCTGGGCACGCAGATGGGATGGCAGGCACAGGCACACAGATACAAACAGGCACACATATGGGCACGAGCATGCAGGTGGGCATGCACAGGCACATGCAGTCAGGAGGACATGGGAACATGCATGCACACGTGGGAATGTGCCTGGGCACATGGGTGGGTGGGTGCAGGCATACGAGTGCAAACATGAGCGCACATGGGGGTACATGGATGGGTGGGCACACATGGGCACGAGTACAAACATGAGCATATGGGTGGGTGGGTATAGGTACATAAGTGGGCACACACGGGCAGGAGGACATGGGAACATGTGTGCAGACGTGGGAACACACCTGGGCACATGGGTGGGTGGGTATGGACACATAAGTGTAAACATGGGCACATGGGTGGGCAAATGGGTGGGTGGGCACAGGTACACAGATCCAAACATGGGCACATGGGTGGGCGCTCAGGAAGGTGTACACGGGAACATACATGCACACATGGCCATGTGGATGGTCGAAAACAGGCACACATGGCACGCAGATGGGACAGGGGCATGCAGGTGGGCAGACACAGGCACACACGTGCAAACACAGGCAGAGGTACACGTGCTCACAGTCATGCAAACACAAGGACACGTGCAAGCACACATTCACACATGCAGGTGTGCAAACACAGGTGTAGCACATGATCATACACATGCATTTGTGCAGTCACACATGCACAGTCATGCACACAATGTGCACACTTGTGCAGCCACACCTGCACACCTGTGGCCCCGCACACACAGCCTGTCCCTCACACACACATTCTCACCCCATACCCATGTGTCACACGTGTTCCCACAGGGCAGGAAGATGGCCTCATGTACCGACAACGTGATGGCAGGTCGGGGGGGCCCTGCCCGCGTGGTCACCTCTTATGTGTGCCAGGCCATCTTGGTGCCCCCTGACATCACCAGTGCCCGCACGGCCGTGTCTTCCCAGCCCGTCAGCCTGGGCGACCACCTGTTGGGTGAGGGGGGACCACCCTGGGAACGGAACACCCTGGGGCACTGGAACACCCCGGGGCACTGGGACACCAGTACTGGGACACCCTGGCGGGTGTGGAAGACCCAAATGGAACTGGGATAAACTCCGAGGGCATTGGATGGGGGCATCCTGGGGGCACTGAACACCTCAGTGGCACTGGGACACCCCAGTGGGACTGGGAGTGGGACACCTTGTTGAGACTGGGACACTCTGGCGGGACAGGGATCAGGACATCCCAGTGGCACTGGGACACCCTGGTGGGACTGGGATGCATGGGCAGGACAGGGACCAGGACACCCTAATGGAACTGGGGCACCCCAGTGGCACTGGGAGTGGAATGCCCTGGTGAAAGTGGGACTTTTCAGTGGGATTGGGACACTGCTGGGACTGGGACACTGTCACGAGGACATCCCAGCAGCACTGGGACACTCCAATGGGACTGAAATACACCCTTGTGGGACTGGGACACTACAGGCACACCTTGTTTGGGATTTGGACATTGTCACTGGTATACTTCAGTGGGACTGGGATACACCACAGAGGGAACAGGACACGCTGGTCGTACTGGGACAGCCTAGTGGGCCTGGGATTCCTCAGTGGGACTGGGACACCATGGTGCGATTGGAGACACCCTGGTGGGACTGGGACTCTCTGGTGGGACTAGGACACTGACACTGCTGAGATTGGGATATCATGGTGGCACTGGGACACCCTAGTAGGACTGGGATGCTCTGGTGGCACTGGGACATTGGGATTGGGACACACCCCAGTGGGACAGGAAACACACGTTTCTCCTGTAGGTGTCACCACCAGCTCCATGCTGGACAGCATTGTGTCTCCCCCAGAGCTCTTCCCCGCCGGCCACTCCAACCTGCCCGACATCATCTTCTTCTTCAGGTGCAGGCAGGCGACAGGTGTGACACCCACACAGTGCCCCCACTATCCTCCTGACTCCCCATGTCCCCTGGCAGGTCCAACGATGTGACACAGCCCTGCAGTGGTGGCCGGGCCACCACCATCCGCCTGCGCTGTGACCCCCTGCGCCCTGGCACTGGCACCCTGGCTGTCCCCAGGTGGGGATGGGACACTGGGGATCTCAAAGGAGAGCTTTGGGGACTTCCAGGGTCCATCTCCTGCTGTCAGGGTTGGGCATATACCTGGGGTGCTTCACTCTGGGGACACCACTGCCTCAGAGTCAATGTCACTCACCCAGAGGTGTCACCCTGACTGTTCCTAGATGGGGGGGATAGGACACTGGGGACACCGAGGAGGGCTTAGGGGACTCCCAAGGTGACCCAAACATCTTCTGCTGTCATAGGTAGGCATGTCCCTGAGGTGCTTCACTTTGGGGACACCACTGCCACGGTATCACAGTCCTTCAACCTGAGCTGTCACCCTGCCTGTGTCACTGGCACCCCATGTGTACCTAGGTCGGGAGTGGAACAAAGGAGACCCCGGGGGAGGTTTGGGGACTCCCAAGGTCTCCTGCTGTCATGGGTTGGAACGTCCTTGGGATGCTTTGCTTTGAGGATACCCGTCATGGTGTCCCCACCCTGGGGTGTCACCTTGGCTGTACTCCCCACTTCGGGGTGTCACCGCCACCTGAGCCCCCCGTTTTTGTCCCTCCCCAGCAAATGCCCTGAGGGCACCTGCGACGGCTGCACCTTCCACTTCCTGTGGGTGACAGCCGAGGGATGTCCCCGCTGCTCCAGCTCCCACCACCGCCCCATCGTCGGTGCCTGTATCGGCGGCGTTCAGGTACCTCCCCGTGCCCCGGGCTGGGCTGCGACTCCCACGGCCCCTGAACCCCCTCTTGCCCCCCACCAGAAAACCACCTATGTATGGCGGGAGCCCCGGCTGTGCCATGGCGGGGACGCGCTGCCGCCGCAGGTGATCCAGGTGTGCCGGAGCGTGGATTTTTGGCTTAAAGTGGGAATTTCCACTGGGACGTGCGTAGCCATCTTGCTGGCCGTGCTCGCCACTTATTTCTGGAAAAAGACTCAAAAGTGAGCGATTAGTGGTGGGGCTTGGGGACGCGGGGGCTGGCACTGTCATGGGGGGCTGATGGCACCGCCTGCATTCCCAGGTTGGAATACAAATATTCCAAGCTGGTGATGGACGCGGTGGCTCGGGAGAGTGAGGCGACATCGCCCGACAGCTGTGCCATAATGGAGGGGGAAGACGTGGAGGACGAGCTGCTCTTTGCCACCGAAATGTCACTTTTTGGAAAACTTAAAGCCCTGACGGCCAAGGTAAGGGGGAGGAGGGGCTACCCTGGAGTAGCCACCGGAGACACCATGGTGGGAGTGGGATTTGAGGATGCTCCATGCCTCAGTTCCCCACTCTGATGGTCCCGTGTCTCAGTTTCCCCCACCCCACGCAGGTCTCAGTTTCCCCACTGTGGGGGCTCTGTGTCTCAGTTTCCCCACCTCGGGGGGCTCCGGGCCTCAGTTTCCCCACCCCGGGGGGCTCCGGGCCTCAGTTTCCCCACCACAGGAGGGCTCTGGGCCTCCGTTTCCCCACCCCACAGCGGATGCCGGATGGATTCGACTCAGTCCCACTCAAGACCTCATCCAGCAGCACAGACCGGGAGCTGTGAGATGACGGGGGACACCCTTGCACCCCCCTCCCCACCCGGGAGCTGTGAGGGGGCAGGGGAGCCCCCACGGACCCCCCCGCCCCCGGGGAGCTGTGTAGGGGTGGGGGGGTACACACGTCCCCCGCCCCGCGCCCCCCAACGTGGCCTTAGGGACCCGCTTCGGACCGGAGTTTCGTTACAGCTTTTGTACGTGTGTTCCCAACCGTGGCTCCCCCGTGTCCTCCCCATGCTAAGCACCCAAAAATGCCAAATACAGGAGTGGGGTTTGTATAAGGGCTCCGTGTGTGTGGGCACAAGGGAGCGGGAGGGCACGCGTGGGGCGTGTGAGTGACTGAGCATAGGCACCCAAAATGTGTGGGGGAAGCGTGTGGGGGTGTGCGCGGGGGTATCACACACGTGGGAGTGGGTGTCTAGGGGTGGGGTGTCGGTGCACATGTGGAGGGGCAGCGGATCCTTTACTTCCACCTGCATCCTCCCTCACGGGGGAAGGGAGATAGGGTCCCCCACATGGGTGGAGGCACCAGGACCCCGCCGGGACCCCCAGGAAGGGGACGGTGTGGTGACATGGGGTGACGTGGTGCAGTGGACAGCCAGTCATGTCATGGCGTGTTGTAGAGAGGCGCGGGGGAGCCCTTGGGGTCACCCAGGGACCTCCGTGAACAACTGGGGTGCGGGGGGTCCTCGGGTATTAGGTCCCCAGAGCCCACCAGTATTCGCGGGGTGTGGCTGAGGAACCGCGGGGGTGCTCGAGTTGCGCGGGCAGACCCGCGGGGATCCCTCTGCAGGGTGCTCAAGGATGCTCGGACTGCTCCGGCCCCTCCAGACCCCCCAGTATCCTCCCCAAACACTCTCATAACCACCCGTATACTGCAGTCTTCCCGCCCTGCCTGGGCCTCCAGACGCGTTGGGACCCGGCTTGGCGGGAATCAGGGATGCTCGGAGCGCTCGGGTCCCCCCAGATCACTTCCATACTCCCCTTATTCCTCCGTAGCCGGTCCTCCCGTCCTGCTGCGCCGCCTCCAACCCACCAGGGGCCGCTGCTGCGCCCCCGCCAGCATTGCCTCGGCCCCTCCCCGGCCGCGCCCCCTCCCGCGCATGCCCGGGGTGCCGCTGCCGCCGCCGGTGTCCCGGGTGCCTCTGCCGCCATCGCCCGTCATGGTGCTGGACCTGGACTTGTTCCGCGCCGACAAGGGCGGAGACCCCGCCATGGTGCGGGACATGCAGCGCAAGCGCTTCAAGGACCCCGGGCTGGTGGACGCGCTGGTGCGGGCGGACGGCGCCTGGCGGAGGTGTACGTGGGGAGGGGGTGGGGCTGGGGGACCCCCGAGGGCGTGTCACCCCCCTGTCCCAGGCGGGCGCGGGCC
>VZRZ01008563.1:144600-165712 GCA_013398175.1 Climacteris rufus
TGTTCCGCACCCGCCACCCCCGTGGGGTCCTACTGAGGGCAGGGGCAGGGGGCCACCTCACCCTGACCCTGCAGGTGGGCACAGGGGAGGCACATGGAGGGCACGGGGGGTCAGAGGCATTTCCCTGAGGGAAGTGCCAGGTGTATCATTGCCCTGGGGGGTTATTGATTTGGGAGGGGGGGCCTTGGCACAGAGGGTATTGTTTTGGGGCAGTCATTGGCATAGGGCAAGTCATTGGCATAGGGGATATCGTTTGGGGGGCAGTCATTGGCATAGGGGACATTGCCCTGGAAGGGTATTGACTTGAGCAGGAGTATGGGGGGCAGTGCCAGGGGTTACTGCTCTGTGGGTGGCAGGGTTATTGGCATTATTGGCATTGGGGGGTTGTTGGCACTGCTGGGAGAGTCATTGCCCTGGGGGAGGGGGGGTCATTGGCACAGGAGGTATTGCCTGGGGGGGATGTATGGTCATGGGGAGGTATTGGCATGGGGAGTTGGAATAGGAGGGTTACCCTGAAAGAAGTGCCAAGGGGTATTGCCCTGCAGGGGTCTTTTGGCATCAGAGGTATTGCCATGGGGGGTTGTGTTGCTGGGTGGTGGCAGTGCAAGGGGGTGCTGCCCCTTGAGGGGGCATTGGCCGGGGGGAGTGTTATTGTCCCAGGGGAAATTGTATTTCCCAGTGGACAATGCCCTGTGCTCCCCAGGTTTTTGGGGTCATTGACGTGTCTCCCCCCCACAGCTGAGCGAGGGGCAGGTAGAGGTGGGCGCCTGGCAGGGGGGAGCCCATCTGGCCACCCTGCGCCTGCCCCAGGCCAAGGTCAGTGACGGTGCTTGGCACCACGTGGAGCTGGAACTGCGGGGGGGCCCCGGCCACGACCCCTCCATCACCCTCCTCCTTACCCTCGACTATGGCCGCCACCAGGTATGGGGAAACTGAGGCACAGAGTGGCATCCACTCTGACGAGCCCCCGCGTGCCACCATGGCACCGAGCCCCCGTGGCACTCCAAGGCACCCACGGAAGTCGCTGTGTCCCACAGGTGGTGGGCAATGTCCCTGTGGAACTGCAGGGGCTGCAGCTGCGCACACTGAGCCTGGGCGGGCTGCCAGGGGACAGTGGCACCGTGGAGGAAGGGTTCCAGGGGTGCCTGCAGGTACGGAGGCACAGGCACGGAGGACCTGAAGTCATGGGATGGCTGATGTAGGGGCGGGGGATGGGCTTGGGGATGTGCAACAGGGGATAGGGATGTGGGCACAGTGGGAGTGGGGCATGGGGATGTGGACACAGGCACCTGGCACAGGGTTTAGGGACACAGACACAGGGATGTGGGTGCAGGGCTTGGGGATGTTGCATGGAGTGGGGACAGGCCACGACGAAGCAGGGGACAGGGCTTGGGAATGGGGACATGGGCACAATGAAGGGGGAGCACAGGGACATGGGTACAGTGCTTGGGGACCAGGACATGCCTTGGGGACATGGGCACAGGGTTGTGGGCACGGGGCTTAGGGATGTGGTACAGTTTGGGAACAGGGCACAATGGAGGGGTTGATATGCAAAATATGCACAAAGGCAGCTCTGTGGGTTTGACAATGACTCTCAAATGACCCTGAGCCCTGGCAACAGTCTTTGCCGTAGCTCAGTATGCAGTGATGGGGGCTCACACCTTAGATTTCCTCTATTTCTTTCACTTGGCCGTGAAGAAAGGAATATTTCAGTCATTGTTGACAATTTACAATATACACATGCATTATTTTGATATTATTTTTATAATTACATATTTAGAAAAAAAAAGAAATCTGACAACTGATTGACAACTTTTGCCAAGTGGAAATACACATTTTAACAGGTCCCTGGGGATCACAGTGCTTGGGGACATGGGCACAAAGGGAGGGAGCACAGGGTCATGGGCACAGGGCTTGGGAACATGGGCAAGATGAAGTGGAAAACATGGGCACAGGGCATGGGGACATGGGCACGATGGGAGAGGGGCACAGGGAAGTCACAGATCCTGGGGACATGGCACTGGGAGTGAGGATGTGGGCACAGTGAAGGGCAGCACAGGGACATCGGGACATGGGCACAGGGGATGTGACACAGGGAGGAGGAGATATGGACAGGATGGTGGAGGGCACAGGGATGTGCACAGGGACATGGGGGCATGGGCGCAATGAGTGGGAGGCACAGGGAAATGTCACAGAGCTTGGAGACATGAAGCAGGGATATGGGACAGGACATGGGGATGTGGGCAGGATGGAGGGGACACAGGGATGTGGGCACAGGGACATGGCACAGGACAAGGGGACATGGGCTGTGTGGGCAGGGATGCACTGGGGACTCATGGGCATAGTGATATGAAGCACAGGGATGTCACCTCAGGGCCTGGGCAGGGATGGGGATGTGGCCATGGGGACATGGATGTGACTGGGGAGGTCCTGGGTGGCACAGGGATTGTTGGGTGGTGTTGGGGGCCACTGAAGCACAGAGAGGTGACATGGCTGGGGAGGGAGCCTGGTGTGGCAGAGAAGGTCCCGGTGTGGGGTTCAGGGTGTCCCATGTCATGGGGAGGGACTGAACAGAGTGACACAAGAGGTCATGGGTGGCAGCAAGGGACATTGAGGCTGGGCATGGCAGTGGGCCAGGAGGGGTCTCAGGATGGCTGGGGCATCACTGGGGTCACTGACAGGTGACCCTGCGCAAGGGAGTCGGGGAGGATGAGGAGCGTGTCCCATGTCAATGAGAGGACACTATGGGTAATACGGGGGTGTCACCAGGTGGTGCTGAGGCTGGTGCTGAGGAACAATGGCAGGTTACCTGATGCAAGGGCTTCAGGGTGGCACAGTGGGTCATGGTGGGGGACATTGAGGAGGGGGTGACATTGTGCAGGGTGGTCCAGGTTGTCCTGGGGTGTCCCATGTTGTGGCAGGGGACACTGAGGTGGGGGGGACCGTGGGGCAGGGGGTTTCAGGGTGACGTGAGGGGGTCCCATGTGGTGGTGAGATCACGCTGATGGTGACACCATGCAGGGGGGCCTCAGAGGGGTGGTGAGGGAGTGGAGTGTGTTGGGGGGCCTGGGGTGGCTCAGGGGATCTCAATGAGGACACTGATGGGTGACCGCACAGGGGCTGCGCGTTGGGGATCCCATGATGACCGCGGGCGCCCTGAGCCTGGCACAGGCGGCACAGGTGAACGTGGAGGGAGGCTGTGCCCTGCCCGATCCCTGCGACTCGGGACCCTGTCCTGCCCACAGCTACTGCAGTGACGATTGGGACAGTTTCTCATGCCGCTGCCACCCTGGTGAGCGGGGACCTCCACAGGCCCCTGACACCCCTTGACACAGACACACCCCTGACATCCCCCAATACCCCCTGTGACAACCCACACTACCACCCCCATGAATCGAGACCCCTCAACACCTCCTGACAACTCTGAGACACTGCCACCCCCCCACTGCTGCCCCCAGCACTCCCACCCCAGTGACATCCTCCCCCAACACCCTTGGCACTGCCATCCTTTTGGGGCACCACCACCCCATCCGTGTCCTCAGGGCAGTGCCTTGTCACTGTCACCTGGACACTGCTACCCCTGTCAGTGTCTCTGGGACACTGCCATCCTCCTTGGGCACTGCCAGCCTTGTCACTGTCCCCAGGCACTGCCTCACCTCATCCTTGTCCCCTGGGCACTGCCACCCCCTCTCACTGTCCCCAAGGCACTGCCACCCTCCCTGGGCACTGCCAGCCTTATCACTGTCCCCTGGGCACTGCCACTCTCACTGTCCCCAAGGCACTGCCACCCTCCCTGGGCACTGCCAGCCTTATCACTGTCCCCTGGGCACTGCCACCCCCTCTCACTGTCCCCAAGGCACTGCCACCCTCCCTGGGCACTGCCAGCCTTATCACTGTCCCCTGGGCACTGCCACCCCCTCTCACTGTCCCCAAGGCACTGCCACCCTCCCTGGGCACTGCCAGCCTTATCACTGTCCCCTGGGCACTGCCACCCCCTCTCACTGTCCCCAAGGCACTGCCACCCTCCCTGGGCACTGCCAGCCTTATCACTGTCCCCTGGGCACTGCCACCCTGTATTCACACACTGCAGGGCACTCCCACCTTCCCTTGTCACCGCCACTCTTTATCACTGTCCCCTCGGCACTGCCCCCCACCTCTGTCCCTGTCCCCAGTCACTGTCCCTTGTTGCTGTCCCCAACCCTGTCCCATGCCCAGGGTACTTCGGTGACAGCTGTGTCAGCGCCTGTGCCCTGGACCCCTGTGAGCCTCCGGGCACCTGCACCCGCCGCCCAGGCACGGCCCCTGGCTATGCCTGTCACTGTCCCCCAGGCACTTTCGGGGCCCTCTGCCAGCACCAGTTGGTGACACTGTGGGACATGTGTGTGGGCTGGGGGTGCACGGGTCACCCGGGGGTGATGGAGGGGGGGGCTACGAGAGACACCAAGGGCAGGGGGTGGGGCTAGAGGGGGGGTGGGTATAGGAGCAGGGTGGGTGTGCCAGGGGCACAGTGCACATCCAGGAGCTGTGCTGGATATGCAAAGGGCAGGGCGAGCATGGAAAGGGCACGGTGGGTGTGCATGAGATGTGGTGGGTATGGAGAGGTCACTGCAGGTGTGCAAGTGACACTGTGGGTGTAAAAGTGGCACTGTGTAGGTGCAAGGCACACTGTGGGGAAACAGGTGTCACTGTGGGTGTAAAAGGGGCACTGTGGGTATGCAGGGGACAGTGTGGGTGTACAAGGGGCCATGTGGGTGTACAAGTGTCACTGTGGGTGCACAAGTGTCACTGTGAGGGTGCCGTGGCGTGGTGCCCCCAGTGCCAGCTCCAGTGTCCCTAGGGAGGCACAGCCATGCCCGCGGGGGTGGTGGGGACACCCCACGTGTGGCCCCTGCAGTTGTGACGTCACCCGTGGCTTCGACCCAGACTGCAACAAGACCACGGGCGAGTGTCGCTGCAAGGTGGGACCTGCCACCCCTTGTCGCCCCTCTGTTACCTCCTGCCACCCCCTTGTCACCCTATCACCTCCCTGCCACCCCCATCATCCCCNCCCTGCCAGCCCTCTATCACCCCAAGCCCGTGCCCACAGTGACCCTCTGTCCCCCCAGGACAACTACTACCGCCCGCCAGGAGGGGACACGTGCCACCCCTGCGAGTGTTACCCCACTGGGTCACTGTCGCGCCGTTGTGATGCCACCACTGGACAGTGTCCTTGCAAGGCTGGTGTCATCGGCCGCCACTGTGACCGCTGTGACAACCCCTTTGCAGAGGTGACGGCCAGTGGCTGTGAAGGTGGGGGGCTGTCACCCTGTGCCACCCTGAGTGCCCACCATTTTCCTGCTGTCACTCTGCATCACTCTCTGTCACCCTGTGTCCCCTTGCATCATCCTGTGCCAGCAACTGGGTACTACTGTCACCCTGCTGCCACCCTGTGTTACCCTGCATCACCCCATTGTCATATTGTGTCACCTTCTGTCAGTCACCCCACTGTCACCCTGTGTCATACTGCTGTCATGCTGCTGTTGCCACCCTGATGTCCCTCTGCTCTGCCACAGCTGTCACCTTGGGTGCCAGCCAGTTAGTGCCATTGTCGCCCTGCATCACCCTGTGTCACCTTGCTCTTCCCTGTTGTAACCCTGTGTCACCCTGTGTCACCCTGAGTGCCAGTGATCAGGTCACTCTGCTGTCAGCCTGTGCTACCCTGCATCACCCCATTGCCACTTTGTGTCACCTGCTGTCACCTTGCTGTCACCCTGGGTGCTGGCAACTGAGTGCCACCAACACTTTGTGTAAACCCACTGACACCTTGTGTCACCCCACTGTCACCCTGTGTCACACTGCTGTCACCCTGTGGCACTATGTCACCCTACTTTCACCATGTGTTACCCTTTTGTCACCCCAGTCTGCCACTGCTGTCACCCTGCTGTTACCCTGTATCCACCCTGTGTCACCCTGGGTGCCAGTGACCAGGTGCCACTGCCACCCTGCTGTCACACTGTGCCACCCTGCGTCCCCCATTGTGATGCCCCTTTGTGCTCCACAGTGAACTACGACAGCTGTCCCAGGGCCATCGAGGCCAGCATCTGGTGGCCCCGCACCCGGTTTGGGTTGCCGGCTGCAGCCCCCTGCCCCAGGGGCTCTGTCGGTATGTGGGGACATGTGGACAGGGCGGGGGGGCACTGGGGACACTACCAGAATGGGGCTGGGAGTGACACAGTGGTGACACCACTGGGATGGAGCTGAAAGGGGGTGACACCATGGTGGCGTTGCTGGGGTGGTACAGGGAGGTACCACTGCTGA
Source organism: Climacteris rufus (assembly GCA_013398175.1). NCBI lineage: Eukaryota > Metazoa > Chordata > Aves > Passeriformes > Climacteridae > Climacteris > Climacteris rufus. The sequence continues at coordinate 150,898 of VZRZ01008563.1, forward strand.
GAGATGGTGGGGAGAGGGGACACCATGGTGTCACATCAGGGTGCATCTGGGATGTGATTGGAGTGGTGACACCAGTGGGACAGAGCTGGGATGTGACGTGGTGGTGGTACCAGTTGGATGGAGCTGAGGTGGGGTGATGCTGTGGGGCATCACTAGGACAGGGCAGGGGGGCAATGCTGCAGTGACATTGTTAGGATGGTGCAGGGAGGTGACACTGTGGTGGCACTGCAGTGGCACTGCTAGGATGGGTTTGAGGTGGTGCCACCATGGTGCCACCACCCAGATGAAGTTGGGGTAACACGAGTGTGGAATTGTTGAGATGAGGCTGGGGCTGCCACTGTGGTGTCACTGCAGGGATGGCGCAGGAGTGTGACACTGTGGTGGCATCACTGGGACAGGACTAGGGGCTGCCATGGTGGTGTCACTGATGGAGTGTGACACTGTGATGGCGCAGCTGGGACAGGGCATGGCACCACTGGGACAAGGCTGGGGACACCACTCTGGTGTCACTGCAGGGTGGAGAAAGGGTGTGACACTGGTGGCACCACTGGTACACTAAGCGGGCATGCCCCATTGTCATTATGGTGCCACTTCGTGTCCCTGTCCCACAGGCACGGCACTGCGCCACTGTGACGAGCACAAGGGCTGGCTGCCCCCCAATCTCTTCAACTGCAGCGCGCTGGCCTTTGCTGCCCTGCGCCCCTGGGTGAGCCGGGGGACACCAGTGACAGCTACGTGATGGTGCCACTGGGGCCCCCCTGATTCTGTGTGTGTCCCCACTCAGGCACAGCAGCTGGTGGGCAATGAGTCACAATGGGATGCTGGGCAGTCCCGGCGCATGGCGCTGGCGCTGCGTGAGGCGACACGTGGTGCTCGTGGGTACTTCGGCAGTGACGTGCACCTGGCGTACCAGCTGGCAGGTGCCCTGCTGCGCCACGAGAGCCGTCAGCATGGCTTCCGCCTCGCTGCCACACAGGACGTGCACTTCACTGAGGTGAGCATGAGGCCACAGGGATGGGGATGTGCCTGGAGGGGGAATGGGCAAGGAGGAAAAGAGGATGGGGTGGTAGGCACCCTCGTGGACAGGGATGTGGGGGCAGAAGCCCACAAACCAGAGTGATGGGCACCCGCCTGGGGAGGGATACTGGGGCAGGAGAGCAGATGCCAGGGTACTGGGCACTTCCATGGGGAGAGAGGTTGAGGGAGAAGGAAAAGAGGTTGGGGTGACAGGCGCCCTTGTGGGGAGGGGCATGTTGGGGCACAAAGCCAGACACTGGGGTGATAGGCACCTGCATGGGGGGGGAGGGTGTTGGTGCAGGAATCCAGCTGCCAGGGTGGATTGCACCCACCTGGGAAGGGTATTGGTGAAGGAGCCCAGGCACCGAAGTGTTGGGCACCCTCCTGTGGGTACAGGAGCCCATGCACCAGGGTGATGGGAACCCACTTAGAGAGGAATGTTGATGTAGGAGCTTTGATGCCAGGGTGATGGGCACCCCTGAGCAGAGGGGTGTTGGCGTGGTTCAGGGCACCCCCTCAACTTTGTGGGGGTACAGCACCCCCATCCCTGCTGTCGGTGCTGGGGTGCCCCAAGCCACAGAGCCTTGCAGGGGTGGTTGGGGACCCCCTGTCCAGACTCCAGGGTGCCAGCCCCCAGTGCCACTACCCCTGCCATGCCCCCAGAACCTACTACGGGTGGGCAGTGCACTGCTGGATGCGGGGAACAAGCGTCACTGGGAGTTGATCCAGCAGACAGAGGGTGGCACAGCCCAGCTGCTGCAGCACTTCGAGGAGTACACTCGAGCCCTGGCACGGAACATGCCCCAGACTTACCTCAGCCCTTTCACCATTGTCACGCCCAACATTGGTCAGTGGGGACACCCGTGGCTGGGGGCTGTGAGGAGGGGTGTCTGCTTGGGAACATGGGTGTGGTCCATGTACCCTGGGGTCAGTGGGTGATGGGGTCTTTAGGTATTGGGATCCATGGCCTCGGGGTCAGTGGGTGCTGGGATCTATGGAGCCAGGGTCTGTGTGCCCCAGGATCCATGGGGTTGGTGGGTGCTGGGGTCAGTGTGCCCCGGGGTCGGTGGGTGTGGGGGTTGGTGGGTGCTGGGGTCAGTGTGCCCCACGATCAGTGAATGCTGGGGTTCGTGTGCCTTGGGGTTGGTGGGTGCTGTGCCATGCCATGCTGTGGGTGACCTGGTGCCACAGTGGTGTCAGTGGTGCGGCTGGACAAGAGCAGCTTTGCGGGTGCCCGCCTGCCACAGTACGAGGCGCTGCAGGGGGAGAAGCCCCCAGATCTGGAGACCACCGTCATCCTGCCTGACAGCATCTTCCGTCCCCCCAAGGGCAGGCGTGAGTCTGGAAGGGGAGGGGACAGAGGGTGGGGTTGGGGACCTGCTTGCATCCATGGGGCTAGCAGGGTTTGGGGGGGCCCCCCATTTGGCCATGGGGACATGGCACAGCTGGGGACCTTGGCTTGGGGCTGGCAGGAAGCCCAGCATATCCATGGACTGACAGGGTTGGGGACCTCAGTGTCACCATGGGGACCCCACTGTGGCCATGGGGCTTGCAGTGTTGGGACCCCAGAGTGGGACTGGCATGGCTGGGAACCCTGGTAAGGACGCAAGAACCAGGGACCCCAGGATGGCAATGGAGATTCTAGTGTGGCCATGATGGTGGCAGAGTTGGGGACACAAGCATCGCTATGGGGACCTTGTTGTGGCCATGGAGCTGGCAGGGTTGGGGACCCCAGTGCGGCCACAGGGCTAGAAGGTTTGGGGGGACCTTGTGGTGATGGGACTGGCAGAGTTGGGGACTCCAGGGTGGCCATGGGGACTCCGATGGGGTCTCAGAGCACCATGCCACGCCCTGCCCATGGCCCCCAGGCCCCTCAACTGGGCATGGGCAGCCACCACCAGGCATGAGTGGGCAGGAAGAAGAGGATGAAGAGGAGGAGGAGGAAGAGGAGGAGGAGGAAGAGGAGGAGGTGACTGTGGTGACCCGGCACAAGCGCCACCCATCCCTCGGCGAGGGCCAGGCCATCGCCAGCGTCATCATCTACCGCACCCTGGCCGGGCTCCTGCCCCAGCACTTCGACACCAACAAGCGCAGCCTCCGGTGCCACCGGGGACAGGGGCATGGGGAGCACAGGGAGGGCACGGGGGACTGGGGGTGGCACATGGGGACAAAGCTGAGCATCTGGGGGGTATAGAGAGATGGGGACAGGGCAGGCATCCCAGAGGAGGGATGGGAAAGGGGGCACATGGGAGTGCCCAAGGGTGGGGGGCACAGAGAGTGCCGGAGGATGAGGGGCACAGGGGTAGGTGTGGGTGGATGGCCCAAGGGGTGTCCAAGGATGGTGTCCATGGGGTGCCCAAAAGTGGAGGCACAGGGGAAAAGGGGATGCCCTCAGGGTGTCTGTGTGGTACCAGGGCCCTGTGGGGGCACCAAGGGGGCTTTCGCATGCCCTGGGTGGGCTTCCTGACCCCAATGCCCCCCAGGGTGCCCAAGCGCCCCGTCATCAACACTCCGGTGGTGAGCATCAGCGTGCATGCGGGGGTCACAGGTGGCATGGGGGGCACCAGGAGCCCCCGGGTGCTGGCCAAGCCCGTCACCCTCCAGTTCCGGCTTCTGGAGACCCAGGAGCGCTCCAAGCCTATCTGTGTCTTCTGGAACCACTCCCTGTGGTGAGGGGGGGACAGGGAACACTCTGGGGATGACAGGGACATCGTGGGAAAACAAGGACATCATGGGGACACCTCAGGGGAGATGGGCACCCCCCAGAAGGACAAGGGATTTCCCCAGGGAGACAGGGGACATGGGGATAAGAACACCCAGGGGTACAGGGGATATCCTAGGGAACACCCTGAGGGGATGGGGACACTTTGGGGGGACACGGACATGCTGAGGTAACAAGGGACATGGGACACACCAGGGGAATAGGGAACACCCCAGGGGTTAGGGGACAGTGGGAATGGGGACACCCCAGGGAGATTGGGACACTGGGGGGGGACAGGGGAAATGGAATGGGGACACCCCAAGAAGATGGGGCACTCCAGGGGGACAGGGAACAGGGGGATGGGGACATCCCATCAAGACAGGGGACATAGGAACAGGGATAGGGACACCTTGAGGGGACAGGGGTCATGGGAATGGGGAGACCCCAGCAGGACAGAGGACATCCTGAGGGGACAAGGAACATGGGGACAGGGTGGGATGGATGCCCCAGTGTCCCTGTGGGTCATGGGTGAATGACATGGGAACAGGACATGAGGGGATGTCTCTGACCCTGGTGGGTGTCAGGGATAGGGTGGGGTCTCCAAATGGGGTGGTATCCCCAGCGGGGTGTCCCTGGTGGGTGAGTGTCCCCATGTAGCAGCGGGTATCTCTGCTGGGTGGGTGGATGTCCCAGTGGGTGGGTGTGTGTTGTCTGTGGGTGTACTCACTGGGTGGATGTCTTTGTGGGAGTGTGTCCTCAGTGGGTGTCCCCAGCACATGTGTTCCTGGTGTGTGTCCCAGTGTGTGTCCCCTTGGATGGGTTTCCTGGGTCAGATGCATGTCCCTGGGTGGGGGTGGATGTCCCGGGCGGGTGTCCCCAGTGGGTGAGTGGGTGTCCCTGGTGTGTGTCCCAGGGTGTGTGTGTTTGTCCTCGGTGGGTGTCCTGGCTTGTGTCAGCCTGTGGTGCCGCGCAGGGCGGGCGGTGCAGGCGGCTGGTCGGCACGGGGCTGTGAGGTCGCCTTCCGCAACCAGAGCCACGTCAGCTGCCAATGCCACCACCTGACCAGCTTTGCTGTCCTCATGGACATCTCCCGTCGAGAGGTGGGGACATAGGGGGACATGGGGAAGGCATGGGGACACGGGAACATGGAGGGATACAATGGCGCTGGGGTGTGGAATGACTTGGGGTCAGGGTCCTGGTTGGGACATGGCGGGGACAGAGACACATGTGGACATGGGGCACACAGGGTTGGCAGGTGGTGCCAGGCACAGGGATGGGGCTTTAGGGGCAGGGGTGGGGCTTGTGACAAAAGGGGAGGGACAGGAATAGGAGGAGCTTGGCAGAATGGGAGGGGCCTACTGGGGCAGGATCAGAGATGGTGGTGTGAGTGCTCATGGGGCAAGACTGAGGAAAAGTGGGTGAGGCATCAGTGGGGTGGGGCTAAATCCAAGGGACAGGTCTAAATCTGATGGGTGGGACTCCCTTGGGGCAGAGCTAAATAGGATGGGCGGGGCTATGTCAGATTTGTCAGACCCCCCCCTTGGGGTGGGGCCAGTCAGGATGAGTGGGATTCCAGTGGGTGGAGCTGAGCTGGGCAGGTCCATCTCCAAGGGGCAGAGCTGACATGTGTGGGGTTGCAAGAGGTGTGGCTGAATGATGCATGTTTTCACTGGGGGTAGCTGAATAATGTGGGCAGGGCTTCCTGGGGCAGGATTGAATACTGTGGGTGGGGTTTAAAGAGGTGTGGTGAGTGTAGTTTCAGAGTGCCAAGTACAATGGGGGGGTTGAAAGGGGCAGGGCTGAGGGATGCGGGCAGGATTTTGAGGAGCTGAGTGCTATGCATGAGGTTTAAGAGGGTGGAGCTACACAATGTGGGTGGGGTTTTGAGGGACATGTTTGAGTCCTGTGAGTGGGGGTTTCAAAGGCTTTTTTATTCAGCAGGGGTGGGGCTGAATAATGTGAGCAGGTCTTCCCACTGGGCAATGCCCAGAGGGTGTGGCATTGTGTGGGAGGGACTTCCCAGGCCGACAGACAGATGGCCTTCTACAGGGGGGGAACATGTCACTATTGATGGGTGTGTCTGGGGAGCGTGTCTGCTGAGCACATGCCTGACACATGCTGATCCTTGTGCTGCAGAATGGGGACGTGCTGCCACTGGCAGCACTGACCTACAGCTCACTGGGTGTGGGGTTGGCGGGGCTGGCCATGGTGGTCCTGGCCCTGGGGACCCTGCAGGGGCTGCGCTCCAACCGCCACAGCATCCGCCGGCACGGTGCAGCTGCTCTGCTCCTTGCACAGCTTGTCTTCCTGCTTGGCATCAATCAGGCTGATACCCCGGTGTGTGGGAAAAGGGGGGAAGGTGTGGGGATCACTGGGTGGGGCTGGTTGGGTTTGAAGATCTGCCCCCTTTGAAGTGTTTGGATGGGTGGGGCTGAAATGGGTGGGGCTAAGGAGTGGGCAGGATCATGGTGGGCTGGGCATAGGGGGTGGGATCTCGAAGAGTTGGGGACTATAATGGGATGGAGTCTATCAAAAAGGTGGTGATTTCAAGGGGTGGAGTCTATATAAGGGGGTGGGGTTTCCAAAGAGGTGGGGCTGATAACAGGGGTGGACCTTCCAAAGGGGTGGAGTTTATCAAAAGGGGTTGGTTCTCAAGAGGGTAGGTCCATCAGAGGTGGGACACTCAAGGGGTGAGGCCTGTATAAGGAGTGGGACCTTTTAAAGGGGTGTGATCTCAATGGGGGACTGACCCCAAGGGGGTTGAGCTCTGGGGGAACTGTGCATATGGTTGGATGGGCGGGGCTGTGGGCATGGCCACTGGGTGGGGCAACTAGCAGTGACGGGGCGGGTGCAGCTGGCGTGCACGGTGGTGGCCATCCTCCTTCAGTTCCTGTACCTGAGTGCAATGGGTTGGGCGCTGCTGGAGGCGCTGCACCTGTACCGACGCCGCAGTGAACCCCGGCACGTCGACCGTGGGCCCATGCGCTTCTACCACGTGCTGGGCTGGGGGCTGCCTGCCTTCATCACCGGTGAGCCCCACCCTGAAACCCTGCCATCATTGTGACCCCCCACCCCCTCCCACCCCAGGCCACCTGCTTCCCACCTGCAGGTGTTGACCTGGGTCAACACCTGCTGGTGGCTACACACCCCCTTCTAGGCTGTGGCCCTGCTCCCTGAATCCCTCTCCCCCAATCAGTTTGATGCATGGTGGGGTCCCATTTCCTTGTGTAACCACACCACCAGAATATAGGCCTTCCCCGAAATGCATCTTTCCCAGCATAGCCACACCTCTGAATATAACCCTGCCTCCGACAGTATAGTCATGCCCAATCCAAAATAACCCCATCCTCAAAGGTTTAGCTCCACCCTTATCCACCATTGTCCCTCCGCCATGGTTTTAGACACATGCCCAAAGTCATAGCACTGCCTGTACCCATCATCAGTCCCTCCTCTAAGTGTTCAGCCCTGAGACCCAGCCCCCAAAATTTTAGACAGGCCCCTGGGTCCATAACCCCACCTTCATGCGTTATAGCTCTGACCCCAAGCTTTCAGACACACCCCCAGGGTCATAGCAGCACCTGCAAGGGTATGGCCATGTCCCAACATTTTATCCCCATCCCAGGAGTGTAGCCTCGCCTTCATCCATCATAGCTTCCACCCCAAGAGCATCTTTCCCAACCTCTTTAAAACCCCCCCAGTGCCACAGCACTGTCCCATCCATCACAGTCCCGCCCAAAATATTGCAGACAGGATCTTAAGCCCACCCTCAACAGCATAGCCCCCCAAGAGAACAGCCCTGTAATAACCTCTTAGATATGCTCCCAGTGCCATATCTCTTCCCTCATCAGCATAGCCCCATGCCCCATAGCTTATACTCTTCCAAGGGCATAGCTCCATTCTCCACCTTCCCAGCCCATTAGACACATCGCATTTGCATAGCCCTGTCTCTACCTAGCATAGCCACACCTGCAAGAATTGCAGCTCCTTCCCAGCCCTGTTCCATCCACGTACCATTCCATGACCCATCTGTCATAGCCCCTGCCATCTTAGCTCCCCTCCTCCTCTTAGAGCCCTGCCTGCGGCATTGGCCCACCCCTGACCCCCCCTTTGCAGGGCTGGCGGTGGGGCTGGACCCCGAGGGCTACGGGAACCCCGACTTCTGCTGGCTGGCCCTGCACGACAGCCTGGTGTGGAGCCTGGCTGGGCCCTGCGCTGTTGCCCTTGCTGTGCGTACGGGGCTGGGGGCCAGGGTAGGGCATGGGACACGCACTCACACCACTGACTCCTGGTACCCCTGCATCCCCAGGTTGGCATCTTCTTCCTGGTGCTGGCAGCCAGGGCCACCTGTGCCACCTCCCAGGGCTTCCAGAAAAAGGGCTCGGCGTGAGTCACCCAGGCAGAGGGCACCCATGGGGAGCAGGGAACACTGGGGGGATGGGGTTGCCCAAGGTGGGCAGGGGATTTGGAGCGCCCATGATGGGCATGGGGGGTTGGGACACTCATAGAGGCCAGGGGGCACTGGGGGCTGAGGTGCCCATGGGGGGGCATTGATGCCTGGGGGGCTAGAGCAACTGTGGAGGGCAGGGTGGCACAGGAGGGACCGGGATACCCATGGAGGATAGAGGGGCATAGAGGGCTGGGTCACCCATGGAGGGCAGGGAGGCATTGAAGGCAGAGGCACCAGGCTGAGGGGGTCAGGAGAGATTGGGGCATATGGGAGGGCAGAGGGGCACAGAGCACCCATGGGGAGGCAGAGGGGCTTTGGAGGCAAGGGGTATGGTGGGCTGGGTTGCCCATGGGGAACAGGGGGGCACAGGGGGTGGGCCACCCACAGAGGCCAGAGTGGGTCAGGTGGGGGTTGGGGCATCTGTGGGAGGGAGGGGGAGGGACATGAGGGGCTGGGACAACCCTGAGAGGAAGTGGGACAGAGGGCTGTGACAAGAGATGTCATTGGTGTGACACTGGGGTGCTCTTGCGGTGTCCAGGTCCGGGGTGTGCACAGCTGTGGTCCTGCTGGCCCTGCCCAGCCTGGCCTGGCTTCTGGCCCTGATCTCGGTCAACAGTGACATGCTGCTCTGCCACTACTTGTTTGCCGCCTCCAACTGCCTACAGGTGAGTGGGGACCCCCAAAACACACACCCCTGGGACCTCCAAAGACTCCAGAACCTCAGAGCCTCCATTTCTGGGACCCCCAGTGACCACCACCCCTGGGATCCCCAAACCCCACACCTCTGGGACCTGCAGAACCCCCAGAGACCTCTGAGCTCCCCACCCCTGGTACCTCCAGAAATTCCACAGCCCTCTGAACCTCAAACCCTTCAGACCTCCACACTCCCACACCTATTTGGGGGGCACCCAGTGGGCACAAAGGGGTCCCTTGCCATATCCAGGCACTAATGGGGGCACCCAGTGCGTATGGGAGCACCTCACCCACTCCACTGTGCCCATGGGGGGCACCCAGTGCATATGGGAGTCCCACACCCTGTCTAAGATATCAGTGGGGGGCACCCAGTGGGTATGGGAGGGACCCTCATTCTCTTTGAGGTGCAATGGGGTGCACTCAATGTGGATGGCGATAACTTGACATGCCTGGGGTGCTGCCGGGTTCTTCCGGGCTGTACACATCCCCCTGCCCACGTCCTCCCCTCTCTGCCCAGGGCCCCCTCATCTTCCTGTCCTGCGTAGTGCTGAGCAAGGAGGTGCGGAGGAGCCTCCGTCTGAGCTGTGCCCGCCGCCACCACCCGCCACTGTCCACCAAGGCCACCTTGACCCCTGTGAGTACTGGGAAACACAGGGTGCCTGGTAGCGAAAGGCAGCCCATGCCATGGCTGTGACATCCCTGTGCCCTTGACAGGCCTACAGTGGGGACAGCACGTATGTGGCAGAGCGGCTGTACCTGCCCCCAGATGGCGGGTCCTCAGGGTCCCTGCACAGCACCGCACGCTCGGGCAAGAGCCACCACAGCTACATCCCCTTTGTGCGGCGGTACTGGGCACAGCAGGCGCTTGGGCATGGGTTTTGGTGGGGTCCCGGGCTGGCATGGCACTGGGATGACACGATGGCATGGTGATGGGGCAGTGGGTTGGCAGGGTGGCAAGAGGGTATAGCATGGGGTGTTGGGATGACAGGATGGTGGGTGGTGGGGTGGCAGGGTGATGATAGGGTAGTGGGGTGATCCAGCACAGGGGTGTTGGGATGATAGGGTGGTGGGGCAATGGGGTGGTGACATGGCAGCACAGTGGCAGGGTGGTATGCAGCTGGGGTGGTGAGGTGGTGGAGTGGCAGTGTGATGGGGTGGCAGGGTGGTAGGGTGATGTGGTGGATGACAGAGTAGGGAGGGGGCACAGTAGTGGGTTGATGGAGTGGCAGGGTGGTGACAGGGTGTTGGTTTAAGGGGATGGTGATGGCTGACATGGCAGCAAAGGAGCAGGGTGGTGGGGTAGTGGCAGGGTAGGGTGTTGAGTGGGTGACAGGGTGAGGTGGTGTCAGTGGTGGGTGTCAGAGTGATGAATATCAGGATGGTGGGTGTCAGTGGGTCGGCATCAGTCAGTGGATGGCAGTGGGTGAGTGTTGGTGGGTGGGGGTTGGGCACTGATGTGTGCTGTGTTCCTGCAGGGAGGACTCAGGGCTGGCAGGCAGCCCGGGGCCACTGCCACTGCCTGAGCCTGGGGGGCTCTTCCTCGACACTGAGGACCAGCCCAAGGGTATGGTCCCACTCATGGGGCAAATATGCCCAGCCTCGGCCCAGGAGGCAGCAGGTGTCCCTGGGCACCCCCTGACCTGTGACCCCCCAGAGCATGACACAGACTCTGACAGTGACCTGTCCCTGGACGACCCAAGTGGCTCCTATGGCTCCACACATTCGTCCGACAGCGAGGATGAGGCCCCGCCCAGCTGGGACCCCCTGCCTGGGGCCCCCCTGGATACCCCCAGCCCTGGTAACATCCCCTGGAGGCACCCAGTGCAGATGGGGGACCTTCAACCTGTCTGGGTGCTAATGGGGGGCAGCGAGTGGACATGGCGTGTCAGGCACTTGTCAGGCCTGGGGTGCTGATAGGGACACCCGGTGGGTATAGTGGGTATGGGGTACAGGGTCCCTTGTCCAGTCTGGGGTGTTCATGGGGGACACCTAAAAGGTTTGGGGGGTTCCCTCATCCAGTCTGAGGTACTGATGGGGGCACCCAGCGGGGAAGGGGGGCCCCTTGTCCAGTCTGGGGTGTGGATGGGACTGACACAATGGGTTTGGAGGTGTCCGTCACCCTAACTATGTGCTGATAGGGGCACCCATTAAGAACGGGGAGGGTCCCCTGGTCCTGCCTATCCAGCTTCCCCCCCTTCTCACAGGTGACCCCCCAGTGCCCCCAGGCTGCCCGTACTGGCCAGGGGAGTTTGTGACAACGGCAAGCGAAAGCGAGGGACCAGGGAGCAGCGAGGGGCTGCAAGTGCAGCCGGTGGGGGGCCAGGGACCCCGCTGGGGTGAGCTCCCCCAGCCCAACAGCGAGGCACTCCCCAGGGACCCCCTGCTGCTGCCCCTGCCCCACCCCCACAAAGGTACGGGCTGCCATGGGAGGGTGGGCACTCCAAAACTGGCCCTCCTACCCATGGGTGATGCCGCCTTCACAGGCATCCTGAAGAAGAAGTGCCTGCTCCCCATTAGTGAGCGGGGCAGTGCTCAGCACCCCAGGCCCCCCCCGCCGCCTCCCGCTGGCACTGCTGCCTCCTCGGGCAGTGATGGAGGGCCTTCCCTGGCTCCCCGGCCCCGGCAGAGTCTACAGGAGCAGCTCAGTGGCCTCACTCCCATTGCCATGAGCATCCGTGCAGGCACCGCTGATGAGGACTCCTCCGGTTCCGAGTGAGTGCCCACCACAACTGAGGGGTGCCCATGGGGGCAGAAGTGGCTCTTGGGTGCCCATCAGGGGTTCTTCAGGTGCCAGGGTTCTCTTTGGGCACCCACTGAGTTGTGAGGGTACCCTTGGGGTGCCAAGGTTCCTGTTGGGTGGACAAGCAGTCCAGTACTGTTTGGTGGGTGTCCTTTGGGTGCCCATCAGGTGCTAGGATGACTGAGTGGCAGGGTTCCCATTACACTCTCATTGGGTGCCAGGGTTTCTCTTGGGTGCCCATTCTGCACCCATTGGGTCCAACACTACTTGTTGAGTGTCACTGGACACCCAGTGGATGCAAGGGTGCCTGTTGGGTGTTCATAAGGTTCCAGGGTTCCCTTTGGGTGTCCACTGGGTGCCAGGGTGCCCAAGAGGTGCCCATTGGGTGCCCATCAGGTGTAAGAGTGGTTGGTTGTTGAGTGTCCAGAGGGTGCCAGGATTCTTCTTGGGTGCCCATGGAGTGCAAGAGTTCCCACTGAGTTCCCATGGGGTACATTCCCACTGAATGCCAGGGTTCCCATTGGGTGCCCACTGAATGCCAAGGTTCCCACCGGCTGCCCACTAGATGCCCAGTGAATGCTGGTGTATCCGTTGAATACCCATTGGATGTCCATTGAATACTGCATGCCCAGTGAGTGCTGGGGTGCCCATTGGGTGCCTCTTGGGTGTTTGGGTGCCCATTGACCATTATGTACCCATTTGGTGCCCACTGACTGTCCATTGGGTGTCTAATGACCACTGGGTGCATGCTGGGTGCCCATCAGGTCTAGCAGCACCTGTTAGATGCCCACTGACCACTGGGTAACCCACTGGGTGTTGGGGTTTCCATTGGGTGCCCATCAGGCCTTGTTGGGTGCCTGCTGACTGTCCATGACTGTCCATTGACCATTGAGTGCCCACTGAGTGTTGGGGTGCCTGTTGGATGTCTGTTGGGTATTGAGGTGCCCATTGGGGTGCCCATTGGGTGTTGGGGTGCCCGTTGGGTATTGAGGTGCCCATTGGGTGTTGGGGTGCCTATTGGGTACCCCCTGATCATCCATGGGTGCCCAAGGTGGGGCTGGCACAGCGGCACTAACCCTACTCTTCTCTCTCCCTCAACCCCGCAGATTTCTGTTTTTTAATTTTCTCCATTAACCTGAGGGGGCTGGGGGGCTCCTGCCCCCCCACCCTCACCCCTCCATCTCCCCCCATGGGTGGGTGCTGGATGCTGGGGACACGGAAGTCACCCTGGCATCCACCTCCCTCATCACACATCTGTCTGTCTTGTTTTTTATTCCCCCTCCCCCCCCACTTTATGCCCACCCCCCCTTGTCTGTCCATCATTCCCACCAGGAGCGACGAGACCTCAATCTAATGGCACCACCCCCACTGTGCCAGGGACACCGGGACGGGGAGGGCACTGGGACAGGGAGGGCACTGGGATGGTGGGGGGGCACTGGTATTGGGAGGGCACCAGGACTGGGGGGACATCAGGAGGGGGCAGGGAGCCACAACACACCCCATTGCACTTTGGATCCTGATAGGGATTGGCACCTTGGTGGATGGCACAGGGTGCCCTGTGGCCCTGCCATGACCCCAGCCCCTGTGCCCAGCAGAGGGTTTTATTTAAAAAATACATGAAAATACAAAAAAAAGTAATTTATAACCCACTTCCCCCATTGTGCCAGTGCCCCAACACCCTCCCCAAGATGCCAAACCTCCCCCCCGAGGTGCCACCCACCCCATTGTTCAACCCTCGCGTTGTGGTGCTAAGGTGGGGGGCATGTGGAGAAGAAATCAGTTGGGGGGTGTAGAGATGTCTGGGATACCCACCAATAGTTCCCCTCCCCCCCTCCAGGGAGAGGCACCTAGGGATGGGTGTTGAGGGGGTGAGGGACCCCAGGGTGCTGGGGGATGGGGGGGTTTTCCTATTGCTGATGGGACCTTTTGTAATTAAAGCAAAACCCAACAGGTGCCTTGGCTTGTCCCTGGGGAGGCCCCTGGCTCTGTCTCACCAACTTCGGCTGGTCCCTGGGGGTTCCAGCTCTGCCCCCTGCCCAGAAAACCCAACGGGTGCCTTGGCTGGTCCCTGGGGGCCCCTGGCTCTGCCTGCCACTCTCCAAAACCCAGTGGACGCCTCAGCTCGTCCTTGGGACAGCCTTGGCTCTGTCCCCCCAGCCTCAGCTGGTCCCTGGGAGGAGCCCAGCTCTCCCCCACACCACCCACATTTCCTCAGATACCCCAGGAAGGGGGGGTCTGGATGGCCCCAGGGCCTCTGACTGGGTGTGGGGAAGTTTGGGAGTGTCACCTCGGGGTGCTGCTCACTGCCGTCTTGCGGGGGGGCCGGAGGCGGGCAGGGGGAGGTCCCGGTTTGCACCCCGAGGCAGCGGTTGGAGGGGCTGCTCGTGTTGCCCCTGTGCCTGTGAAGGGGAGAGAAGCCATGGGGAAAGAGGCACGGGGGGGAGGGGGCATCTCCTGCGCCCCTCCAAGCCTGCTTCATCCTTACCTCTGGGCGTAGGGGTCCTCCCGCCTGCTGCTGGAGTCCGAGGGAACACCTTGGGGAGGGCGGTGGGCACTGGGGCGCGGCTGGAGGGGCCAGACGTGGTGGTGGTCCTGGCCTGGGGCGGGGGGGTGGGGGGGGTGCAAGGGGCTGTGCCCCCCCTCACTCTAGGCTGGCCTGGGGAGAGACGGGGGTTGGGGGCATGGCCCAGGAGCCCCCATGGCCACAGTGTCCCCATCCCCTTGCCATTGGTACCTGCTGTCCCCCCCCGGGGGGACTCCAACCTGCTCCGAGCACCAGCCCCCTGTCCCTGGGGGGCACATGGCCGGGGGGCCCCCATGTGGCTGGGGGGGAGCGCCCTGCCCCCAGAGGGTCCCTTCAGCACTGCTGTGGAGTGACGGCTGGGGGGGACCTGGAAATAAAGGGGTGGGGTAGGACATGAGGACACATCACTCGGTGGGTGCCCCCCAGCCACAGGGGAGTTCGCAGTGCCCGTTGGGGACCTGGGGGGACACTCACAGGCCCCTATCCAGAGTTCAGCCCTGGTGGGACATGGCCACACTGGGACCCCTACCCCCAGGTGTCACCTACCTTTGGGACACCGGTGGCAGCGGAGGCCCCCCGGGGCTTGGCAGGGGGGCAGGTGGCAGGGGCGGGTCCCCGCGACTCCACGGTGGGCAAGAGCGCCCGCACCGGGCTGTCCTTCACCACGAAGGTCTGGCGGCGGGGGCTGCGGGG
>VZRZ01008563.1:175805-187923 GCA_013398175.1 Climacteris rufus
GTTTGTGGGAGGGGGGGGGGGTTGTGGGGGGGGGTCTCTGGGTGTGTTTGGGGTCTCTGAGGGGTTTGTGGGTCTGAGATGTTTTGTGGGGCTCTGAGTTTTTTTGTGGGTCTCTGGGGGGTTTGGGGGGTCTTTGAGGTGTTTTGGGTGGTTTTTGAGGGTGTTTGAGATCTCTGGGGGGATTTGGGTTTCTCTGGGGATGTTGGTGTCTCTGGGGGGTTTGGGGGTCTCTGGGGTGTTTTGGGGGTCTCTGGGAGTGCCCGGCCTCCCTGACCCTTCCCCCCGCAGTCTGTGTGCTGTACACGCAGCGCCCCGGCAGCCACCAGTGGCGAGAGGTGAGAGACCTTGTTGGGGGGGGCAGCCAATCAGCATGTTGAGCTGTGCTCAGCTGGCCAATTAGCATATTGGGGTGCACTCATCCGGCCAATCAGGATGTTGGGGTGCTGGTTGCCAACCAATCAGCAGCATGTTGGGGCAATGACCAATCAACATGTGTGAATATCAACCAGATGGGCAATCAGCATGCTGGGATGCAGCCAGCCAGCCAGCCAAGCAGCATGTAAGATTCTGGTCTATCAGCATGTTGGGGTGATGGCCAACTGGCCAATCAGCATTTTGGGGGCCTGACTAATGAGCATGTTGAGGTGTTGGCCCACTGGCCAGTCAGTGTCTTGGGGTGCCAATCACCAGTTGGCCAATCACCAGTGAGCAATCAGCCCAACGCTGGGCTGCAGCAGCCAGCCAGTCAGTGTCTGGGGATGCAGCAATCAGCCAAACAGCATCCTGGGGATCTGGGGAGGGTGTTGGGATGCTAGGCAGCCAGCCAGTCAGCTGTTGGCACGCAGCCAGGCTCTGTCCCCCTGTAATTAACCGGGTGTTAATTGCGGGGTAATGAACTGGGGGTGTGGTGGGGTGAGAGGCGGCCCTGTGGCACAAAGCAGCACCTGGGCCCTCCCCGCCCCTGTCCTGCATGTGTCCCTGTGCCCAGCCTGCTGCTCACCCCCACCCCGCCTCCTCTACCCGCACATGTCCCCATGTCCCCAAACCCACGCCCATATGTTCTCATGTCGTTGTATTCCCATATCCTCACGTCCCCAAGTCCCCAGTCCCTGTGTCCAAATGTCCTCTCCATGTCCCCATCTCCACGTCTCTGTGTCCCCGTGTCCACATCCCCATGTCCCATTGTCCCCATCACTGTGTCCCCGCTCTCATTTTCAAGCCCCTGAGTTCACATGTCCCCATGTCCCCACCCCTATGCCCCCGGGTTTCTGCATCTCCATGTCCCATATCCCTGTCTCCACATCTCCACATCCCTGTGTCCCCATGTCCCTGTGTCCTTGTATCCATGTCGCCATATCCCTGTAACCCTATCCCCCATTCCCATGTTCTTGTGTTCTGATGTCCTCTTGTCCCCATGTCCTCATATTTATGCCCCCATATCTCTGCATCTCCATGTCCCTATATCCCTGTGTCCACATCCCCACATGCCCATGTGCTTGTGTCCCCATCCCCATGTCCCTGTGTCCCCATATCCTTGTTCCCATCCCATGTCTCCCTCTCACCCAGTCCCTGCATCCCCCAGTTTGGCCGGACCGAGGTCATCGACAACTCACTGAATCCTGACTTCCTGCACAAGTTCATCCTCGATTATTGCTTCGAGGAGCGACAGAACCTGCGCTTTGACCTGTGAGTGGCCCCAGTGTCACCCCCAGTGTCACCTCTCTGTCCCCCAGAGTCACCCTCTGGCCACCCTGGCACAGCGCCCCAGAGTGTCCTTGTCTCCATCCCTGTTCTGTCCCCATTCCTGGACCATCACCATCCTTGTCCACATCCCTGTCCCCATCCTTGTCCCATCCCATCCTATCCTTATCCCTATGCTATTCAGTCCACATTCTGTCCCCTTCCCATCCCATTCTCTACTCATCCCTATTCCTGTCCCATCCCATCCTGTCCCCACACCTAATCCATCCATATTTATGTCCCATCCCTGTTCCATTCCATCCCATCCCGTCCCATCCCTGTCCCATCCAAGGCCCCACCTCCCTGTTCCACGCTCACATCCCCACTGTCCCCAGGTACGATGTGGACTCCAAGAGCCCTGACCTCTCCAAGCATGTAAGTGTAGGATCAGCCCTGCTCCCCCTGGCTCCCCGGGATGGGGATACGCCACTGGTGACACTCCAATGTTCCCAATCCTGAAGGATTTCCTGGGCCAGGCGTTCTGCACCCTGGGGGAGATTGTGGGCTCAACTGGCAGCCGCCTGGAGAAGCCCCTAACGTGAGCCCCCCCCTGTGCCCCAGTGTCCCTATGTCCCCAGTGTCCCCATGTCCCACCCCAGTGAAGCCCCTGATGTGAGCCCCTCTTGTGCCCCAGTGTGCACCCAGCATGCCCATGTTCTCCCCAGAGAAACCTCTGATATGAACCCCGCCAGCCCCAGTGTCCCCATGTCCCTGTCTTCTCCAAAGAAGTCCCTGACATGATCCTCCCAGCCCCAGTGTCCCTATGCTCCCCCCCCAGAGAAACTCCTGGTGTAAACCTCCACTGTGGTCCAGTGTCCCCAGGGTCCCCATGTCCTCATGTCCCTGCACTGGAGAAAACCCTGATGGTAGCACCCCCTGGCCCCAGTGTCCCTGAGGTCCCCATGTCCCGGATCCAGGGAAGCCCCCAACATGAGCCACCTCCCCCACTGATCCCAATGACCCCATGTCCTCTCCCCTGGAGAAGCCCCTGACATAAGTCCAGCCTGTGCCCCAGTGTCCCTGGGGTCACCATGTGCTCTTTGGAGAAAACCCTAGGATGAACCCCCGCAATGTCCTCAGTGTCCTCCATGTCCCTCCCTGGAGAAGCCCCTGATGTGAGCCCCCCTGGCCCCAGTGTCCCTATGTCCTGCCAGGTCCCTTTTGGGGTGCCCAGGATGGACCCAGACCCCGGAACTGATGGTGGCATTTTGGGAGGCTGGCTTTTTTTTTTGGGGTGGTGACTTTTGGAGGGAATGTGGTTTTGGGGGATCTGACTTTTTGGGGGGGGTCTGGCTTTTGGAGGGGTCAGATGATTTTGGGGGTTGTCTTTTTGGGGGGCAATTTGTTTTGTGGGAACTGACTTTTTGGGGGGCTGAATGTCTTTTGGGGGCTGGCTCTTTTGAAGGGAGCAATGGCTTCTTTTTAAGGTGCTGGAATTTGGTTGGGGGGCTGGTTTGTTTTTTTGAGACTTCCTTTTTTTTGGGAGGGGGGCTTTTTCTTGAGTGGGGATTCCCTCCATCACCCTTCAGTGTGTGTCCCCGCAGGATGGGGGCAGCCACTGTGCAGCTCCAGGGCAGGATATCTGCCCCAGCCGCCTCCAATGGGTGAGTTTTGGGGTGCCCAGCAGGTGGGGAACACCCCCAGGACACCGTGTGTGTCCCCCCCATGCTCACATCCCATCCCGGCAGTGGTATTCCAGGGAAGAAGTGTGGCACCATCATCCTCCTTGCTGAAGAGTTGGGAAACTGCCGGGTGAGCCGTGGCGGGGCGGAGGGGCAGGGTGGGGCACAGCTCAGGGACCCCCCAGTATAGGGATTGGCTGAGATCCACCAGCCTGCACCCCAAAGGTGAGGGTGAGAACTGACTTTCCCCACGCTGTGTCCTACCTGTCCTGGATCTCTCCTTCCCTCATGGACCAGTCCTCCTCTGAAGGATCACACTCCCCAGGGGGGTTCAGGGTTGGTGACCTTCCCAATCCCACCCCTCCAGGACGTGGCCACACTTCAGTTCTGCGCCAACAAGCTGGACAAGAAGGATTTCTTTGGAAAATCTGACCCCTTCATGGTCTTCTACCGCAGCAACGAGGATGGGACGTGAGAAATTCCCCCTCAAAACCACAGTGACCCTCCTGCACCCCATGGGAGGGCTCCGCCCCAGCACAGGACACCCCCATGTCCCTACAGGGCTGGGCTGGCATTGAAGGGGATGTCCAAAAATCCTCACTGCACTGTGGGGGTGACAGACTGTGGGTGTTGGGATGGGGGAGTGATCCCCCTGTCTTCCCCTTGTCCTCCCCCAGTTTCACCATCTGCCACAAGACAGAGGTGGTGCGGAACACGCTGAACCCCATCTGGGCGGCCTTTGCCATTCCTGTGCGCGCCCTCTGCAACGGGGACCACGACCGGTGAGCACCGGGGGACTGGAACACCCTGCACCTCCTCTTTGGCCCCAAGGACCCCCTTCCTCCTCTTCTGCCTATCTCTAGGGTCCACCGGGACCCCTGAACCCCCTTCTCCCATCTCTGTCATACCCAGGGACCCCCTGCACCCCATCTCTGTGATCCTCCAAGACCCCCTGAATCCCCTTCCCTCCCATCCCTATGGTGCCCTAGAACACCCTGCAGCCCCTTCCCCTGTCTCTGTGGTCCTTCAAGACCCCCTTTTCCTTCTTTCCCCCATTGCTACGGTCCTCCAGGAACCCCTGCATCCCATTTCCCCATCTCGGTGGTCCCTAAAGACCCCCTTCAGCCCTTACTCCAGTGGTCCCCTGGGATCCTCTGAAACCCCTTCCCCCCATCTCTGTCGTACCTTGGGACCCCCTGCACCTCCTGCACTCCATGTCCATGGTACCCCAGGACCCCCTTCCCCTCTCTCTGTCGTCCCCCAGAATCCCTTCCCCTCTGTCTGTAGTCCCCCGGGACCCCCTTTACCCCCTTCCCTCCATCTCTGTGGTCCCCAAAGACCCCCTGCACCTCCTTCCCCATCTCTGTGGTACCTCAGGACCCTCTGCTCCCCTTCCACCAACTCTTTGGCCTCCTGAGACCCTCTTCCCCATCTCCGTTGCTGCCTGAGACCCCCTGAATCCCTTCCCCCGTCTCTGTGGTACCAGCAGCATCCACTCTCCCGGTGTTACCTGCTTTTGCCTCAGTTTACCCATCTGGACAATGGGCACCCTTGCTGCCACTGAACCATTCCTGGGGGCTTTCCCCCCGGCCAAAACCAGTGTCACCCGCTGCTGTCCTGGCAAACAGCTCCTCACTCTACTTTGGCGCTGTGTTGGACGTTGCTGTGGCAACAATGGATATAAATATCCCACTGAGGAGGAGGAGGAAGGAGCAAAAAGCTCACAGAAGCATCAAAACAAATCCCACAGGGAGTAGGGGGGTGTGTGTGATGGGTCCCCGCGGGAAGAGAAGGCTGGGATTTGGGGGTGTTGGGGGATGTCAGTGATCCCCCCACTGCCTTGCAGAGCCATCAAGGTGGAGGTGTATGACTGGGACCGTGATGGAAGGTGAGCTGGAGATGGTCCTGGGGACCCCTGACATCCTGGCCCTGCACCCCCTGTGTGACAGGAACCCCCTGGGTTATGGGGACCCCTCCAGGTGATGGGAATACCCCTGGATATTTGGAACTCCCTGACTGCTGGGAAATGTCCTGGGTGATGGGAAGCCCCCAATCCCCACACCCCTGGGTGATGGGGAGCCCCCCGGGTAATGGGAACCTTCCTAACTCAACTGATGGAGAACCCCTGGCTTCGCAGCCATGACTTCATTGGGGAGTTCACCACCAGCTACCGGGAGCTGGCACGGGGCCAGAGCCCCTTCAATGTGTATCAGGTGAGAGGGGACTGGGGACACGGATGGGGGGGGTGGTGCTGCACCCCTCCATGGGGTCACGGTCGTGCTGCTGCACCCCTGGGGGTTATGGTCCCCAGGGTCCCTGTGCTGCACCCCTGGGTGTTGGGGTCCTCTCACTGCACCCCTGGGGTGTTACAGTCCCCAGATCCCTCCCTGTGCTGCACCCTGGGGTGTCAGGATCCCTGTGCTGCACCCCTGGGCCTCATGGTCCCTGTGCTGCACCCCTAGGTGTCAGGGTCCCTGTGTGGGTGCTGCATAACACAGGGTCCCCATGATGCAATCCTGGAGTGTTATGGTCCCCAGGGTCCCTCCCAGTGCTGCAGCCTGTGGTGTCATATACCCAAGGGTTCCCGTCCTGCACTCTGGGGTGTTGTGGTGTCCAGGGTGCTCACACTGCACCCATGGGGGTTTACAGTTCCCAGGATCCCTGTGCTGCATCCCAGGGTGTTGGCGTCCCCACACTGCACCTCTGAGGTGTTGTGGTTCGTGTGTTGCATACCGGGGTGTAGCACCCACAGTTGCTCCCTTGAGGGTCCCCAGCCCCACCATGGATCTCCAGCTGCACTACAGTCTCCAGGGTCCCCACATGCACGCTTGGGTGCCACAGATCCCTGGGTGTCACAGCCTGCTATGTGCCCCTGCAGGTCACCTTCTGTGCCCCAGCAGAGTACTCCCCCCACTGCCCCCCAGGGTATTCCATGCCCCTCTATCCCCCAGGGTATGACACCCCGCTGCTGCCCCCTGGAGCCTTCTGCCCCCATGAGCTCCCTTCCCTCCCCTCCTTCTGCTTCCTCCTTCTGCTTCCCTCCCCTTCCCTTCTGCTCCCTTCCCTCCCCTCCTGTCCCTTCAGGTGGTGAACCCCCGGAAGAAGATGAAGAAGAAGAAGTACCTGAACTCAGGGACAGTGAGGATGGGGATGTGCAGAGGTGGGGACACAGGGTATGTGGGCACTGCCCCTCTGAGCCCCATGTCCCCACAGGTGACACTGCTGTCCTTCTCTGTGGAGGCTGAGCACACCTTCCTGGACTACATCAGGGGCGGGTGAGCAGGGCATCCCCAGCAGCCCCAGCTGCTCCTCTGGAGGTCCCCAACATCCCCAGCTCCTTCCTTGGGGGTACCCAACACCCCCAGCTGCTCCCTCATGGGCAGGACACCCCCAGGACCCCCATCTCCTTCCTTGGAGGTCCTGAGCACCCACCATTGCTCCCTCAGGAACAGGGGGGTCCCTGCCATCCCCAACTCCTCCCTTTGGGGTCCTCAACATCCCCAGCTGCTCCTTTGGGAGTCCTCTCCACCCCCAGCTCCTCCATTGGGTGTACCCAGCACCCTCAACCAGATGCCTCCTCGGGGGCAGGGGATCCCCATTACCCACAGCTGGGAGTCCCCAGAACCCACAGCTGCTAGCTTTGGGAGTCTCCAGAACTCCCAGCTGCTCCCTCAAAGATGGGGGTCCCCAGCACCACCAATTCCTCCCTTTGGGGTCCCCAACATGCACAACTGCTCCTTTGGGGGCAGAGGGTCCCCACTATTCCCAACTCCTCCACTGGGGGTCCTCAGCACCCCTACCTAGATGTTCCCTTAGGGGCAGGGGGTTCCCAGCACCCCAGATTTGTCCTTTGGGGTTCTGCAGCACCCACAGCTGTTCCTTTGGAGGGCCCTGGCAGCCCCACCTCCTCCCTTGGGTGTCACCAGCACCCCCAGCTGCACCTTTGGGTGCAGCATGGTGGCACCTCAGTGTAGGGACACTTGGGGGTATTCTGAATTGGAAGGTGGGTGCACCCAGTCTTGCCTGTGGCCCCAAGGGAGTACCCACTGCAAAGCCTTGGGTTAGCCCCTGTGTCACCGCAAAGCCACTTTGCCCCCCAGGACCCAACTCAACTTCACAGTGGCCATTGATTTCACGGCATCCAATGGTGAGTGGGGGCTGTGTGCCCCTGGGGGAATTCATTTGGGACAGTTGTAACCAGTTTGGGGTCATGGTAGGGTCATCCTTGTCACCCAGCTGGGGACATGGTGGTGTTGTCCTTGTCACTGTGTTGCAGACATTGTTGTGCCTCCCTTGTCACTGGGTTGGAGACCTGGTGGTGTCTCCCTTGTCACTGGGTTGGGGTCATGATAGCATTTTCCTAGTGGGTTTGGGGCCATGGCAGTGTTGTCTTTGTCACTGTGTTGGTACTATGGTGGTGTCATCCTTGTCACCGGCTGTCACCAGGTTGGGGACGTGATAGCATTTGGCGACATGGTGGGATCATCCTTGCCCTTGTCACCATGTTGGAGACATGGTGTCATCCTTGTCACTGGATTGGGGCCATGGGGGTGCTGTCCTTGTCATCCTGTTGGGGAGAAGATGACATCATCCTTGCCACTGGGCTGGAGACATAGCAGTGCCATGAGGTGGTGCCATGGTTGTGGGGATGCTGGGGGTGTTATGGGGGTGCTNGATTATGAGGGTGATGGGGGGGCTGAAGGGGTTTTGGGGGGTGCTGAGTCCCTTGCCCATACAGGGAACCCCTCACAGCCCACGTCCCTGCACTACCTGAGCCCCTTCCAGCTGAATGCCTACACTCTAGCACTGCGGGCCGTGGGGGACATCATCCAGGACTACGACAGTGACAAGATGTTCCCGGCCCTTGGCTTTGGTGCCAAGGTGCCCCCGGATGGGCATGTGTCCCACGAGTTCCCGCTGGTGAGGGGCCAAGGCGGGACAGGGCTGCGGATGAATGGTGGTGTCCTTGTCATACAGCTGGAGATGTGGTGGGAACATCTTGTCATGTTGTTTGGGACATGGAGGTATCATCCTTGTCCTTGGGTTGGGGCTGTGGTGGTGTTATCCTCATCACTGGTCTGGGGCCATGGTAGTGTTGTCCTTGTCACCATCTTAGGGAGGGACATGGTGTTGTTTTTGTCACTGGTTTGGGGACATAGTGGGATCATCTTGTCACGGAGTTGGGGATGGGGTGTTGTGCTTGTCACCAGTTTGGGGTCATGGTGGTCTCATCCTTCATCACTGAGTTGGGGACATGGTGTGTTTGGGTTGGATCTGGATTAGGGATGTGGTGGTGTCATCCTTGTCCTTGGGCTGGGGACACAGGGGCATCATCCTTGTCCCTGTTTTGGGGCCATGGCAGTGTTTTCCTTGTCACATTATTTGGGACACAGTGGTATCATTCTTGTGTCTGGGTTGGGGACATGGTGCTATTATCCTTGTTACCATATTGGGGATGGGGACATCATCTTTGTCACTGGTTTGTGGCCATGGTGGCAGTGTCCTTGTCACCAGATTAGGAACATGGGGTTGTCTTTGTCACCGGGTTGGGGATGTGGTAGCATCATCCTCATCACCAGGTTGAGGATGTGGTGATGTCATCTTTGTCACTGGGCTGGGCACATAATGGTGTTGTCCTTATCACCTGTTCTCACTGTGTTGGGGACATGGTGGCATCATTGTTGTCACTGGATTGGGGACATTGTGGCCATATCCTTGTCACTGAGCTGGGGATGTGGTGGGGACATGGTGGTCTTGTCACTGGTTTGGGGCCATAGCAATGTCATTCTTGTCACCATGTTGGGGACACAATAATGTCATGTCACTGTGCAGGGGACATGGTGTTGTCCTTGTCACCAAGTTGGGGGTGTGGTCCTTGTCACTGGGTTGGGAAAATGGTGGTGTCACCCTTGTCACCACATTATGGACATGGTGGGATCATCCTTGTTAGCATTTTGGGGCCATGGCAGTGCCATCTTTGTCTGTGAGTGGGGTCTGTGGTGGCACCTTTTCCACGGGTGGAAGCTATGGTGTCACTGTGGTCCCGGTGGCCCTGCGGCAGAATGGGGATGCATCAAACCCGGCGTGCTGCGGCATTGCGGGGGTGCTGGAGGCATATCAGCGCAGCCTGCGCCGTGTCCAGCTCTACGGACCCACCAACTTCGCCCCTGTCGTCAACCATGTTGCTCGGTAAGAGGGGCCCCGTGCCCCGGGGTGGGATCCCTGCGCCCCCCGGCGTCACGCAGGGTCCCCCCAGCTCAGCAGCCATGGTGCTGGATGGGTCCCAGTACTTTGTCCTCCTCATCATCACCGATGGTGTAATCTCCGACATGGCCCAGACCAAGGAGGCCATCGTCAATGTGAGACACCCATGGTAGCTCTGGGGCAGGTGGTGCGACCCATGGGTTCTGCAGGGGGAGCTGGGACCCTTGGGTGATAGGGGCAGTGGGGAGGGATTGGGACCCTTTGGGGGCAGTAGGAATAATTGAGGACCCCTGGGTGCTGGGGGATTGAGGAGAGGTTTGCAGGGTGGGAAGGGGCTTGGACATCTGGGTGCTGAGGGGTTGGGGATGGGTGGGACCATCTGGGTGCTCGGGTGGGTGAGGGGGGCCTGAGACCCTGAAGCTGAGAGGGAGGGAGTGGGTTGGGATCCTTGGTTGCTTGAGGAGTGGGAAAGGGTCTGGGACCCCTGGGTGCTGTGGGGAGGTGTGGACCCCTGGGTGTTGGGGGCAATGTGGAGGGACTGGGACCCTTGAGAGGTGGAAAAGGCCTTGGACCCCTGGGGTTGAGAAGGGGCTGGGACCTCTGGGGTTTGAGGGTAGGGGTGTCTGGGACCCCTGGATACTACAAGGGGGGTGGAAAGTTTCTGGGACCCTCTGGTGCTGGTGGGGGGGTCTGACACCATTGGGTGAAGGGGGTGGTGAGGGACTGGAATCCTTGGTGGGGAGTGCTGGAACCCCTGAGTGCTGGGGAGGTGAGCTGGGACACCTGGGTGCTGAGGCGTTGAGGAGGGATTGGGACCCTTAGGTAGTGGGGTTGGGACTCTTTGTGTGTTGGGGTGGGTGAGGAGGGGCTGGAACCCTGAATCTGGGAGGGAGAGGGTAGACTGGGATCCCTGGGTGCTGGGGGGACAGAGCTGGGACCTGCAGGTGCTGGGGAGGTGGGTATGAGACCCTTGGGTGATGGGGGCGTGGTGAGGGACTGGAATCCTAGAGGGAGGGGGTGTTGGGACCCCTGGGTGCTTGGGTGCTGGTGGGTAGAGGGGGCTCACTTGATGGCAGCGTCATTAAATTTTGTGGGCTCTCCCCCTCACCCCCTGGCTCTCCCAGGCTGCCAAATTGCCCATGTCCATCATCATCGTGGGGGTCGGCCAGGCTGAGTTCGATGGTGAGATTTGGGGACTGGGGGAAACTGGGGAAAGGCCGGGGGAGCCGGGGGAACCCTCATCCACTGGAACTACGAGTTGAATGTGTCAGCACATTAATGGGCTCAGCATATCCCTGCAAGGGGGCTTGGGGGTTCTAGGTGTGGGGTTGGGAAGGGCATAATGGGATCCACCCTGGGGTGGGGGGCAGTGGATTGCTGCTGACCTCCCTCCTGTGCCTCCCCCAGCCATGGTGGAGCTGGATGGGGACGACATCCGCATCTCCTCCCGTGGGAAAGTGGCTGAGCGTGACATTGTCCAGGTACTGACCCCACCAACGAGAGATTTGGGTACCTCCCCCCTGGCCCACCCAGCAGGGTGGTGGTGGTGGTGGGAGTGCCCTGGGGACCCCAAATGAGCCTCGTTACTCCTGGGGTGCACTGGGTGGTACCAGTGTGGAAGGATGATAAGGTGAACTGGGACACGGGAAGACACTGGGATGTGGGGTGCATTTGGACATGAGGAGCATGCACTGGAAAAAAGGGATACAGTGGGATTTATGATGCACCTGGATGGGGGGATGCACTGGGACATGGTGGGGGAGCTTCACTGAGAAAAGAGAGTGCATTGGGATTTGGGATGTACCTTGGAATGGAGTGCAGTGGGACATGGGGATGTATTAGGATATGGGGGGCACTGGGACATGAGGGAGGCATTGGGATGTGACAAGAGGTTTACTGGGAAATGGGGAGAGCACTGGGATGTGGGAGGTGCACTGGGATGTGGAGGTGGTGCATTGGGACGTGGGAGGGATGCACTGGGGAAAAGAGTTGCACTGGGATTTGGAATGTACCTGGATGGGGGAAGGCACTGGGACATGGTGGGAAGCTGACACATACCAGTGGGACTTAACTGGGAAAAGAGGGTGCACTGAGATTTGGGATGTACCTTGGAATAGGGATGCATTGGAACGTGGGGGTGTATTAGCATATGGGGGGCGCTTTGACATGAAGAGGGGGTATACTGGGAAATGGGGGGTCACTGGGATGTGAAGGGCACTGGGACATCAGGGATAGGGAGGGGATACTGGAGCTGCTGTGTGGGAGACACACAGTTCCAGGGGCTTCCCGGCCCTGGATCCCCCCAACCGTGTTGCCCCCCTGTGCATCCCCAGTTTGTTCCATTCCGTGACTACATGTCAGGGGGTCCTGGCGCAGGGCTGAGCATGGCAGGATTGGCACGGGAGGTCCTGGC
Source organism: Climacteris rufus (assembly GCA_013398175.1). NCBI lineage: Eukaryota > Metazoa > Chordata > Aves > Passeriformes > Climacteridae > Climacteris > Climacteris rufus. The sequence continues at coordinate 187,785 of VZRZ01008563.1, forward strand.
CGAGATTCCTGACCAGCTCCTCTCTTACATGAAGGCACGGGGCATCAAACCGCCCCTGGTCCCTCCTGTGCCCCCTGAAACTCCCGTGCCCTGACTGCCCACCCTCAACATGCCACGTCCCCTCGCCCACCCCAGGACT
>VZRZ01008563.1:188313-203564 GCA_013398175.1 Climacteris rufus
CTCCACTTCCTGGGCTGATCCTAGTGGGGTCCCTGGTATTTTTTGTGTTCCCCCCTGCCGTGTTGCCTGTGTCCATGTGGGTTTGTATTGAGTTGCCTTGAATAGCAATAAATTTTAGTGGCTTTAATTACCGCCTTCTCCCCTGGGACCCCATGGTATCTTCCCTAAAAGGGGTCCCGCCCAGCTGTGTGTTACGCCCCCAAGATGTGACACCCCCTGGCTGTATGTGTGATACCCCATGTGTGACACCTCCCAGGACCATGACAACTCAGCTGTGTGATCCCCCTCATCTGCGTGTGACTACCATAAATATGAATGATGCCCCCCCGCTGTGTCACCCCTCCTCCAGCTCTGTCCCCCTGCCCCAGCTCTGACCCCTCCCCATCTGTGACCCCACCCCCGAGCTGTGACCTCCCCTAGCTGTGTCACCCCCTTAACCTGTGCTCTCCCCAACTGTGTGTGACCTCCAAGCTCTGACCCCTCCCCAGCTGTGTGTGATTCCCCTTAGCTGTGGTCCCGCTCAACTGTGTGACACCACCCATCTCTGATATCCCCTGGCTATATGTGACACCCCCACACCATGTGAACCTCCCCCTGGGACTTTGACATTTCCCCCCAGCTCTGAGCCTCCACAGCTGTGTGTGACACCCCCTACACTGTGTGACACCTCCTGACTGTGTGTGATCCCTCCAACTGTGTGATACCCACTCACACTGTGTGACCCCCAAAACAGCAAATACACAGAAACCACCCTGGGGTGGAGGGAGGGATGGGTTATTTACCAGACTTTTCCTGCCTGCACCGCGAAACTGCTTGAAGGGGGCCTTAGGAAGCTGGGGGGGTTCACAGAGTCTCCACACCCCAACTGAGGGGTCATAAATCCCCTGAAGCCCAGTTGTGGGGGGCAGGGAGTGTCACAGACACCCTACATCCCCCTGGGGTAGGTCACAAAGTATCCACACCCCAGTTGGGGGGGGGCCCACAAAGCCCCCACACTCCACTTGGATGGAGTCACAAAGCACCACCAAACTGTGGCTGGGGGGCTCATAAAGCCCCCCATCCCAATTGGGGGGATCATAAAGCCCTTGCACTCAAATTGAGGGGGTCACAGACACCCCACACCCCAGCTGGGTGGGGTTGCAAAATACCCATCCTCCATTTTTCGCACCCTAGTTGGGGGCAGTGTGAAAAAACTTCCTCTCCCCTGGCTGGGAGGTGGAGGTTGTTTTAGGGTGCAGGCTTCCTTCTGTCAAAGACGGGAAGGAGGGGTGCAGAAACACGACTCACTCCCGAGCTGCAAAACAAAACCTTTTTATTGAAAATAACAAGCAGGGACGGAAGCAGTGAGCTAGTCTCATTGCTCCTCGTGGCAAGGTAGACCCGGTGCAGTGGCAATCGCGACGCTGGGTGCTCTCTCTCCGGTGCTCCGAAGAGACAAGGACTGGGACCCATGGGCCAGCCCACTTTTATACCCGGGCCCTGCTCTCCCATTGGTGCGCTTGTTTGAATCCGCTGGCTGATTGGTCCAACTGTTCCAACCCCGATTGGCTCTTTTTCCAGGGGTCTCCTCTGGTTGGCTCTTGCTGGATCGTGGTGACATCAGTGCTTTAGTGGAACAGTCTGGAACAGTCTAGAAGGTTCCACCCTTAGCATGAGTGGCCTCCCTTGCGCCATCTAGAGTGTCTGGGTCAATATTGCACCCAATGTCACACCACCTTCCACGGCCTGGACATACACAAACCCCCAACTGTTGTTAACTCTCAACAAATAACTCAGCAGAACTGCAACTGGCTTCAACCCATTTATAACACTTCCCCCCAAAAAGGGGGCCTTCCAGTGTGAGGAGACTGTACTACTGCTGAGACCAAACCTGACTGGGACTAGTGGGTGGGGACACCCCATATTGGGGTTCCTGCTCTCACCCCCATTCCCGCACCCCTTCAGGCTGGGGGGGCTCTCCAAACCCCCATGTTTCTTCAAGGTTCCATTCTTTATTGCTGCGTTTCCCTTGGCCAAGGTCAGCCCCAGGTGGAAAGTTACACAGACCTTGGAGGGGTACAGGCCCAAACTGTCACATCAAAACACATGGGACCTCCCCCAAAATTAGGGGATGTCAGGGGGCTCATGTTGCTTTGGAGAAGGAACAGGCAAGGAAAGTCACCCCCTGAGTTCCTCCATAGCAGGGGTGACACCGTGGTGGTTGTCCCCACCTCTGGGTGGGTGTCAGTGGTAACCGCCTAAAATAAAACACCCCAAATAAAGGGGAGATCAGATGAACCCCTGCATGTGCTCCCCCCCAAGCCCCAGCAGAGCAAAGTGAGGGTCCGTGACTGTTTGGGGGGAGCCCAGCCCATTTTGTGAGGGGCCTGTTAGTTTGGAAGGGTCTCTGCATCTTTGTGGAGGTTCCTGCCTGTTTGAGAGGGTCCTTGCCTGTTTGGGAGGACCCTCTGTGTGTGTGGGGGGGTCCAGCATGGCATCTCTAGAGGCTGTTACTCCAGGAGATTCTGGGGAGGGATGGAATTGCCACCCATGGGGGTCCCTCCAAATTTGTCCATTGGGCCTCCTCCAAACACCACTTTGGGATAATTGTGGTAGGCTAAGGGTTGGGGTTAGGATTTAGGGTTAGGGTTGGGTTAGTCTTAAGGGTTAGGGATAGAGTTTAGGGGTTGGGGTCAGGGTTAGGGTAGGGTTAGGGTAAGGGTTAGGGTTTTGTTGTAAGGTTAAGGTTAGGGTTGGGCTAGGGTTAGGTTTAGCATTAGTGTCTCGGTTTTGAAAGACAGGTGTCTGTTAAGAGAGGTTGAACCCTCCCTTAAGACAGAGAACGTGATTTTTTCCCTTCCCTCCAAATTATTTAATTTTGAAATCAAGGGCTCTCAGGCAAAGATACGGGAAAAGGAATTACAGTTCTTTACTAATATTTATGAACAAGTAATAATAACAATAATAACCATAAATAGAACTAGGAATTAATAAAATAACTTTCCCGTTAATTGGTGTAGTCACGATAGAAAGAAAAACAAACAGCAGGAGGCGCCGCTGAACTCCGCTGGGCAGGGCGGTTGCGGTGACTCCCGAATGGCTGCAGGTGGTGCTGTGATGCAGGGTCAGGTCAGCCCCGGGCAGCTCACCGGAGAAGCGAAGAGAGTGTAGTCAGGCACCTCAGGGCAGCAACGGCAGAGCGGCAGGACAGGAGCCAGTCCTCTTCCCTCTTTTCCCTGACCAGCTGCCGAATGGCGAGGACTTCTACAGTTACAATCAACTCTGGGGTCCCAGGCAGCGAAGGGATAGGTGGCCGAGGACAGCTGAATTCTCTAGGAAAACACCGCAGCCTCCCACGGCAAGGGAGGGGGAGGGCAGCAGGCAGCAGAGGGGGAAGCAGACAGCAAAAGGAGCAGCCGAGCTCTCTCAGTAACTGCTGCGAGAAAACGCAGCCCGGGAAAACGTGCTACCTCCCGGTAATGAAAAAGGTCAAATTAAAAGCTCACCCCCACTCGGAGAACGAAAACAGGACACAGCTGAGTCTTCCTCCGGTTGCAGCCCCCAAAGCTCAGAGAGCAGCCTCTCCTTTCCTCCTCGCCGGACGAGAGAGAGATGAGAGTGTGTGTCCCTTCCCCTCCGGCCGGCTCGGCTCCCCTCTTCCCCGTCCCCACCCAAGCCTACTTCTTTTGTCTTTCACAAAGGAGTTGATGGCCTTGATGGTCCGCCTATTTGTTACCTGGTGACATTGATGGGAGAAAATTCCAAGACAACTCCCCAACCTCTGACAATTAGGTATAGGGCTTTGGTTTTGAGTTAGAGTTAGGGTTAGATTTAGGAGGTTCGGGTTATTGTTATATTTAGGGTTAAGGTCCACAATTTTTGCAGTTCATGCCCTTGCCTTATGTTAAGAATGTGAGGAAGTTTAGATGAGCTTTTAGCTCTTTTTGGATGGCCTGCACCCCAAGATCACTTTATCTCTCTAGTTCTTTAATAATGACTGATCAGGACTGTTACAACATTAACTTGTTTATTGAATAGACACAAGAAAACACATATATGACCAAAAGTTGAACAGAAACTACTTACTACGCAGAATAAACAAAGACTGTAAGTAATTTATCCAGTGCATGATAAAACGTACCTATATTACAGCTAGCAAAGAAATAGTAGGATTAGCAAGCAATGTAACTTACAAATCAGTTGAATGGTGTACAGAAGCTTCATTTCACTCAACTTCCAAAAGAGCAGCAAAGATTCAAAATGCAGACATCTTGGCGTTTTGGAGAAAACTGCACACTCCAGAGAGTGTATAAATGATTGTCTGATATTTGGAACTTACAGTGGTCTTTTATACTTGTAAAATCCTTGTGTCTGTCAGTCACAAGTTTGAGCTTATCTTGTATATTCTGCCTTCCCAGCAAAGAGGTGTTTACTGGCAGCTATAAATCTTACTGCTGGCACCAGGAGTTTTGAGCTGTTAGGGGGAGATGTTCCCCAAATCTATGCACCAAAAGTAGATAAGTTTTTGGTGGCAGATCAGGGGGTGTAAATGGTCCCGCCACACCCCACCCCTAAACCTAACCCCCACCTGCTCCTTGCCCCACCCTCAGGCCTGCCCCTTGTTCCTTGTTCCTTAATCCTAACCCTAACTCCTCTTAAAACACACCTTGCCATTCCCCTTATTCTGTTTTCCTGGCCGCCCCTCATTCTTCCCCTAATCGAAACCCTAGCACTAACCTTAACATGTCCCTTGCCCCACCCCTAAACTCAAAACTCACTCCAACTCTAACCTTAACCTTAACCCTAACCCCTTATGCTAACACTAAATGGCGGGTTTTAGCAGAAGTCATATGATACCATGCAAAAGATGGCATTTTTTCTGTAAATAGCTCATGCCATTACCCAATAAAGCAGTGTTTGAGTGGAAGTCACATGATACCAGAACAAATATGTTGGGTGGACTGGAATAACATTGCTCCATTAGAAAGGCCTCTGTTTGGCTACTCCTTTTGTCTCTTAATTGCTGTCTATTCACATTTCCCCAACAGCAAATGGGAAGAAATTCCCTTGAGACAAACTAAGGCAAGGATCTGGAGGAAAGCAGTAGGCAGGTCAAGGGTGGCGGATGGGCATGCAAGGGAATGCAAGGCAAGGGAGGCTTAGCAGAGCGAGGTAAGGAAACTGTTGGGTTTCCAAGGCAAGGCAAGGCAAGGCAAGTGAGAGGTACACTCCAGGATTGCTCGCAGGTGAAAGTGGCTAGGACAGATTGGTCTCTCCGGCCTTGATCTTAAATAGGCCGTTTCTAATCTGCACCTAAAACATGGGTTGTGTGCTTTCCTTCGTATGCAAAAGAACTGTCATTCTGATGGTGGAGCCCAAGGGCAAAATGTAGATTGCCTGTCCAAAATTTCATTCATGCAAGGATTGGTGCCAGACAAGTGCTGCATGGACAGACAGGTCTGGCTGCACGTGACCTCCCCTGGGCTCCTTCTCATGCACCTGAGAAACTGCAGGTACCTGAGAGCCTTGAAAGTACTCGAAGGAAAAGGCAGGGTAAGGCAAGGCCGGGAAATGGCAGGAGAAAAGGGGTCTTGAATTCCAGGTAGGGGAAGGGTGAGCAAGGTAATGCAAGGCAAAGGAGGGGTTGAAAGGCAAGGTGGCTTTGCAAGACAAGGCAACGGAGAGATAGGCAAGGCAATGAGAGTCCTAGAAGGAGAAGGAAAGGCAAGGCTGGACATGGACAAATGGGTGGGTGTCTTGGGGATGGTTCCCCAGAACAATCTCCCCTCTCCCCTCTAGCCCCAGATGCCCTGTCCACGTGAGAGGTCTCTGTGCTTGCGCCACAGGGACCCCTGCAGCCAAGGGGGAACCGTCACACCCACCCTGCCTCACTGGGACTTGTCAGTGCCCCCTGCCAGCTGCAAGAGTCACTGCAGCCATCGCGTTGCTGGGGTTCAACAGCGCCCCCTGCTGCTTGTACCTGTAATGACGCCAAAAAGGGAAATTGCTCAACAGAGCAGTCTCCTGTCTTCCCTCTCTCCCCAGACACCACGTGAGAGGTTGGCATGCTTGTGCCACAGTGCCCATGCAGCATGGCACCTGCCCTGCCTGAGGCGTGCCATCGCCTCCTGCTAGCCGTGAGAGTCACTGCAGCCATCTTCTCATCAGGGTCCAACAGCACTCCCTGCCGGTTGTGCCTGTATGTATATCAAAGAGGGAAATTGCTCAACCAAGTGTTCTCCCCTCTCATCTCTCTCCCCAGAAATAACATGATAGGTTGCCACACGCATGCCACAGCGCCCCCTTTAGCCACAGGGGAAACCATTGCACCTGCCTGGCCTCACCAGGGCCCACCAGTGCCGCCTACCAGCTGTGACAGTCACTGCAGGCATTGCTTTGCCTGGGCCCAACAGCACCCCCTGCTGGTTGTGCTTGTAGGTACATCATAAAGGGAAATTGCTCAACGAAGCAGTCTTCCCTCTCCCCTCTTGCCACAGAAACCACGTGAGAGGTTGTGGTGCTCGAGCCACAGTGCCCCCAGCCAGCCATCAGAGTCACTGCAGCCATCTCCTCACCACGGTCCAACAGCATCCCCTGCCGCTTGTGCCTGTATGTACACCAAAAAGGGAAATTGCTCAGTGGGTGAGAAGAAGCTGTTATTGGGGTTTTCTCAATGTTTTTGTTATTGCTGTTTTTCTGTTTTGTTATCTATCTATCTACCTATCTATCTATCTATCTATCTATCCACCTATCTATATCTCAGCTCACCACTTCAGGTGTGTCTGCTCTGCTTTTGTGCTTGTGTGGCATCCCTGGCTCTGGCACTACCTGTCTGTCTACTGTCAATGCCACTACTCCAGATTGCTTCTGCCCCGGGGTCTGCTTGCCTTTGCTGTTCCTGCCCACTGCTGGCTGCTCAGTGGGTAATACTGAGGTCCGTTGTGCCCCAATCGGACCTCCCTGCCTGGGTTGCTTGCTGCCCAATGCCAGGGTAGGTGCTGATATGGACTGCAGTGCAGTGAGTTTGCAAAGGGAGCCATCTCCTGTCTCCCCTCTTGGCCCAGATGCCATATGAGAGGTTGTCATGTTTGAGCCACAGCACTCCCTGCAGCCATGGTGGGATAATCACACCTGCCTCCCTCACAAAGGCCTGCCAGCACCTACTGCCAACTGTTAGATTCACTGCAGCCATTGCCTCGTTGAGGCCCAACAGCACCCCCTGCTGCTTGTGCCCATAGGTACACCCAAAAAAGAAATTACTCAAGAAGAATTGCAAGAAGAAGCTGTTACTGGGATTTTTTCCATTTTTTTTTTGTTACTACTGCTTTTCTGTCTTGTTATATATACTACTACTCAGTGCTCCCCACTGGCCGCAACCAACACTGCAGCCTCCTGCCCACTGGGAGCCTCTGGCATGCCTTGTCAGCTGCAACTGCCACTGCAGCCAGACACCCGCTGGACCTCGCTGGAGCCCCTTGCTCCCCGCTGGCCATGACTGACTCTGCACCTGGCCGCCCGGCAGAGCCTGCTGGTGCCCACTGGAGACCGCGACCTCCACTGCAGCTGGCCACCCCCAAGGAACTGTCAATGCTCCCTGCCAGCTGAGAATGCCGCTTGGCATCCACCTCCAACCATGACAGCCACAGAAGCCCACCTGAGCCCACCAGCATCCCCTGCCTGCCATGACCACTGCTGCAGCTGGACGCCTGCCAGATTTTGTCGGTGCACCTCACTGACTGTGACTGCCACTGCAGTCGGCTGCCCGCCGGGGACCAACAGCTCTCCCAGTCAGCCACAATCGCCACTTGGTGCCTCGCCCAGTGGCGCCTCTGCCCTCGCCCCTTGCTGGCCATGACCGCCATTGCGGCTGGCCCCCCATTGTGGCTTGCCAGCACTCCATGCTGGCTGCGACCTCCACTGCAGCCACCCGCCAGTTGTGGCCTGCCAGCTCCCCCTGGGGGTCACAACTAGCCCTGCTGCCAGCCCCCACTGTACGTAATCTGCCACTGCAGTTGGCAGCTTGCCGGGGCCTGCCAGTGCCCCTTGCTGGCCGTGACAGTTGCTCCAGCCATCCACCACCAGGACCTGCCGGCACCCTACTCCAGCTGCAACCGCCACTGCAGCCAGCTGCCAACTGGCTTCTGCTGCTGGCTGTGATGACCACTGCAGCAGGACACCCGACAGGCCCAGCAGTGCCCTCCACCACCCATGACAGTCATGGCAGACAACCATGTGCCAGGGTTGGCCGGCACCCACCACCAGCCTCCATAGTTACCATAGCCTGCCAGTTGCTGGTGTCTGCCAGTGCCCAAGTCTAGCTATAACTGTGAACTGCAGCCAGCCGCCCACCAGCACACCCCATGGCTGTGACATTCACTGCAGTCGGTCACCTGCTGGGGCCTGAAGGTGCACCCCGCTGGCTGCGACCTCCACTGCAGTTGGCAGCTTGTTGGGGCCCACCAGTGCCCCCTGCTGGCCCTGACAGCCATGGCAGCCGTCCCCTGGCTGGAGCCCGCCGGCACACCCCACCGGCCACGACCGTCACAGCAGCCCAGCCCCTTGCTGAGGCCTGCCAGCATAACCTGCTGGCCCTGCCCATCAGGGCAGATGGCCACCAACTGGGGCCATCCCAGGCCCTATGCCAGCCCTGCCCACCACTGCTGTCGGCCACTTGCAGAGACTTACCCAGGCCCACCACCAGCCCTGACTGCTACTTCAGCTCGCCACCTGCATGGGCCTGCCCAGGCCTCCTGCCGGCCCCAACTGCCACTGCAGCAGACCGCTCATGGGAGCCATCCCAGAACTCTGCAGGCCGCACCCGCCAGTGCACCTGGCCGCCTGCCTGAGCCCACCCAGGCCACCTACTGGCCCCACCTGACACTGCAGCTGACTGCTTGCAGTAACCGGCTGGTGCCCCCTGCCAGCCCTGCCCACCACAGCAGCATGCCACCCACTGGTGTTGGCTTGTGCCACCGTCTAGGCCCACCTGCTCCTGCAGCCGGCTGCTCACTGGGGCCAGACTGCGCACCCCTCTGGATCCTCCCACCACAACATCCTGTTGCCTGCCAGAGCCCGCCCAGACGCCCTGCCGATCCCACCCGATACTTCAGCTGGCCATCCACTGGGGCCTGCATGGGCTTCCCTTTGGCCCCACCTGCCACTGCATCTGGCCGCCCACTAAGACACTCCTGGGACCCTGCCGGCCCCACCCACCACTGCAACAAACTGAACGCCAGGGCCTATCTGGGTGCCTCACTGACCCTGCCCACCACTGCAGCCAGCTGCCCACTGGGGCTGGCTGTCACACTCTGCCAGCCGCACCTGCCAATGCATCTGGCCGCACCGCAGGGCCTGTCTGGTCCACTGGCTGGCCCCGCCCACCACTGCAACCTTTCGCCTGCCGGAGCCAACCCACACTGCCTTCTGGCCACTACTGCAGTTGACCACTTCTGGAGCCAGCTTGTGCTCCCTACCAGCTTAGCAGGCCATTGCAGCCAGCCATCTGCCAGGGCCCACCTGGGCCTCCTGCCAACTCCTCCTGCCCCAGCAGCCAGCCCAGCCCTCCACAGCAGCCAGCCACTCAGCAGGACCCGCCCAAGCTCACCACTGGCCCCACACACCACTGCAGCCGAGGGCCTATCTGCTCACCGGGGGCCATGCCGGCCCCCAGCCGGCCCCACCTGCCAAGGCAGCCGACTGCCCTCTGGGGCCCACCCAGGTCACCTGCTGGCCCTGCCAGCCACTGCAGCCAGCTGCCCGCTGAGGCCGGCTGTTGCACTTCACTGGCCACGCTCACCAATGCATCTGGCTGCACCCCAGGGCCCACCTGGGCCACCAGCCAGCCCTGACCACTGCAGCTGTCCGCCAGCTGGAGCCAGCCTGTGCCCCCTTCCGGCCCCCCAGGACACTGCAGCCAGCTGTCCACCAGGGCCCGCTCAGGCCTCCTGCCAGCCCAGCCTGTTACAGCAGCCAGCCACCCGGGTCCACCTGGGCCCTCCACCAGCCCCACACACCACTGCAGGTCTCTGCTCACTGGGGCCCATCTGGGACCCCTGCCGGCCCCACCTGCCAGGGCAACCAACTACCCTCCAGTGCCACCTGCCAGTGCCATCCACCACTGAAACCGGTTGCCCACCAGGGCCTGCCTGGGCCCCCCGCCAGCCCCACCTGCCACTGCAGCCAGTCACTCACTGGGGCCAGCCTGGGTCCCCCAACAACCCCACCTGACACTGCAGCTGGCTGCCTGACAGGGCCTACCAGTGCCCCTTTCTGGCCTTGACCACCAGTGCAGGTGGCTGCCTGCCGGGGCCCACCTGCGCTGCTCACTGGCCCTGCCTGCCACTACAGCCAGCCACCATCCGGGGCCTCCCTGGGTCCCCTGCAGGCATTGCCCACCACTGCAGCCAACTGCCTGCCAGGGCCCACCTTGTCCTTAGATGTCCCTGACCGCCACTGCAGCTGAAGCCCCCCTGGCCCTGCCTGCCACAGGAGTGGTCTACACACCAAGGCACACCACGCCCCTACCTGCCACCTGCCACTGCAGCTGTCTGCTCACCAGGGCCAGACCATGCACCCCTCAGGACCTGCTCACCAAGCAGCTGGCCACCTGCCAGGGCCTGCCCAAGTCCCCCACTGACCCCGTCCACCACTGCAGCTGGCCACCAGTTGGGACCAACCCGGGACCCCCACTTCCCCTTCTCACTACTACAGCTGGCCATCGGCCTGGGCTCACCTGTGCCCCCCACCGGCCTTGCCCAAAACTGCAGTTGTCCTCTTAGGACAGTTAGGGATCACCTGGGTCCCCCATCAGCCTAGCCTGCCACTGAAGCCAGTGGCCCACCAGGGCCCACCCAAGTCCCTGCTGGCCCCACCAACCACTGCATCCGACTTGTTGCAGTGCATGCGGTGGTGGCCACTGCGGCTGAGACAGAGGACTGGTGGTCAAGCTTCCAGAACACAGAAGTATAAGCCTTACTGAGACATAGAATTTCTTTCGAAAGATAGATTTTTAAAGAAAAATTAATTAATAAAACTTGTGATTGAGCTTTTACTGTATAGGCAGTGTCAAGGTTTAACTTTGTAGGAAAGAGCTGAAGATAGGCAAAAGCAAATGCAGCTGAATTTAATTAAGAAAAGATTAATGGTTAAACTAGAGAATTAAATATTGAGTATTAATCTAATATTTATCCAGCTGTAAAAACAATAAGAGTTTGAAACATTTAAGGGGAACTAGACAGGTATTAATAATTTTATCTGAAACTTATTGAAAAGTAATAAAAGGAGAAACTGGAAGGGTTTTTCAGGGTCATGAGTATGTCAAAAGCATTATTAAAACTCATAAGTGAAAAGGTCAAGCTGACGATAAGGAGGGCTTGCTTCATCAAGAGAGACCACCCCCACAATTAAAAGACCACCGACTCATTTTGAGACGTTAGCTACGCATGATTAATGACGTTTTAGCTAGTTACCATACGAAGCGGGGAGTGTGTGGTGTTTTTATTATAAATATGTATTTGTAGTTTGAATATTTAAAATTGTTATAGATAAACATGCTTTGTCTGACCCTGTAATCTCGGAGCCGTGGTTTAGGAAGGATCCTCACAGATTCCCAGCGCTGGAATAAACATACCCTTTCTAACTTTGACGAGTTAGAGAGTATTTTTTCCGTCTCAGTTGGGCATTGATATTAGATCTTGCTCAATTTTTAATAATTCATTACCCCCTCAGTTACAGCGAGTTCCCAGGTTTCCAATGTCTTGTAATTTGCATGTTTTAAAATTATTGGTTTAGAAGTTCTCCACCTAGTTAATGTTTATACATTTCCCCTAAGTGCCTATGGATTAGTTTTGGAAAGTCTGCTTTTCTTCTATGCCACTTGGGTTGCTTCCCTTTGTTCTGTCCCCATATAAAACCCTGTGTATTCCCTGATCCTCTGCCCTTTGTCCATAGACCCTTTACCTGCAATAAACCAGGTGAAACCTGTACAAAGGCCCCTCTCTCATCCTTTGCCTTCACCAACGCCTTTCCACCTCTTTGTTTGGGACTCGCTCCTTGAGAAAGAGCCAGCATTTGTCTGCTCACTGCAGCTACACCAAGAACGTCTACAGCTGGACACTGTGGCCTTGGGCAGCCCCAACAGCGCCACCAATGGCCCCCCAGGGCCTGACCAAGCACCCTGACATCCCCCTCCTACACTGCAGCTGGCCGCACGCTGGGTCCAGTCTGCTCCCCCTGCAGGCTTTGCCCACCAGTGCTGCTGGCCACCTGCCAGGGCCCACCTGTGCACCCTGCTGGCTCTGCCTGCCATTACAGTTGGCTGAGAGCCGGGGCCCACTGGGGCCTCTTGCTGGACCCTCCTGCCATTGAAGCCAGACACCTGTCATGGCCTCCCCAGGCTGCCTGCCAGCCTGTCCCACAACTTCAGCTGGTCACCTGCTAGGCCTAGCCAGTCCTGACGGTCACTGCAGCAGGCTGCCCAGAGAGGCCTGCCCATGCACCCCACCAGCCAGCCTCCTGCCGGCCCTGCCTGCCACTGCAGCCAGCTGCATGCGGGGCCACTTGCTGGCTCTGCCCGCCACTGCATCTGGCCACATGCTGTGGCTCACCCAAGCCCCCCACTGGCTCCGCCCATGAATCTAGATGGTCACCTGCCAGGGCCAGACCAAGCACCCTGCTGGCCCTGCCCTCCAATGTGATGCCTTAGGATTTTAGCTTTTACATTTTTCGTATGTTTGTAGTCCTGTAGTCTTCTATTGTATAACTCTAAACTCCATATAGATCCTTAGCTAGCTTATAAACGTGTCAAAATCCTATATCATGCGTCCATTTTGGGTGTGCCTCTTGTGGGCTTTGCTTGCCCTAATGTACATGAAGGTACAATGAGGCCTTCCGATTCGGAAGGCGAGGCGACCTGGTTTCAGAGACGCAACACGATGGTCCCGGCCTATTCCGGGCCACGGGCCCCCGACACACTAACACCAATATGATGGATGAATCAGAAAGGGCTTTATTATCTCCACATGGTCGGTTATATAGCCAAGGGTCCCACTACGTCAGAAAAAGGGGATGGTAGAACCCTGGGCCACGATAAGGAGTGGAAAAGTACCAGGAGAGAGCAGGGGGGGTGAGGCTGCATGCCTTGGGTGATCGCTTATCAGCCCAGAGAGAGGGGGATGAGGGGGGAAGGGTTTAACTGTCCCTTTTCCGTACATCCCGAAATCTTCCGAGCACTTGTCCCTTTCTTCCACAGTACAATAAACCATAACCGCTTTTATTCCCTTTATTTGTCAGGCTTCTGATTTCAGGTGTCCTGAAAAGGCCCTCCACCAGCCCCACCTGCCACAGTGGCCAGCTGCATGCTGAGGCCCTCCAGGGCCACACAACAGCCCTGCCTGCCAATGCAGCTGGCCACCAGCTGGGCCCCACCTGGTCCCCCCATCAGCCCCATCTGTCACTGAAGGCAGCCAGCTGGCGAGGCCTCCCGGGCCCCCTTTCATCTCTGCCTGTCAATGCAGCCGGCGCCCACTGGGGCTGGCCCAAGCAGCCTGATGGCCCCGCCCACCAAGTGCGGCTGGCTGACCGCTAGGGCTGGCTCAGTCCCCCCACCAGTCTAAACCTCCTCTGCAGCTGGCCGTCTGCCAGGTCTCGCCTAGGCCAACTGCCATACCTGTCCCCCACTGCAGACGGCCTCTCACCAAGGCCCACCCAGGTTCCCTGCCAGCCCTGCCCTCCATTGTAGCCTGCCACCCGCCAAGGCTTGCCAGGGCCCCCCTCCAGCCCCTCCCACGATGCTAGCTGGCCTCCCACCATGGCCCATCTGGGCACTTTGCTGGTGCCACCGTCCACTGAATCCAGGTGCATGTCGAAGTCCACTTGGTCCCCCAGCTGGCCCCAACAGTTACTGCAGCCGGTCACCCTCCAGGGCCCACCCAGGCCCACCTCCATCCCCAGCTGCCAATTAAGCTGGCCACCAGCCAGGGCCCACCTGCAGCCAACTGCTGGCCTTACATGCCATTGCACTCGGCTGCCACACCCAAACCCTTGCTGGCCCCACCTGGCACTGAAGCTGGGCTCCTGCTGGGGCCAAACAAGACCCCACCAGACCCACCCACCACTGTGGCCAGATGCCTACCGGGGCCTGCCCAGGCCCCTTTCTGGCCCCACCCACTATTGTGGCTGGCTGCCCACTGGAATCTGCCCAGGCTCTCCGATGGCCCCGCCTGCCATTGCAGCCAGCTGCCCACCAAGGCCTGCCTAGGCCCCCTGCTGGCCTCACCTGCCACTGTGGCTGATCACCAGCTGGGTCCCACCTGGCCTGCTCCCGCCAGCCTAAACCATCTCTTCAGCTGGGCAGCTCCCGGGGCTCGCCTGGGCCAACTGCTGTATCCACCCCACCCTCCTCCCACTCAAGTGAGATGGCCTCTCACTTAAGCCCACCCAGGCCCCCCATTGGTACCATCCACCACTGCAGCTGGTGTCTCGGTTTTGAAAGACAGGTGTCTGCTGAGAGAGGTTGAACCCTCCCTTAGGACAGAGAATGTGATTTCTCCTCCCTTCGAATTATTCTAATTTTGAAATCAAGGGCTTTCAGGCAAAGATATGGGAAAAGGAATATCAGTCCTTTACTAGTATCTATAAAGAAGCAATAACAATAATAACAACCATAAATAGAACCAGAAACCAATAGCAGATGACTTTCCCGTGCGGTGTAATCATGATCGAAAAACAGCAGGGGGCGCTGTTGAGCTCCCAGCCGGGCAGGGCGGTTGCAATGACTCCCGAGTGGCTGAAGGTGGCGCTGTGGCGCAGGGTCAGGTCAGCTTCAGGCAGCTGGTAATGGTGGACAGGCTGGAGAGCAGCCAGGCAGCTCAGAGCGGCAAAAAAAGGGCGGCAGGGGCAGGAGCTGGCCCCTCCCCGGCTAGCCAGCGAGGCAGCAAGGATTTCTGCAGTCACAGCAGACGCCGCGGTCCTGTGCGGCAGAGGGGGACAGGCGGCAGAGGAAGCCGGACTCTCCCAGCAAACTGCTGAGAGAAAATGCAGCCCGTGGAAGCGTGCAATTCCCAGAGGCAGAAGGGTTGAATCAAAGCGCACCCAGCCAGGAGAAGAAAGAACTGGGCACAGTTGGATTTCCTCTGGTCGCAACCAAAAGCAAAGAGCAGCCTCTCCTCTCCCGGTCTGAGCCGAGAGAGAGTGCATGTTTTAATGGCCAGCTCTTCCCTTACCTACCCCGCGCAAGCACACCTTTTGTCTCTCACAAAAAAGTTGATGGCCCT
>VZRZ01008565.1:0-52500 GCA_013398175.1 Climacteris rufus
CGCTGGCGGCACATCGCCTGCGGGAAGCTGCAGCTGAGCCGCGAGCTCGCCTGGCTCTACTTTGAGCTCTTCCGCGGCCTCCTCGGGCCCGACCCGCCCCGCCGCCTGCGCTGGGCCGAGGCTGAGGCGGCCTGCGCCAGCGCCGAGGAGCTGGAGCGGGAGCGGAGCAAGGCAAGAGTCCGGACCGGCCTAAGGCGAGGGGGAGCGCCCAGACCCGGCCTAGGCGGGAGCCCGGCCCAGCCTGACTCTTCTCTCTCTCCTGTTCTCCAGCTCTCCGTGGACACTCTGCAGTTCCTGCTCTTCCTGTACGTCCAGCAGCTCCACAAGGTTTCCCTGCGGAGGTCTCTGCTGGGGGACGAGTGGCCCAGCCCCAGGACCAAGTCTCCCAGCCTGACTGGGAAATCGGCCGGCGGGAGTAAGGTACTCGTGGCTGTGGGGTTCTCCGCGTGCAGGAGCTGCTTCCCTGTGGGGAACTGCCTTGAGGGGGTTTGGAAAGGGGCTGGTTTGTTCCTGGGAAGGTTTGACCTGTGGCAAAGTCTGAGCAAGGGCCGATTGCAGAGTTCCTGTTCATAGTAGATGAAATGAAGTTGGTGTGTTCTGTGCAGTTTGTAAAGTGGTATTTAAAAGTTTTCCACGAGACCTTCTAGAGTCCAAAGCCAACTGAGAATTCCCTCAGAGTCTTGAAAAGTCTTCTTTTAAAAAGCAACACCCTCTTTGCTTTTTCTGTTAGTCAAGCAGGAAGCTTGACTAACCATGGTCATGGTGCCTTTGCCATGATCCAGTGTGGAGTGTTGGATCCCAGGGTGTTCCCTGGTATCAAGTTTTGTTTCAGAGAGGAAAGTTGATTCCTCAGCTGTAGATGAACCACGTGGAAATGCTGTTTCCTTTCAAAATACTGCCAAGTTTTTGGGAAGGAGGGAGTTGGGTGTGTCCCATGGGCAGCTCTGTGTGGGAGAATGGATTACCATCAGTAACCCCACATGAGGGCAGCTGCAAACCTTTGGAATTCTGGCATGGATGTGCTGCTGTGAGCAGGATGAGCTGGTGAAATGTAGTTTGGAATCATTAAAAAGAGAAGCTGAGTAACTTTATCCTGAAACATTGAGCAAAGGAAGGGGAGGACAAGGTGTGATCACAGACATGTTCCCTCAGCAAAGCTTGGCTTCATCAGGCTCTGCCATAATCCCAGTCTCCTGCTTTTTTTTGGGCTGGAGCCCTTTAGAATTTGAACTGAGGATTCTTTCAGAGGTTGTTTGGTTTATTGGTGCACTTGCTGTGGAGAAAGGATGCTCTCCCTTTTATCCTGAAAGGCAGCACTGAATCCTGGCCGCAGCTCTGGCAGGGATTTCCCAGTGGAGCAGCTCCAAGACTTTTGAGTGTCAGGTATAGATTTGTTTTCTCCCTTCCAATGCCAACAGTGGCTGCCTGGATTTGGACAGGGTTTTAGGAGAGCCTGGTGCTGCTCTCTAGAAGGAAATACCTGGTACTTGAGTTGGATTATTTTGAATTTTTGGGGACACGTGGCTTTCCATGCTTCGGGAGAGCGGAGCAACAGGAGTGAGCAGGAATGAGCGCTGTGTGTGACTGGTTTTCCCTCTTTTAGAGGAATCCCAGGTGAGGATATGATTCCATATACATGGAATTCCATATGTGTATATGATGTCCATGGAGCTTCTCAGCACGGAGAACTCACCTCCTTGTGTGTTTCCCTGCCCCCCCAGAACTGGAACGAGCAGGAGCACCACGCCTTTGTGCAGAGTCACCTTTTGGATCTGTTGGAGCTGCTGCTGGAGCCGGAGCAGCTCTCAAACTCTTCCCACTGCACCTCCAGCAGCCTGGTGTCCTCGGAGGCCGTGTGTGCCCTGAGCTTCCTGCTGGAGGGCACCGTCAGCAGCTCCGGGACGGTGCGGCCCCTCCACGAGCTGGCCCTGTGGCAGCCCTGCCACGGCCACAACGGCTACTCCAAGGTGGCCAGAGCCTTCTCCCTGGGCAAGCTGGAGAGCTGGCTGCGCTCCGCCCTGACGGCAAACCCCCTGGGAATGACGGCCTGCCTCAGGGCTGGGAGGAAACTCGCCTGGGCACAGCAAGGTGGGGAAAACCGCTGGGGGGTTGTTCTTAGAAATACAGAGGTGGAGGGGGGAAAAGAAATGCAGGGGGAAAGAGAGTTATGGGGGAAAATAGAAATGTAGAAATATGGAAAATGGAAGTACACAGAAATGCGGAAAAATGAAAAAGTGTACAGAACTGCAGAAATACACAGAAGTATACAGAACTGCAGAAATACATAGAAATATACAGAACTGCAGAAATATACAGGACTGCAGAAATACAGAGAAATATACAGGACTGCAGAAATACAGAGAAATATACAGGACTGCAGAAATGCAGAGAAATATGCAGAACTGCAGAAATGCATAGAAATATGCAGGACTGCAGAAATGCATAGAAATATGCAGGACTGCAGAAATGCATAGAAATATGCAGGACTGCAGAAATGCATAGAAATATGCAGGACTGCAGAAATGCATAGAAATATGCAGGACTGCAGAAATGCATAGAAATATGCAGAACTGCAGAAATACAGAGAAATATATAGAACTGCAGAAATACAGAGAAATATACAGAACTGCAGAGATACAGAGAAATATACAGAACTGCAGAGATACAGAGAAATACACAGAACTGCAGAAATATACAGAAATATACAGAACTGCAGAGATACATAGAAGTATACAGAACTGCAGAAATACAGAGAAGTGTACAAAAATGGAAATACAGCAATATAGAACAAGGTACAGAAATACAGAGAAATACAAAAATGGAAATATAGAAAATTAGCAAGCAATAAATTGAGAGATATAGAAAAGTAAGTGTAAATAAATAATGTAAATAAAATTTAGGAAAGAAAACAGAAATGGAAACTCAGCTCCTGCTGCTGACCAGGGTTCTGGCAGTGGAGTGGGAACTGGTCTAGGTTCTCATGTCTCCAATCCAGCCCCTTTCCTGCAGGGACATGGCAGTGGAGCCAAGGACCTTTCCGCTTTAGGATAAGGAATTTAACTCAATATTTTGTTTCCCTGATTGCACGATTGCAAGAAGGGCAGTGGGTTAGGGGGGACAGGGAAGGGCTCAAGGATTGTGTCCTAGAGGGGGCATATCCCTTTTTAAAACACACAATTCCTGCTTAAAACATGTCTGCAGAATCTTCCTGCTAAGATGAGTCTTGTGTTTGGGAGCAGGCTTGTGCAACTGGAGATTCCTTGCTCGGAGCTGGCTGGAGCTTGTGGGAGGCTTTGGCTGCTCCTA
Organism: Climacteris rufus; assembly: GCA_013398175.1. Lineage (NCBI taxonomy): Eukaryota > Metazoa > Chordata > Aves > Passeriformes > Climacteridae > Climacteris > Climacteris rufus. The sequence continues at coordinate 3,307 of VZRZ01008565.1, forward strand.
AATAATCTTGAAGTGGTTTTGATCCTTCACTGTCTCCCAGTTCCTGGAATTTCTGGGTGCCTCGTGCTGCTGACCTGCCCAGGAGGCACCGAGGGTGGTGTGAGTGGTGTGGGAAGTGCCATCCTTGAGCCTCGGGGGTGATTCTTTTCCTGAGGGGTTGCTGGACTCTGAACTTTGGTGAACTTTGTTTTGCAGTGGAAGGAACAACCAGGAGGGCAAAGATTGCCTGCAGTGCCCGGGTGGTGCCCCAGGTGTCCCCCATGGTGGTCATGAGCCAGGTGTGCAGGCAGACCCTGGCCAAGAGCTCGGACACTCTGGTGGGGGCTCACGTGAGAATCCATCGCTGCAATGAGTCCTTCATCTACCTCCTGTCCCCCCTGAGGTGAGGCTGGCTGCTCCTGGGACACAGCTGGAGTGCTGGCTCACTGGGAGCCAGCAGTGTGTCCTGGGGGGAGTTAGGGAGAGCATTACCAGCAGCTCATGGAGTGATCCTGCCCCTCCACTCAGCCTGTGAGGCACATCTGGAGAGCTGTGTCTGGTTTGGGGATCCTTAGGACAGCAGGGACAGGGAGCTCCTGGAGTGGGGCCAGCAGAGGGTGTGGACATGAGGAAGGGACTGGAGCATCTCCCTGCCCAGGAATGGCTGTGGGAGCTGGGCCTGATTAGTCTGGAGAGGACTGAGAGGGGATCTCCTCAATCCATACAAATACTCCAGGGGGTGTCAGAGGGTGGTGGCAGACTCTTTTCTGTGGTGCCCAGAGACAGTGGCCATACACTAAAACACAAGTGCCACCTAACCATGAGGAAGAACTTCTTTCCATGGAAGGTGGCAGAGCACTGGAACAGCTGCCCGGCGGGCCTGGAGTCTCCCACACCGGAGACATGCCTGTGTCACCTGCTCCAGGTGACCCTGCCTTGGGCTAGGTGGAGCTCCCTTCCAGCCCTAACGGTTCTGTGGCTCTTTGGCAGGTCTGTGACCATCGAGAAGTGCCGGAACAGCACCTTGGTGCTGGGCCCTGTGGAGACGTCAGTGCACGTGCAGAGCTGTGACAGCGTGCGGGTCATCGTGGTCTGCCATCGCCTGGCCCTGGCTGCCACCACGGGCTGCACTTTCTACACCCTCACACCCACCCAGCCCCTCATCCTCTCGGGGAACCAGGCAGTCAGCTTTGCCCCTTTCCACACCCACTATCCCATGCTGGAAGACCACATGGCTCAGGTGGGCCTGGCCACTCTGCCAAACTACTGGGACAGCCCCATGCTGGTGTGCAGGGACAGCGGGGACACCGGCGTCTTCCGCCTGCTGCCCCCCTCGGACTTCTACCCCTTTGTGGTTCCCTTTGAGATGGAGGGAGACACCACAGAGACACCGGGGGGGCTTCCCCAGGAGTACCAGGAGGCTCTGAGGCAGCGGGAGCAGAAGGTGCAGGTGTGGCAGCGCACGGTGAAGGAGGCAGGGCTGACCAGGTGAGTGCCCAGCCCAGCAGGGAGGGCAGAGCTCAGCCACGTGGACAGAGGGTGCTGTGATGTGGTTCCACAGAAATCCATGAGGGATGGGTTGGGTTGTGTGAGCCATGGCTTGCAGGCTGGTTCTGGAGTGTTGGTAATTAGCAGTGCTGGCATTCTGGTTGGGAAAGTGGGAAGAGTAATGCTCACAAGCCTAGCTCGGAGTCATAGAATCCCAAAATGCTTTGGGTTGGAAGGGCCCTTAAAGCTCATCCAGTCCCACCCCTGCCATGGGCAGGGACACCTTCCACTATCCCAGGGTGCTCCAAGCCCTGTCCAAGCCGTCCTTGGACACTGCCAGGGATGGGGCAGCCACAGCTTCTCTGGGCACCCTGTGCCAGGTCCTCCCCACCCTCACAGGGAAGAATTTCTTCCCAATATCCCATCTAACCCTGCCCTCTGGCAGTGGGAAGCCATTCCCTGTGTCCTGTCCCTCCAGGCCCTTGTCCCAAGTCCCTCTCCAGTTCTCTTGGAGCCCCTTTAGGCACTGGAAGGGGCTCTAAGGTCTCTCCAGAGCCTTCTCCAGATGAAGACTCCCAGTTGTCCCAACCTGTCTCCAGAGCAGAGGTGCCTCCAAAATCTCCTTGGCCTCCTGTGGACTCATTCCAACAGCTCCATGTTCTGTTGTGGATCCCAGAGCTGGAGGCAGCTCTGCAGGTGTGGCCTCACCAAGTGGAGGGAAGGGGGAGAATCCCCTCCCTTGCCCTGCTGCCTGTGCTGCTCCAAAGGAGGTGCTGTCTCATGGTTGTGTTTTTCCAGCTTCTGAGACTCCAGGAAAAGCATTCCCAGATACTGCCAAGGGCTGAGGGGGGAGATATACCCTGGCAAAGGATCAGACCAGGGCTGGGTCTGCACCCTGAGCTGCCTGGGGTCCCTCTTAGCCCAGCTGACCTTGGGATTGAAGCTAAACTGTGCTTAAGCTGTGCAGATTTTCCTTCTGTTCGGTGTCAGTCGATGGCTGGTAAGGGGTGTGTAACTGGGTGCTGATAGCAGTGATCTTGGAGGGGTTTATCCAGTGGGAAGCATGGAATAGGAAAGCATTCCTGTCAGCACTTCCTGTTGTACCAGGCTGAGGAGTTCAGCTCTTTTGATGGTTCCTTGTTTGAGGAGCTCCCTGTGCTTCCCACGTTCCTTTCTGAAATCCAGGTGCCTCTGTGCTGAGCAGAGGAACTGCAGTTTGAAAAAGCTCTGGACTGGGAGACAGAAAGGATTCCAGGGCAGGATTTTGCTACAGGAGGAGGGTGGCAGGGCAGTTGTGACCCAGAGGTGGACACAGAAAACCTTCACAAGTGCCAGCCCTGAGTCTTCAAGGGCAGCAGAGAGTAAAGAGACTTCAGCCCTCGTGCTGGAGTCATCCATTGTCTGTCAGCCTCATCCAAGGTGCTTCCCACTTCAGTTGTTGTCCTGCCAGGGCTGCTGCTTCCCACCACAATTTTGGGAAGGTGTTGGTCCTGTCAGAACCTTCCTGTGAAAGAAGTGTGAGGAAATAGGGATGATGTGCTTAGATTTGCCAAGGCCTGCAGCCGTCACAGGAGGCAAGAGCTCGCTGCTTATTCCATAAAAGGGGGAAAACTTGGCAAGTTTAGAGGCTTGTGAAAAGAAACTGGGCAGCTGACAGTGGAAAATGTCTGTTGTCTCCTGCAGGCAGGGAAACAAGGAGGGAGACAAGTAGGAAGCTTAGAGCAAACAGGATATCAGGCTTGTAGAAAGAAAAAAGCTGCTGTGCTCGAGCGGGGAGGTGAAAGAGAGTGTTAGAAATAAGAAGACATCTTTCAAGAAGTTGAAGTTGTCTGATTGAGGAAAGTGGGGCAAAAAAAGAATGTAAATCCTGCCAGGCTGAAAGTAAAACCCCCGTAAGACAGGACCAAGAAGACAGCTTGAGGAACAACTTGCAAAAGCATAAAATCCTGTTTATTCATTTTCTGAGCGTATCAGACAGAAAGTCTTTCAGGGTCAGTAGCAGATCAAGGTAGAGAAAAAGCACTTGGAGAAGATAAATCCACAAGGGAAGAAAGAAGTGGCTGCCTTTGTGTTCACTGGGGAGGAATTTGTGTTAGTTTGTGTCCCAGAACCCTCCTTTCTGGGGAATGGCTCAAGTGGAAGAGAGAATACAAAGAGCAACCTTTAACTTGTAAAAAGGGTGTGGGGACAGGGAGTCTCTCTGAAGCTGAGCGGGACAAAACCAAATAGAATGGCCTGGGTTGGAAGGGACCTTAAAACTCCAACCAGGTTCCACCCCTGCCATGGGCAGGGCCATCTCCCACTATCCCAGGCTGCTCCAAGCCCTGTCCAGCCTGGCCTTGGGCACTCCCAGGGATGGGGCAGCCACAGCTGCTCTGGGCACCCTGTGCCAGGGCCTCAGTGCCCTCACAGGGAAGATTTTCTCCCCAACATTCCACCTAACTCTGTCACTCCAGGCCCTTGTGAATATTCTCTCTCCATCTTTCCTGTCTGTTTGCTTCAGACACTGGAAGGCCACAATCAGGTCACCCTGAAGCCTCTCTTCTCCAGGCTGTACAATCTCAATTTCCCAGCCTTTCCTCATAGGAGGGGTGCTCCTTCTCTCTGATCATCTTGGTGGCCTCCTCTGGAGCTGGTTTCCTGCTTTTCCCAGTACAGAATAGGCTCAACACATCAAATTAGGAATGGGTTCAAAGCAAACCCACATAAAATCTCCAAAATATTGAAAAAATGTTCATGTTTTATTGGTGTTCAGAAAGGAATCGTGTACACTCCTTCAAAAACTCCAGCAGGAGCCACTCAACACCTGTGCCACCTTTGGCTTAAGAAATTCCAGAGGTGAGCTGATCCCAGAGGGTTGGGATGCTGTCTGACCATTTCCAGGGAGCCTGAGCTGAGAGGAACACCCTGTTACTGCTGGGCTTGCCAAACCCTTCCCCAAAAGTTCATCATGAGCAATGGGAATTATGTGAGGAGTGTTTATAGGTGCATTTTTTCCCTGTCCTCCATCCTCTCAGGTGCTGTCAGAACAGAATTTTGTGTCCCTAGTGCTTGAATACTGGTTGCTAATCTTGGTTTCCTGCCTTTTCAGACAGTTTTTAAGCTGTGCTCTGAGAGGAAAGCAGAGGCAGCCCTGGAGCAGGGTGGTTGTGTTGGTGGGATAGGGAACTTTGTATGGCTTGTCCAACTCCACCAGGTTCTGCCTTTGGGCTTCATTATCATCACATTCTCTTGGTAAAAACCTTTTCTTCTGGCACAGAGGCTTCAGGAACCAAGCCTGGCTCTTCCTGAAACACCTGGAAGCTTGTTTGGGCAGTGAAGGTGAGGTAGAAGTATAACACTGTGAATAAATGTGATTTTTTTCATGCTTCCCTGGTGATGTTTCGGTTTCAGGGATCAGAGGAAGCAGTTCCAGATGTTGGTAGAAAACAAATTCTATGAGTGGCTGGTTCAGACAGGGAACCGGCAGCAGCTGGACAGCCTGGTCCCTCCTGCCATGGGCTCCAAGCAGGCAGCAGGATAACATTCCTGGGCAGCACGAGCGAAGGGAGGTGAGTAAAAGGCCTGTTTCTCTGATTCTTTTCTACCCCCAAAAATTGTCCCATGTTTGCGTGCACAGCTAAGGCAGGAGTAGAAAAAGGAGGAGTCTGTTGAATAAGTGTTCTACCAAGAGCCTTGCATTTGGGTTCTGTTCTTATTTTGCTGTCAAAACCCCTTTCCAGCTGAAATCCGTGTCCTCAGCACTGCTTTGTGGTTAAGTTTGATTTGTTGGAGGCATCTGTAAAGGCAGATGGGCATATTGCACACAGTGTGATACAAGACTGATTGGAATAGCTGTTCTTTCAAATAAACTGTGTGTTGCTGGATGTTTACCCATCTCACTTTTTGCTAAAGGGAATTGAGTGAGACTTTGGATAATTCTTACTTACTCTTCCCAAGCAGAAGTGGTTCAGGACCTGCAGACCTACCCTGATCGTGCTTTCCTGCCATGGCATGTTTCAAACCATTAGAAAGTTGATTTAGTTTTTCTTCAGACTTTGAATTCCTTTTTCTTTGCTGGTGTTGGGAGTAAAATTTGCTCCTTTTATTTTGTTCTAGAGCTCTGGGAACAGGCAATGGTTCACTCAGCCCAGTTCTCAGTAAGACCTTGTGGCCATCCTGCCTGCACCCCCTGGATCCGACTCCCAGCCTTGCTGTGGATTGGACTGTGTGGCTGCCTTAGGATTCCTGCTCACTGCTGCCTTCCCAGGAATGTGCTGTAGCCATCCTCTTGGTGCACTGGAGGAAGATGAAGAGAGCCTTGCTGCAGAGCTGTCACCACAGTGTCCATGGTGAGCAGGTATCCAGCACACCAGCTATCCTGGGACAAAGCTGGGTGCAGGCCCTGGGCATCATCTGCACCCTCATGGTACAAACCAGCTGTTTTTATAAATGTGAAAAAGAAGTGTTTGTTTTTTGAATGAGTGAAATCAAATAGTTTTTTTTAATATGAAGATGGCACTAGGTTTTTTTTTTATATGAAGATGGCACTTTTGTGAAGGTTAACTTTCGTATATGGTTGCATTGTTTTGACAAATGTCAATAAACCATAGTTTTTGGATAAACCTGGCACATGTCTTAGGGAAAGGGTTTGATCTGTGCGATGGGGGTTAGAGGAACACAAGAACTTTAATCTTAATGAGATGTGAACCTGTCAGTGACAAAAAGTGCTGATTTATGAGGGAAATGGGGCAAAAAATGAATGCAAATCCTGCCAGGCTGGAAGTAAAACTCCTGTAAACTTCAGAAGGTTTTGCAGGCTGCCCTGGTACGAGGTTTTGCTACAAACCCTGTTCCTACCTCTCATATTTCTCATAAAGATTATCAACTTGAATAAGCATCGTTCCTCTGTGCTGGTGGGACCTGTTTTGGGGAGATGTGCTCGTAGCTGAGATAAGCTTGGAAAATAAGCTTGGAAAAGAGGCAAAGGTTCCATGGGTGAGTGGAGGCAGCAGCTGGTGGTGCCTTGGGCAGAGCTACCCAAGCTGAGAGCCACGGGAAGGCACAGTGTCCTCTGGAGTGCACAGCCTCAGAATTCCTTTGAAGGTCTCCCTTGGCTCCTGGGTGGGCAGGTGAGGTGAGTTTATTATATTTATTCTATTTATGTGAGATGAGCTTGTTACATTTAACCACCTTTTAAAGGAGGGGTGTGCAAAGTGACCACAGCTTTGAGCTGTCCCAGTGAACCTGCTGGTAGCACCCAGCTCGTGCTTGAGCTCTGATCTTCAGGCATGAAAACCTAAATCAATCCAAGTGGCCTCAGTGAGAGCAACAGCTCTGGGTGATTCAAGGCTCCTAAAATGGGAAGAGCAGCAGCTGCTGAGCGTGTGTGCCCCGGGCTCTCTCCTCTGCCCGCATTTACAGAGCTGCTGTTGTGAGAGTGCTTGTCCTGACAGATTTGAAAGAGGGGCTGCGTGTTTCGGGCACTGCTGTGCCAAATTCGTGTCCCTTTGTCTCACTAAGCCTTTGGGCTGGGGCGCTGAATAGCTGCAGAGGTGGATTTGCACAGTGCACAGGCGGGGCTGGCTGTGGGAGCCAGCGATCCTCGGCCTCCCCGCTGCGAGGGCCGGAGCGTGGCCACAGGGAAAACTGCTTTGCTCTGACCTCAGGTGGTGGGCTCAGAGTGGGGAGTTCAATTTGTGACACTTGCAGAGACAGTCAGAAATGTGGGCATCCTCTGATGTGGGAAATTGCTGGCTTTGGAGGGGTGTGGCCACACATCCTTCTCTCCCTCTGTGTCAGGCGGGGTTTGGAGCAGTGTCACTCCAGCTGAGGGTGTCCCAGGAAAAATCTGCAGCCTCTTTGCTGCACAGATGTTTCCATTGAGAGCTTTCAGTGCAGAGCTGGTCTTTTCAAGCCTCTGGTGTCTGCCCTGAGCACTTGTTTATCATTCCTTAACTGCATCCTTCGCTGCACCGGAACATTCCCTGATAAATATCCCATGCCCTCCTTACAAATGGGATGGGTCTCTAGGAGCAACGAGGATTCCTTCTCCTTTAACAAGCTTGGAAGGGAGGGAGCAGCCAAATTACCCCCCGTCCTCCCGGACTTGGCAGGGGCCTGCGTGTTTTGAGTGCATTTGGCAGAGTTTTGGTGTTCTGACTCAGCAAATGGTAACAAAGGGAGGATGGCGAAGCCTTCCTTTATTCCATAATCCTGTTTGCTTTTCTGGAAATCGGCTATAGCCTCAGAATCACTGACTCAATTTTTGGATCCTATTCTCATGACAAAGCGGCTGTCTGGTTTAAAACAAGCCCGTTATAAAAAGGGCACCTCGGATCCTGGCTGTTTGTAACAGCTTCTGACGTTCCTCCGGCACAGGGGAGCTTGGCTGGAACGGAAAATGTCCAGAGCTGGAACCAAGGTAAGTTTATTTGCAGTGTACTCATGATTTTGGCTAAAAGTGCAGAATTTAGCAGGGATAAGTTACGCAGAAACTTTGTTTTCTTTGTTCTGCTGATGGCTTCCCCCTCTGTCAGTGTGTGGGCAGGAGGAGATGCTTGAAATCCCTCCTCACACGAAGGGAAGCTGGAGCTGAGCCCTCCCAAGTATTTCCCCAGATTTGGGCTGGTTCCTTTAGGTGTAGCTCTGCCAGAGGATGGAGTCAAGCCCAGTGACTGGTGAGGGGGCATTTTGAAATGATTTTTAATCACCAGGACCTGATGCCTTATAAATGGGGGGCTGTGCCAGCAGGGAATGTGACTGTGCTTGCAGAGCAGGGTCTCATGGAAGGCTCCCTTGGGAGAACCTGGCTCCCAACACCAGCAGAGCTGCCACATCCCTTTCCATGGTGGAGCAGAGGGTGTGCTCTGGCAGGAGGGCTCCTGGGCGATGGCCATAGCACCGATGGGAAGGGCGTTTCCCGAGGGATGCAAACTGGCCTTGGGGTTCGGTGGAATCGGCAGGGATGAATTGAAGCTGGAAAAGGAGGTAGGTCAGGAAGCTCAGCTTCAGCTGGAGTGACACCTCAGGTGGGGATCCAGCTCCTCGCGCTTGGGTTTAGCAGAGCTGTGCTGGCTGGGCCCACAGAACTTGCAGCGGGGTTGGGACTGGGCAGGGAGAAACAGCTGGGAAAGGAAAGGAGGGCGAGCACTTTGGGCCAGTGTTCCCTGTGGAATGTCAAACATCTGTGAGGAGGCTGTGGGAAGAGGTTCACTGAGGTTTGCTTTGGGGTTGGATTCCTTCTAAGCTGTGGAGGCTGTAAGCCCCAAAGGGGTTTGGAAGCTGAGTGGGTTTGGAGGCACCGGGCAATGTTGTGGAAGATCCGGATTTGGTCTGGGCTTCTCAGCCTCAGCTCCGACCTTGGCTCACAGTGGTTTGGCTGTTGCTCTGGGAAGCTGAGGAGCATGTGCTGGTGGCTCCTGGATCCCAGGGGTGTAGACTTTCCCTACCTGTGCCTGGGAATTGCTACTGCTCCATCCTTGAGTCTCCTGTCAGCTTGGAAAGCCTTGAGCACGTTCTGCCTTTCCCCTGCTGAAAGCCGGGTCCCCTTGGAGTGTACCCCAGGGAATGCATGGAGCCTGTGCTGCTGAGCTGGAGTTCTCTCATATTTCTCTATGCTGTGCTCTTGTTTAGCACATTCCAGGGAGAAGAAAAGGGCAAAAGAGGGAATTAAACACCATTTCTCACAACCCCAGCGAGTGATCTGCCCTGGAAAGGGGTCACTGCTGACAGAGGAGGCACTACTGGATATTTTTTAATGAATTTCCTTCTAGCTGAGCTGCTGTTGAAAAGAAATACATGGTAGCTGAGATGAGGTGACCAAAGTAGGAGTTTTACATTCCTGTAAGGAAGATGTGCTATGGGAAATGTGGCTCCTGCCAGGCAAACCCCCAAAAGGCAAGGTTTGGGCAGGAGAGGTTAACAGGTGAGTGCTGGGAGCTGAGCTCCTGGAGGGTTTGGCTGGAGGAAGGTGGTGTCCCTCCGAGAGGGATGTGACAGAAATGAAGCTGCAAATCTGGAACTGAAATCTGGAATCCACCTGTCATTATTTTGTGGGTGAAAACATCAACCTGCCCTGTTGGTGCCTGAATCCATGGAGGAACGCTGGGAAGTGAGGGTCTGGAATGAGTTGAGGGTATGTGTGAAGGGCTGTGCTGGACAATGGGTGGGCAGGATTCCTTAAGTCTTGAGAATAAACCAAGGAGCAGCACTTTGGTTGGACACAGTTCTGTGGGAACGGCCGTATCCTTAATGTGCTCTCGGATTTTGGCTTTGTGGCTTTATAAGTACAGGGAAAATGCCCCCCTGGGAGCACCAGGTGGCTTTGCCAAGGTCGGGTTAGCTGTGTTAGGGAACATCATTGAATCCCGGGATGGTTTGGGTTGGAAGGGACCTTAAAGCCCATCCAGTTCCACCCCCTGCCATGGGCAGGGACACCTTCCACTATCCCAGGTTGCTCCAATCCCCATCCAGCCTGGCCTTGGACACTTCCAGGGATCCCTCTGCCCGGAGAGCAGATCCATGTTGGGCAGAATTCATCATCAGCTGTGCTGGACGCTCATTGCATCGACAGGAATGGGACAGGATCAGAGGTCGGAGAGGGGGAGAACTCGTCAGCCATCCCAGTGGAGCATAATGGCTGAGCTGGGAAGAGACAAATCCCTGCAGGGTTTTCCAGGGATGCTGTGGCTTCCTTGACCACTGGCTTCAATAAGAGGGAGACTGGTGGTGAGTGACTGCCAGACTTCAGGTATCAGGACTTTGGTGCTGCTTCTGGGTCAGGCTGGCAGATTTTTGGGGAGAAGCCTCTAGGGACAATGGTCCAGAAGCAGGATCTGGAAAACAGCAGCAGGTTGTGGCCAGAAGGCCTGGCCAACGTGGGTAACTGCCCAAGAGTGGGAAAACAGGAACTGGGCATTTCAGTGCTCACCTCTTCCAGCCTTTACTCACTGCTGGAAAGGTCAGAATGACTCCCATCTCTCCCCTGCGTGAAGGTGGGAAGAGCTTGCTCAGGGTGTGGCAACAACTTGTTTTGTATGCGCTGACTGCTTTGTGATGGGAGATCAGCCCTTGAAATGAAGAGGAAAATGTGAGGAAAATAGCATTATCCTAATAAAAGTCCACTAACAGGCCATGCAGCCCAAGAGCATGAATCCTCTGGTGGGATCAGTGCGACTTCCCAGATCCCTGCTCAGGCTGGTGGGACACACTGGCCAACAGCTCTAGGAAAGCTCCAGCTAATTTAATTCTTAACACAAAAGGAATGGTTAAAAATAAAAAGTGACCTAGTTGTCCTAAATTTGGGTTGAAACAGTGGCAAAGAATGACATTTTTAACAGCGGGGAGGTTACATCGATACCAGTAGCCAAAGCCCCGTGGGTGAAGTACAGTGGGTGGTGGTGTGTCTTAATACCCAAGCTATGGAAAAACCATGGGAAAAATGGATTGTGGGGTAGTGACCATTGGGTGTTTAAATCTCTGTGGCCAAAAAGATTCTCTCTGGAGCATCTGGTGTCGTGAGGGATGTAGTCAGGAAAGACTTGATGGTTCAGGAATCCTTATGGAGAAGAGCAGCTCTTGATGAGCAATTGTCACCTGGGAGGATCTAAAATGGGCCTGGAGAAAGGACTGGTCTGGTGTAGGGCTTGGGAATACTTCCATGAAGGCATTTTTGAGGAAAAATGGGTCCCCTCTCCAAGGCTGGCTGGGTGGGTGACACCTCAGGTGAGAGGAATGGGATTTGCTCACCAGCTCCCAAGAAAATTTCAGACCATCATTTATCCTGCTTGTGATCAAGCAGGATAAAGTGCTCTGGGGTCAGTGGCCTGGCTGTAGAGCAGCTCTTGGGAAAGAAATGCGGGGATGGATCAGGAATTTGTCAGATGTTTTGTGCACTGACAGCAACCAAAGCAACACAAGTCAACTGCGCATACAGTCTTTGGATATCTGTAAAACTGCTACCCTCCATGTACATGGAATGCTCCCTTAGATTCCCTCAGCAAAGCTTGTGTGATGTCCAGCTTTGGGCAGCGAGTTATAAAAAAGCAAGTTGTGTGTTGTTAGAGCAGGAACAAGGAGAACAGGCTGGGAGACGTGACCTGTGAGGAGAGGACCTCCCCATCCCCTTATCAGTAAAGGTCTTGCTGCAAACACTTGGTAAGCCAATATAAAGGAAATAATGGAATTGTTAAGGCTGGAAAAGCCCCCTAAGGTCAACAAGTCCAACTGTTAACTCAGTGCTGCCAAGCCCACCCCTAGCCCCTGTCCCCAGAAATCTGCTTTGTACATGCCATTGACTTCTCACAGCTTCTCTGGCCATAATTTAGTAACTCTGGATCTAGAGGAGGTGGGAGGGAATTGCTTTAGTAGTATTTTGCTGGAAAAGGACAGGGACTTCACCAAGGGAGTGTTGAGTTGGACTGGGGGAGGATGAGGGGCTGGAAAGGGCAGGACACTGGTCAGACTGGTGAATTGACTGCAGCTGGTCCCACTCCATGGTTGCACTTGATGATTTCTGACATCTCAAGGGCTCCATTTTCAGATATTTCCCGCCGTGATGTGGCTGGAACATGGAGATATGCTGGGATGAGGAACCTTCCCACTCTCCCCTCTCTGCTCGTTTCAGGTCACCTTCTATGAAGACAAGAACTTCCTGGGCCGCTACTACGAGTGCGACAGCGACTGCCCCGACTTCCACCCCTACCTGAGCCGCTGCAACTCCATCCGCGTGGATGGAGGCACCTGGGTGGCCTACGAGAGGCCCAACTACGCCGGGAACATGTACGTGCTGACCCACGGCGAGTATCCCGACTACCACCACTGGATGGGCCTCAACGACCGCCTGGGCTCCTGCAAGTACATCCAGATAGTAGGTGTCACCCCTTCCCAGGGGGGCTTGCACCGTCGGGGAAGGGCTTCTCCAGGCTGCAGGGGCCCTGCTGGCAGCCCTGCTCTGGGAATGGCGAGGTGTTGGGTGGGAAGGAGGTCAGTCTCACCCACTCTGGACTGCAGTGGGAAAAAGGCAGATCCCTTTGAGCGTGGGTGAGTTCCCACAGGAACAACAGTGTAGTGTCATCTGCGTGTTCCTTTAGGGATTTCAGTGTCCAGGCAGGTCGCTCCAGGTTTGCCTCTTGGCCTTTTCCGTGGCCAACTGATCCAGCTGATGCTGTGCTCAAGGCCTGTAACAGTGGGATGTAGATTTTGCAGGAGGACTTGGAATGAGGGACAGCTTTTTCTCTAGCAAGCCAGGACTCCCTTCTGATACAGGGAACTGAATCTGTGTCACCAAACCCCTCTTGACATGGAGAGACCAGCCCCAGGAGCAGTCCTGGGGTGCCTGGAGCAGCCTGGTGCCTCCTGTTTTTAGGAGAGCATAGGAGGTGTATGTCCCTGCTGCAGCACAGGATCTGTGCTCATCCCCTCCTAACTGGGGAGAAAGGAACAGAGGGAATGATGCTTTTGGGAAACCTGTGGGGAGAAGCATCCTTTAAAACTGGGAGTGTGGATGAAGTGTGGATTGGTGCTGCTGCTGAGTTTTGCCAGCAGTGGGGCAGACACTGGTGATTCATGTGTTGCTGGCTTGGAGCATAGCTGGGAATTCCCACTGCATGGAACAGATCTCATAGCTGAGAAGGGGTTTTGCTTTTCTGTCTGGGAGTTTAATGCCCCTTTGAGCCTGCTCTTGGTTTGAGCTGGGTCTAAATCCTTTTGCACAGAGCAGGGAGAGTTTCCAGCCTGTTCAGAGCACGGATCTGGCACATGACATGGAGCCAAAACACGTGAGAGATGTAACAGCAACACAGCTTCCTCCACCAGGATGAAATGTGGGAGCCTTATCCTGCATATCCACCTGGTACCTGGCTTTCCCTCCTGCCCCGGGGGAGACCCCGAGACCCTGCAGAGCTCGGCTGGGGCTGGGGAGGTGGGGGAAGAGGTGTCCAGGCAGCTGCAGATGAAACGCTGCTATGGTGCCTTCGGGCAAAGCAGCACTCCAAATCCCGGTGGGAAACAGCGCTGCCTCCGCAGCAACACGGCCCTGCCGGGGTCAGCAGCTCATTAAACTCCTCTCTGCCCGGAGGAGCGGGGACTGGAGGGAGTCCGGCTCTCCGGATGCTCACGTGGAGCAGCTGAAGGGTTCAAGCCCACCTGGGATAGCGAGCCTGGCACTGCTGGGTTGGCCTTATCCCTGCCCTTCTCCCCATGGAGCAGAGCCACGGTGGGGTTTGAGTTGGAGCTGCTCTGTTCCAGCTCAGTGCTTCCGTACCCTCTTTGCACGTGATGCTCTTATAATTCACCCCAGCTGTTTCCCTCTGTGCTTTTGGGGGCTGACATGGGCTTTCAGCCCTGTCCTGGTGTGCTGGGAGTGGTTTGTACCTGATCTGAGTCTGACTGTGCCTCAGCTCTGCTCCTGTGTCAGAGCTGGGACGTGTCAGTGCCTCCATCTGATGCTCTGCTTGCCAATTAGGCCGCCCAGAGCAGCTGTGGCTGCCCCATCCCTGGAAGTGCCCAAGGCCAGGCTGGACAGAGCCTGGAGCAACCTGGGATAGTAGAAGCTGTCCCTGCCCACAGCAGGGAGGTAGAACTTTAAATGACCTTTAAATCCCTTCCAACCCAAACCATTCCCTGATTGTGTGATTTTTTTCTCCCTTTTTTCCTAGCCAAGTGGAGGCCGAGGCCACATCCAGGTGTTTGAGAAGGGAGATTTTGGCGGGCAGATGTTCGAAGCCACCGAAGACTGCCCCTCCATCATGGAGGAGTGGCACATGCGTGAGGTGCACGCCTGCAGAGTGCTGGAGGGCGTCTGGGTGTTCTACGAGCACCCCAACTACCGGGGCCGGCAGTACGTGCTGCCCAAGGGCGAGTACCGCAAGCCCGTGGAGTGGGGAGCGGCCAGCCCCGCCGTCCAGTCCTTCCGCAGCATCTCCGAGTGAGCCAGCCCCCTGACTGGGCTGCCACATCCCCCCAATAAAGCAACTGAGTCGCTCAGCTCCTCCTTGTCCTGCTTCTTCCTGGGCTCTGGCGCGAGTTGTCCTTCCTTGGGGGAGCTGGGGGGGGGAAATGAGTCTTCTCTGAGCAAACACCCCTCGCTGGCCCCAGCTGCCTGTGTCCCTCCCCTCCATCCACTGCTCCTTTAGGAAAAAGCCATCCCAGAGCTGGAGCTTGTGCTCCAGCATTTGGCCAGCCCAGTGGGGCAGTGGGACCACACATCCCTGAGCTCCAGTTTTGGTGCTGGCTGTGGGTGGCTCAGTCTGCCATGTCCCTGTGGAGCCCCTGCCTGCTCTGTTGCAGCTCCAGTGGTGGCCTGGGAGAAGAGATGGGGTTTTCATCTGTGCCATGTGTCCCCTTGGGGACCCTGAGCAGGCAACAGATGTCCTCTTACTGGAGGAGTGTGTCCTTCTCGTGATGGGTGGTGGGAAAAAGTGGAGAGGGGAGTGATCGCAGTGATCGCAGGTGGAGCAGGAGTGGGACAGCCACAATCTCCATGGGGAATGCTGGGGACCCCAACAGCCCAGTGTGTTAGGCTTAGGCTGTCTCCTGTAGGTGTGAGCCAAGGGATCCATTTGATGGCTTAAACTGGGGCTGAGCACCATGTGAAACCAGGCCACTGGGAGCAGGAGAGGAGTCTGGATGTGGGATGGAGGTGGTGAGTGCCTCTGAGAGCTGCCCTGGAATGGGAGGTGACTGCTGAGTGACCTTGAAGGACGGGAAGAGCTCCAGCTTCCTGAACACCTGAGGTGTGCAGGGAGCAGAAGGGACTGTTGAGCTCCCAGTTATCCCAGTTTGCCACCAGGAACATCCCTTTTTGCCTGGTGCTGCCAGATGAGAGGCAGGTCCCCCACGCAGGAATTACTGATGTGTGGGCACTGCCCCCTGGGAACCCCCGGGACCTGCAGCCTGTTCGCACACGGAGCCGAGGGGCTTTGGGATAATGACGCTGGATGTGGAAGCAGAGCCCTCCTAGCCATGCTCCACAGTCTCTTCCTGGCTGAGGTATGAGGTTATTACAGAGCAGGGACGCAGGTTAAGTGATGCTCATCAGGCTATGGAGCTGACACCTCCCGGGAAAGCTGCTGCCAGCAGGGAGTGGGAAGGGGATGCCAAGAGGGGCAGCTCTGGCACCCTGGATTTCCCCCAGCACAAAGATGGGCTGAGGAGAGCTGCCTTCCTTCTCCTCCTCCTCCTCTTCCTATTCCTCCGCCTCCTTCTCCTCTTTCTCCTCCTGCTGTCACCCTTCTCCCTTAGCCCCCTGCCCTGTTCCAGCCCTTCCCTGCAAAGGGTGATGCATCTTCAACAGCTTCCATCCCTCCTCCGTCTCCTCTCCATCGTGGATCAGCAGGATGCAGGTGATCCAGAAATATGGTTGGGTTTCAATGTATTTTTCCCCGAAATATTTCTCCAACACCAGCGAGTCCCTAGCTCCAGCTCCCCTTTTACCCCTGGCTCCTGGCAAAACTCTCCTAGGTCAGCAGGTTGAGCACACCCTGGCTCCTATTTTTTTTTACAGGGAGCCTGTTGCTGTCCCTGTTTTGGACGGAAAATCTCCTGGAGGTAGGTGTGCTCCCCCAGTGTGTTTCCAACCATCTCCCACCCTGATTTTGGGGAATGTCCCCCTGGACAGTGTGCTTCCCCATCCTACATCCCACACTGGGTGGGTGTGGGGTGCTCCAGTCCTGCTGCTGCTGGTGTGCATCCACCTGGGAGCATCAGAGGAGCCAGACCTGGATCTGATTTACCCTGAAGGTGACTTTTTCCCATTTCCTTCCCTTTCACCACTGATCTACCCACCTTAAAAACCCAGTTATCCCAACTCTTCCCCTTTCTCCTCGTCCTCTGGGCTCTTGCCCTTGGGTGAACATTTTGTTGTGTCCTCAGCATTGGCAACCGGCACAAATAACAATCAAATGCTACTTGGGTGGTTTTTTTATGGTTAGTTTTTATTTTATTGTTACTCCAGATGACTTTTTCCATCGGAGGCTCCCTTGCCACGGCAGCACACGGAGCAGGGTGCCCGTGGAGATGAGGGGCGAGCGCAGCAATCCAAGCCCGGCCGTGCTGATGCTGGTTTTTCCTTGACAGCTAATTTCCATTTCCCAGTGTCAGGGGGTCTGCTCTGGTAATTGGCATGCAGATTGTGTCCGGTGGGCCTGTTAGACACGAGCAAAGGCTCTGCTGCTTGGAATAAGCCAACCCCAGGCTGATGGATGGGGTGTAAGGAGGTCATGGGGAGAGAGAATATCCAGGTGCCTGTGCACACACACCTATGAAATTTCCCATTCCATGCCCTCCCCCCATCCCTACTTTCTTTATCCAGCAAACTCTAATCTATCATATTTCATTGAGACAAATCCTGCTCCATTTCTCTCTCCTTTTTCCCTCTAAGGGAAATGTGATGGAACCTGCTCCTGGATTTAATGAGAAGATGGTGCGGCGTAGCAGGAATTAAAGTGGTGCCATGCTTCATTAGCAGTTGGGGATCACACGGAGCAGGCCCAGATGTTAATTACATTTTGGGAATTAATTGGTATAAGGCATTAGTCTCCTCCATCATCTGTAATCCTGTGGGTGTGAGAGGACTTCTGGAAGCAGAGACGGCCGGGCAGGCGCCTGTCCCCCCTCCTCAGCCCGCCCGGCCCTGGCCATGACCAAGGGACACTGGCTGCCTTGGAAATCTTGAAGTCACCTTCATTTCCACCCCCGTGGTGTCCAAGAATCTGCTGGTATTTTTCCTTCCTTTCCTTCCTGAGCCACTCTCCTCCAAAATTTTTCTCCAGCTGCTGGGGAAAGAAGGTCTGGATGGGATAGGGGAACAGTGGGAAGTGGCACTGTGTGGAAGGAGGGAAGAACATTCCTCTCCAGGCTGGTCATCCCCAGGGGCTCCCAGGACACCCTGGTCCTTTTTCCTTCTCCATGACCCATCTTTGCTGACCTGGCCCACCCCTTCCCTCCAGCTCTGGGGGCAGACAGGAGAGCCTCAATCTGCCCCCAAAGCACCTCTGCTGCTGAAATCTCCCCAGTTATCCAAGGAAAATAGTCTCCAGGTTCTTCCCTTTTCCACCTTGGATTCAGCCTGATGAAATGCAAAAGCTAAAAAGCTGAGGGGGGGTTATTTTGCCAGAGGACAGAAATTATATGGTTGGAAATTAAGAACATTCCTCTGAATGCTGCCAATTTTTTCCTTTTCTGGGCTGGCTGGTGGTGGCCCAGTGTGGGGCACGGATGTCACTGTGACAGAACAGCACATCTTTGGGATCCGGCCTGGAAACTGCTGCATGGGCCCAGTGGGACACTTGAACTCAGCTCTGTCTCCCCCAAATTGCTCTTGGGCCCTAATGGTGGGACACAGCCACCACACTGGTGTGACACAACCAGCCCAGGCTCCCGTTTTCCCTCCTCTTCCTGTGGTCCTCAGGGCTTTGTGGGTCTTCCCTTGGAGTTGCTGATGCTCTTTCCTCTCAAGGCATCAGCACCTCGATGCACCTTTGTTCTGCCAGCAAAAGTCACTTATGAATGAAAGCCGGTGTCTCTTCCCTGCCATCCCTGGAAGGGTTCAAAAGGCATTGGGATGTGGCACTTAGGGATGGAGATGTGGCAAACCAGAGCAATTCAGGGCCACTTTGGTAAGAGTTACAGCAGTGATGTTTTCAAAACTCCACAACTAATTTTTCTGGGTTTGGATGGAAAAAGAAGATGATATGCTTAACCCTTTTGTTTAGATGTTCTTGATTTTAGGTCCTGATTTTAGGTTTAGGGGTGGGCTTGGCAGTGCTGAGGCAACAGTTGGACCCAGTGATCTCAAAGAGCTTTTCCAACCTAAACAATTCCATGATTGTGTGATTTCATGATTCCATGATTCTATGACTCTGATGGTATGATTCTGGGATTCTGTGAGTCTATGGTTTATGATTCCATGACTCTACAATGCTGTGATTCTGTGCCTCCCTGATCCTATGACTCAGGGCAGCACTTCATTGCCTCTGGTTCCCGAGTCCTGCCACTTCAGATCCTGCATTTCCCACTGTCTCCTCACTGAATCCCAAGTCCCTGCTTTGGAGATTCAGTCCACACCTTCCCCCCACCCGGGCAGTCGGAAGGTCCTCCCCAGTTACTCCAGTCCCTGCTTTGGTTTTGGCAGTGTGGCCCTTCCAGGTGTCCTCTTTTCCTCTGTTTTATGTGTGACCCACCCTGTGCATTCCCTCTTGTCCCTGGCCGAGCTGGGAAGGTTGCACAGAGCAGCGGCTTCGGAGTGCTCCATCCATCCTGCCCTGAGCCTGTGGGGAACGTCTGGCCCAGTTTTGGGCAGGCAGAGCTCTGGAACTGGTTTGTGTCTCTCACACACGGATGTCCTGGAGACTCCATCGGTGTCTGGTCACCGTCACAGGTGTCCTGACACCCAGATGTGCTGGGATGGCCGTGTCCATGAGCAGTGCCATGGGAGAGAGCTGCCTCTCCAGGATGCTGGCACCCCAAAGGGGGCTCTGGCTCCCCTAAAATTGCAGAGGGAAAGGAGAGGAGAGGGCAGGAGAGGGGAGAAAGCGGGAGAGGAGAGGGAGAGGGTGAGGGCGCTTCCCGGGGCTCCATCCTTCCCTTTGCCAGAGCCCAGCAGAGGGCAATAGAAGCCAATGGAAGAGACGAGACCTTGCGAGGGATGTGCGGGAGCAGCAGATTCCAAGGCAGAGCGCCCTGGAAGAGGAGGGATGTGCAGGAGGATGTACAGGCAGAGAGGGATGTGCAAGAGCGGGGAATGTGCACCCGGAGCGCTGTGCAGGAAGCAGGGCTGGGGGGGATGCTGCAGAAGGTGGTTGGAGCAAAACAGAGCAATTCAAGGCTATTTTGGTAGGATTTAAAGCAAAACGATGCTTTCCTGACTCCGAAATTAATCGGTTTGGGGTTGGATGCTGAAGGAAGGGGAAATATTTAACTCTTTTGTTTAAATTTCCTTGATTTTAGGCCAGTTTTTATGAAAAGAACCGCATGGCTGAGCACCTCCAGCGGATGGTGGTGTGAGGATAGGCCTTCAGAATTCCCAGTCTGGGAATTCCATCTGGTTAATTGTGTGAGCGAGCCCAGCTCGGTTTCTGGGTCTCTTGGAAATCAAATTCCAGCATTCCCACATGTGCCCAGAGCGTTCTTTGGGTGCTGCTTGTGCCCTGGCAGGAGGGATGTTCTGGGCTGGGGCTGGCATTCCTCCCTGCCAAGGGAGCACCGCGGCAGGCTGGGGAGCAGCAGGGGAGAGTTGGGAGCAGCATCCCCTTCCAGCTCCCACCTGCTGGACCAGAGCTCGGGCAGGAGTCTGTGCTCCTGCTCTCTGTGCTGCTCCCTGCACGCCCCTGCCTGGCTAGGCAGGTATTCCCAGCCGGATTTCCTACACATCCAGGTCTCCCTCCCTACGTTTTTTCAGCTTCTTTTTTTTTGGTCCAAACTCTTTGGAGTCACACAGGGATGTTTAACAAGGAAAGCTGTCCATGGCAGGAGCGTGATCCTGCAGCTGCCCTCACAGCCGGGACAGGACATCTGCAGAGACACCGCGGGGAGCGCCTCCTGGCAGGATTCCCGCTGGAAACCTCGTATTTTTTTGCTGGGGAAACAATAATTATTTGCAAAGGAAGGGCAAAATCCCTGTGGCTGGGGGCTGCAGGCGGCAGGGAGCAGGCAGGACCCTGCGGGGATGCAGGATGCCCGGGAGGGCCGGAGACCCCAGGAAGCAGCCGGGGTGGGGGTGATTTGGGCAGCACCCCCGGTGCTGCTGCTGCGGGGTGGCACCTTAGGGAAAAGGAGATTTCTGGGGGGAGTCCGGGGTAGGTTTTTGTTGAGCTGCTGCTGCTTGGAGAGGGCACAGCTCGACTCCGAGGCGAAGGAAGGGTCGTCACCACCTTCCTCTGCAGAGCCCCCCGTCCGCCTCATTAAACCCGTCCTTGCCGAGGCGAGCGCGGCGCGATCTCCCCATCTCGGCGTTATCTCCCCATCGCCTCCTCTCCTGCCACGCTTCCAGATGCTCCTTATCTCCACTCACCTTCGCGGAGAGCCGGCGTGCTGGGGGCAGGGCCGGCTGCCCAGGCTCCCCACCTGTGATCTCCCCGGCTCTTATCAGGCTCCGTGAGTCCCGACCGAGCCCCTGGCTCAAAGTCAAATGGATTTTCTGGCGGGGCGAGCGCGCCCAAGGTCGGGCGGGGCGGCGGGGACCCCGCTCCCCCTACGCCCCGCTCCAGCCCAGTCCCCAGGTAGCGCCTCTCCCCACTTACTCTCCAACATTATCAATTACATTTGGATTATTATTCCTCATTGAAGCCCAAGTGAGCCGCAGACAGCTATTTCCTAATGGGGAAACGTTACAGGCAACTTATTAAGGAACAATGCGTCATTAAGGGGGGAGAGCTTCAAAGGCTCCTAAACGCATTTCAAAGGACACAATGCGGAGCGGATCCTGCCGCCGCATATCTGGGGGACATGGGCGAAATTTGTCACAAGGAATAGACCGGGCCCAATGTAATTAACTAATTCTCGATCAAAGGGGTTTTAGAACTGAATGGTCAGGGAATTCAATTATGGGTTTCCTAATGAACCACTCTGTGCCAAGGCAGGGGGAAGTTTTCTCCCGGAAAAGCAGGGCTGAGGATCAGGGCTAGGATTTCCAGGGAGGGTTGGGAGAGAAGCAAGAGGGCTCCTCCCGGGTGGATTTGGTGCAGAGGGACAGAGATCATGGAATCACGGAATCACAGAGGGATTTGGGTTGGAAGGGACCTTAAAGCCCATCTTATTACAACCTGCCATGGGTAGGGACACCTTCCACTAGGCCAGGTTGCTGTGAGCTCCATCTGCCACCATCCAGGTCCTCTCTGGTGACCGTCTGTCCTGGAGATGTCCCCGTTGTGGGACATGTTCCCTGTCCCTCTGAGTTTGGGCAGATTGACGGCTCTTTGGAAGCAGAGCTGGTGGAGGGGGCTGTGGGATGCAGCAGGACGGCTGTCCCAGGGCTGGCACCTCCTGATCCGCTTCCTGGAAAACGTGGGCAAGGGAGATTTCCTCCTCTGCTGCCTGAATCCAGTCTCTGGCAAAAACAGCATCGTTTCTGCTTATGAAAGGAGCATCTTCTAGTCCTCCACTAGTTTTTCTTTATTATAGAAAGTTGGTTCGCTCACTTTACAAAGGGAAATGTATTATGAATTTTCCCTTCATTCTCCTCCTTTTTTTTGCCCCGTTTAACAACCGATTTGTGTGTTGCATGAAAGTTACACAGTTCTTTAGATGCGTTTGCTATTTTATTTTCTTTCATTCAAAAATATGTCAGTAATCTTTTTGTTAACATGAAAGATAAAGGATTAGTAATGCAAGATGCAGTTTTCTTGTAACCTTCTTGAAAGCAGACTATAGTTTCTTATCTGGCTCTAACATTCATTTTCCTGAAATGAAAAAAAAAAAAAGAAAAAGGACTTCTTAAAATGAAATAAACTATATTCGATTCAGACGAGCAGCGCCAGCAAAGGAATTTATTGCAGCTGGCAGAAAGGAGCAGCTGCACTGAAGTCGTTCTGCTGCAGCACTGAGGACTTTCCCAAGGAAACGATGCACAGGGATCTTCAGGCATGTGGGAAATGCTGCAGTGAGAGGAACCGCTAGAGAATCATGGAATTGTGGAAAGGTTTAGCTTGGAAAAGCTTGCAAAGATCACTGGGTCCAAATGTTCCCCCAACCCTGCAAAAGCCACCACTGACCCATGTCCCCAGGTGTCACATCCACAGGGCTTTTAAACCCTTCCAGGGATGGGCAATCCACCAGATGTGCCAAGGCTGGACAGCCTTTTCCACGAGGAACCTTCCCCATATCCAACCTGAACCTCCCCTGGTGCAACTTGAGGCTATTTCTTCTCATCCTATCAAGACCAAACTTTGTGTTGAGATTGTGACATGTCCCAAGATGTGCCTGTCCAGTTGACTTCATCAGCTGTGACATTTGCTTGGGAACATCCAGGATGTCCCAAGCTGGAGATGGGCCATCATTTCCTGGACTTGGTGCTCACTGCAGAGAAGCTGTCAGGGAAGCCGTGGCTGCCCCATCCCTGAAGTGTCCAAGGCCAGGTTGGACGGGGCTTGGAACAACCTGGGGTAGTGGAAAGTGTCCCTCCCCATAGCAGGGAGTGGATGAGCTTTAAATCCCTCCCAACCCAAACCATTTAGTGATTCTCTGATTCTATGGTCTTCAGCTCATGGCTCACAAGCAAACAGGAATTTGCAGCACTTTCAGCTCCTGAGAATTTATTTGAGTGATGTGGGGTCTCCAGCAGGTCCCTCCTTGCATCACCCCAGCTGTCCTGGCTCCTGTCCTCCCTGCCAGTGGGGGACTGGGCTCCTGCTTTGGGCTGTGCAAGCTGCTGGTGGCAGGCAGGGAGGAAAGGGCGTGGAAAAGCACCAAGGAAGGGAAAAAGAGAGATGGGGACAGTGCAAGGGGCTACCAGGGACCGGCAGGTCTTTGAGCACCACCTGCTGAAGAAAATAGCTTAATTTTCATGGAATGGTTTGGGTTGGAAGGGACTTTAAAGGTCATTTCACTCCAAAATTGATGAAGTTCATTCCTTCGTAGATGCAGAGGATGGAAGCAAACCCAGGGTGAGCAGAGGTTGGTTTTCACAGCACCAACATCCTGCAGTCAATAAAAGCAAGGCAGCAGACAGGGAATGCTGTAATCCAGGAGGAGAGGTGCTCCATGTGGGCACACCAGGATGTCCCCCTGCCCTGCCCTGCCCTGCCCTGCCCACTCTGCTGCTGCAGCATCTCCCACCAGCCTGACAACTCCTCAGGGGTTAAATCCTTATACAAACTGCTGGGTTTCTGTGGCAATTAGCTAATGGGTACTCAGCATCTCAAACAAGGTATTTTCCCCATCAGGTGGATTTGCTTATTATTGAGTTGGTCTGACAAGGAGCCAGCATTTACAACTTTGTTTATAACCTGGCTTGCAGGGAATGCTTTGTTTCTCTCCAGAGAAACTTGATATTTTCTGTTGCAGAGGGGAGTAATGATTTCTGTCACATACAGAGTGGACTGCAGGCCTTAATAATTAAATAAAATAAAGAAGAGCATCATCCTTTGGGCTGAAATCTTTGCCTCCAGTGTTTAAAGGGGCTCTTGTCCTGTGCTAACAGATCCGTGGTTTCATTTGAGGGAAAAGTGTGTTTTCATATCAAAGGAGCCCCCCCTGCACTGACCCAGCCTTCCCTTCCCCCTCTCTGCCCCGGCGCACATGCTATTTTAATATTTCATATATTTCATAAGCTTTTATGCTTCTAAAAGAGAAGTGAATTTGTGGAGAGTTGAGCTCTCCAGAGCTGTACTTCAGAGCTGGGAAGTAATTCAGGGTGAAGCCTGTATTAATCTCAGGTGAGAGAGATATTTAAATTCAGGCTACCAGTGTGAATATAAAATGGGGATCTCTTTACAAAAATTTCAAATTGTAATATGCAAAGCTTAAAGAAAAGAAACCCCAAGGGAACAGCTTTCTTCTAGAACATTTTGTTCCAACCATCATCTCTTTACCTTTATTTTTTTATTTAAAAAACCCTCCCTTTGCCATTTTGTATTTTTAAATTAAATCTTTCAGTTTTTAAAATGAAATTCTTTATTGCTGGGAGACGGTGATGGGAAAGGGGGAGCAGGGTGTAAATGCCTGGCTGTGAAAAATGGTGCACGGACCCAAATTTTATCTGGAGCAGAGGGGATAGTGACCAGTGAGGAAAAAAAACCCTGTTTGGTTGGTCCAAGTAATGTGGGGCCACCTCCCTACTTGGGGGATGCTGCCTGAACCCTGTTTTTGGGGAGAAATCTCTGCTTGGAGGGAGGAGAGAGGCAGCACAACTATGTCCTTGCCATCCTCCTCCGACAGCACTGGGGAGCACTGGGATGAGCTGGTCCATCCCATCAGCCTTCTCCTTCTCCACAGATAAAATTCAGTATGGATTCATGATCCTGGGCAGTGGCCACATCCCCTGAGTGCATTTTGGTGGGGATGGGGATCAGCCTGCAGGTGGCTGTGCTGGGTGTATTGAGCCAGTATATCCCAAATCCCACAGTACCATTCCAGGGAAAGCCCCGTGTTTGCATCCATGGCAAACACCTCGGGCTGCAACCAGCTCCCAGGTCAGGAGAACTGGTGACAGATGACATGCTATTATCAGCTCTGTCAATTAATTAAATTATACATTATGCTTACGAGGGTGATATACTGAGTCACTCTAGATTAAGTGTTGCAATTAAGTGTTTAATTTCTATTTAATAAGTAAGTTATTATATGCTAATAAAAGATCAATTAGTTGCTAAAATGACATTGATCCAGGTACAATGAGTGTGTCAGGGAGACATCAGGCTGACACAGAAGGGGCTGGGGGATTGTGTGCACAACATGTGTACAATTAGGATTTTAATGAAGACAAGCTGGAGTGGGCAGGGGGCATCCAGGTGGGCTTGGGATAGTGCTCCATGCATGAAACCTGGGTCTTCCTGGGCTGTCAGGAACAGCCAGGATGGACCCAGTCATAGAATCCCAGAATGGTATGGGCTGGGACCTTAAAGCTCATCCCGTTCCATCCCTTCTGTGGGCAGGGACACCTTCCACTGTCCCAGATTGTTCCAAGCCTTGTCCAGCCTGGCCTTGGACACTTCCAGGGATGGGGCAGCCACAGCTTCTCTGGGCACCCTGTGCCAGGGCCTCCCCACCCTCACAGGGAAGAATTTTTGTCCGATATCCCATCTAACCCTGTCCTCTGGCAGTGGGAAGCCATTCCCCCTTCTCCTGTCCCTCCAGGGCCTTGTCCAAAGTCCCTCTCCAGCTCTCTTGGAGCCCCGTTTTAGGCACTGGAAGGGGCTCCAAGGTCTCCCTGGAGCCTTCTCCTCTCCAGCTGAACACTCCCAGCCCTCTCTCCTGTGGTGTTAGTGACAGCAAATGGTTCTCCTATGTGGGACAACCCCAAGGAATGACTTTCCACCAAAACTGCCTCCAAACCAGGTTCCTGTTCTATAATCTGTGTATCACGGTGCCTTTCCATGTGCCTGCTGCACCCCCACCCTCCATGATCCCCATCCGAGCCCGCTGGCTCCCACTGGGAATTCCGGGTGAGCGTGGAGCGGTGGGGAGCCCGTGGCTGAGCTTCCAGCGGGAGAGGAGGAAGCGCTGGGCTCCAGCGGAGCCAAGATTCCAGCTGAATATGGATGACATCATTATACGGGTGATCCTTTCAGCAACAGCGAGCAGGGTTTTAAAGTAGCGACCTACAGCATACAAATGATGGGTTTAAAGGAAATAAAAAAAGAGATGATTTGAATAGCAGACATTTAGAGAAGAAAAGCTTCCCCCCTCCCTTTCCATTTCTAATATCTTCCAACGGGGCAGGCGCTGCGCATTCGAAAAGAAATTAAAACACTCCTCCTAAATACACTCCAGGCAGTAACAATGGCAAAGTTAAGAAGGTTACGAGACTTAGTTGTCCCAGCAACATGTCATCAAGTTGGAATGAGCAGGAAACACAGATAACGGGGAGAAAGAGGAGGGGGGGAGGAGAGGAATAAAACCACAGGAGGAAAAATGCCAAGAGATTGAGGAAGAAAAGGGAAACCCCTTTTTATTTGCTGTTTCATTAGGATGAATCTGATTTTATAGACTCTAAAAGAGGCTAAAATATAATCTCCTTTTGTGTAATGCGTGTGTTAGGAAAATGTGTCATCAGCAATTCTTCTGTACACTCCAGCAATAGTCAGAAAATTAGCAGGGATATTCAAGGCAGGCTACAAAGAAAAACAAACAGAAGACTCACATTTCCAGCCCGAGCTGTCATTTAAGGATGTTTTCAAATTTTTATTCACCTTTTTGATTGTCCCTTATGGTTTCTCCCTGCAGCAGCAGCGGAGTTTCAAAAGGAAGACAAAGCAAAGGAGGAGTTTTGGGATGTGGCTGTAACTGGCTGAAGAGCCCAGGGCTCTACTGGCTCTCCCAGCACGGCAGGATTTTGTGCTCAGTGCTGTATGTGGGTGTAGGAAGAAAGCACATGTGGTGCAGCAGCTGGCAGGGGACAGAGAAACGGAGAAGAAAAAGAAATGAGAAGCTCGTCTGAGCCACAGCCCCAAATCTGGTCAAACGTGGGCTAATTATCCTTATTCCAGGTGTCAACCCGGTGCAATCCCAAGTGTCACATAAGCCCACGGCTTTTGGTGGACAGGTCTGGAAAGCCTCATGGTGCTCATCAGTGCCCACCACGGCTGTGTTTGGGGTGCTCCAGAAGGACACGTGTTCACATTCCTCTGGAAGTGTCCAGGGCCAGTCTGGATGGGGCTTGGAGCCACCTGGGATAGGGGAAGCTGTCCCTGCCCATGGCAGGGGGGTGGAACGAGATGGGCTTTAAATTCCCTTCCAACCCAAACCGTTCCATGATTCTATGATTCTGTGATACTGATGTTTGATCCTTGACTAGAGTCACAAGGCAAAACTTTAATTAAAACAGTAATTAATCACTCCACCTGTGGTTGCTCCAGGTGCTGAGGAGCAGGCTGCTTCCTCTGCTCCCAAACAGAGTGCACCAGAGTGGTTGGCAGCTCGTTTGGTTCCAAGGGGATGTTGATACTGGGAGAAATGGGTCTGGACGGGGAGAAACTTCAGCTGGCTGCAGTAACCAGTTCCTGATGGCAGAGAGAGGGGGCTGAGCCCCTCTACCATCCCCCAGAGCCAGTCCTCCCTGGAGAGGAGTGAGGTTTGTGCTGAGATGGGGAGTGAGGGATAAACCACCAGAAATAGGGAGGATGGACTTGGTGATCCCAGGGAGTTATTCCAGCTCTATGTCCCTAAACCAGACTGAAGAACCCAATTTTATGCACTATTTCTAAGAATCCTGACCCACCCTTTTTGCATCTGTAACCCCAAACTTGTAAAATCCCAAAGTCCCTCAGTTACATCTGAAACCTCACACTGTGCCTTGACTTGCTCCACGCTGAGGTATTTTTGGTGCTTGTATGTGACATACAACTACCCCAAATTATTCTGATCTCTGATAAAAGTCTCTCCTCTCTCCTTCCCACCTGTTTCTTCCACGATTATTTATTTGTTTTGCCTTTTTTTTTTTTTAAATTTTAATAGTCTCTTGCTGTGGCTTCTTGTGGATTATATTTTACAGCAAGTCTTGGTTTAGTTAATTGATGGGGAGCTTTGCCTGTGAGGATTCTGTAATCCTTGGCATTTTATCTTTGCAATAATTGCTGTGTTTGTGATTATTTCAAAGGACTAAGGGAAAGCAGACAACAAGAAAACTCATCCACTCCTCTTTCGCAGCTTCTCCAGGCACCTGGGTGGGCTCCTCCTCTGCAAGATGCTCTCTGTGCAGCAGAGAAGGAAAACCAGGGCGAGGTGCTGGGGAAGGGACCTGGGGACCTGGAGCAGACACAGCAATGTCATGAGATCACTGAGGGCCTCGGTGACATGCTGGCACTGAGGACTGGGGATCATCTTTCATCATTACTTTTTGGTAAAAAGGATATAATTAGGGTGTTGGTAACAGGTAACAAGTGACAGGACAAGAGGAAATGGCCTCAGGTTGCACCAGCGGTTTGGGTTGGATATTAGGGAAAAATTCTTCACCAGAGGGGTTGTCCAGCCCCGGCACATCTGGAGGGATTTAAAAGTTGTGTGGATGTGGCACCTGGGGTCATGGGTGGGCCTTGGCAGCACTGAGGGAACAGTTGCGCTCGATGGTCTTAGAGGGCTTTTCCAACCTTAATTATTCTGTGATTCGAAGTTTGGCACCCTTCTGGCTTTGGGCTGGCTGAATCCCTGTGGGGCTGGATCTGAAGGAGGGGGAGGTGGGGACATGCCACATGGAATGCGCAGCCAGGCCTGAGTTTGCCATGGCACTTGGGATGTGAGGCCGTGTCAGTGTTTGCTGTGGGATGTCAGGAACGGGGCCACGCTGGTGTTTGCCATGGCACATTGGACACGAGGCCACACTGATACTGGCCTTGGGGTGTTGGATGTGAGGCCAAACTGGAATTCACCATGGGACATTGGGGATGAAACCACACTGGTGTTTGCTCTGGGGTGCCAGATGTGAGGCCATGCTGGTGTTGGCTGTGGGACATCAGATATGAGGCCATGCTGGTGTTTGTAGTGAAACACTGGACGTGGGGCTATGCTGGTGTTTGTAGTGAGACACTGGACATGGGGCCACGCTGGTGTTTGTAGTGAGACACTTGGACAGGAAGCCATGCTGGTGTTTGTAGTGAGACACTGGACGTGGGGCTATGCTGGTGTTTGTAGTGAGACACTGGACATGGGGCCATGCTGGTGTTTGTAGTGAGACACTGGACATGAGGCCATGCTGGTGTTTGTAGTGAGACACTGGACAGGAAGCCATGCTGGTGTTTGTAGTGAGACACTGGACATGGGGCCACGCTGGTGTTTGTAGTGAGACACTGGACATGGGGCCACGCTGGTGTTTGTAGTGAGACACTGGACAGGAGGCCATGCTGGTGTTTGTAGTGAGACACTGGACATGGGGCCATGCTGGTGTTGGCCATGGGATATTGGACACAAGGCCACAGTGGTGTTGGCAGTGGGATACTGGGGATGAAACCATGCTGGTATTGGCCGTGGGGCTTTGGCCAACTGGTGTTGGTCACGGAACACTGGGTTTGAAACCCCTCTGGTACTGGCTGTGGGACACTGGGGATGAAACCACACTTGTGACTGAGGCCAATCACATTTGTGTTGGCTGTGGAACATTGGACGTGAGGCCACCCTGGTGTTGGGTGTCAGGCCACACTGATCTTTGCTGTGAGACAATGGACACAAAGCCACATTGGTGTTGGCCATGGGACACTAGCCATGAGGTCACACTGGCACTGCCACATTGGGCATGAGGCCGCACTGGCGTTGACCGTGCAACACTGGACATGAGGCCACATGGTGCCAGTGCTGGCTTTGGGACATTGGGGATGAAGCCACACTGGTGTGGGCCATGGGACATTGGCCATAAGGCCACTCTGGCATTTGTGTGGGACATGGCCATGCTGCCACGCTGGTGCTGTTTGCCAGCTGGCCACTGGAGGCTGCTGCTGTCTTTGCAGTCACTGGCTGCCTGCGGTCCTGGAGCACCCACGGAGCTCTGCCCGGCCAGCACGGCTGGATGGGAGGTTGAGGCTCCTGGTCCTCCTCCAGCAGGCCGAGGCTGACCTGGGAAACATCCTCCTCCCTTGTCTTTCGGTCCTTCATGGGAAGGAGGGCAAGAAACTGGGATCCTGGGATCCTGTCATCCTGGAAATGGAGAAGCCTTTTTGTGCCACACTTGGAAGAAGCAGGATGATCTTCCAACTTCTCCATGCCTAAGTGTGTTTTTATAACAAATACAGGCTTTTCAATGTTCTCTGTAGATTAGAAGCTGTTTAAAAAGGTGTCAGCCCTGGTATTGCAGAGAGTCCTGGCATAAAGCTGGAGCCCTGAGCGTGCTGATGCCTCTCGACTGCCCTGAGCAGGCTCACCTGGGACCCTGCCTCACACATGCAGCTGCCCATGGCCTCAGGAGCTCCCTTTAAGCCCAGACCTGGGTGTTCGCTCCTGTCTTAGGCCCTGCTGCAGGTATACTTATCTCCAGTCTTGCCTGTCTCCTGGGTAGGTCTGGAATATTTGTTATATTTAGTTTGTTTCTGTCTCATCTTCTGAGGATTCTCTTGGGATGGACCTTAAACTGTCCAGCCCCACACTGTGTCAGGTGAAGCCTGTTGCCAGCACTGGGTGGGCTCTGTGGTGCTCAGGGACTGTGCCTGAGTGGGTGAGGGCATTCCTGTGCTGGGCTCATCCCTGATCCCAGCTCATTCCCCCTTGGACAGCAGTGCAGCTCCCTGCTGTGTGGTACTGGTGCACCCTCATTGGAACGACCCTGCTGTGTGTGACTTGCTGGTTTTCAGCCTAAGGAGTTACCTTTACTTTGAAATTCATGGATGAAGAAGATAATGCAGATGGGGCATGCTCTGAAAGCAACTAGATTTAAAGCTCAGGTGTGAAGCAAATTCTGAGTTGGACATCCAGCACAAAATCATGGAATGGTTTGGATAGGAAGGGACCTTAAAACTCATCTCATTCCACCCCTGCCATGGGCAGGGACACCTCCCACTATCCCAGGTTGCTCCAAGCCCTGTCCAACCTGGCCTTGGAGACTTCCAGGGATGGGGCAGCCACAGCTTCTCTGGGCACCCTGTGCCAGGGCCTCCCCATCCTCATAGGGAAGAACTTCTTCCTGATTTCCAATCCAAATATCTCTTATGTAGTTTAAAACATGGAGAGACCAGATTTCTCCCATGGACATGGTTTTACTCATGCTTTCATGGTCCAGCTGCTTGCTGTGAATGCACCATGCAAAATCTGACGCTGCTGGTGACATCCCATGGGGAACAGAGGCCATTTGAGTTTCATGGCGATGTCTGGAGAAGCAAGAAGGGAATGATGGGCTGGTTTTTAAGTGCTTCCATGGATTTGGTGAATGCAGAGCAGGCAAATCATGAGAATCACAGACTATGTTTCAGACATAGAGGTCATGAAGTCCTGAAAAGATTATGGAGCTTCTCAGGGTGCTGGTAATGTGCATTTACCTGCTTGGGACAGTGTTTTCCTCATGGACTGGGAGGGATGATTTCCCTGAAAGATGTCAGTACATGCTGCATTTAAGGAAAACAGTTCCGTAACGCTATAGCTGGGGTTTTGGTGGCTTCCTTTGAATCAGTTCTCTGGGTTTTTTTGGCCATTATAATTTGCTCAAGCCCTTGTAATACATGGGAAAACTCCTTAAGTTACACAGATCTCGTGACTCACAATAAAATGCTTGCAGTGCATGGGGTCTGCCAAGCTCCCAGCAATCACAGGTGGTGTTCCTCACCTTCTCTAGGTGTCCTGATAGTCCTCTAGAACTCAGTCCCTCTGCATGATCTTGGTCTGGATTGTATCTGCTCCTTCATGGCCTTGTCTGGGTGTGGGGGTGGCTGTGAGCTCCGTGTCAGGGAGCAGGAGGGGGCAGGGGGATTTGGGCTCTCTCCCAGCCCCTCTGTGAGGCAGAACCAAGCAGGATTGAGAGCCCAGGGCACAGGAGGGGACCTTCAGCAGCCTGAGGGGACTGGATTAGCTCCTGGCAATGCTTAGGGGGTCATCCCTCTACAGCTGCTTCATAAATGTGTTCCTGATGCTAAATCCAGAGAAGTGTCGTGATTGCAGGAGTGGAGCTCAGCTCCTAAGCCTGGTTGCTGAACTCCTGTGTTTTCCTAAACCTGTGAGGGCTGGAATTGCTCAAGACACTCCTGAGTTTAAACCTGCCCAACACATGACCAGCTGTGCATTAAAAGCAGCTGCTGTCCCTGGAAAAAGGTAGTATCAGGGTTATCTTTGGGACCTAATCCTCAGAATCACCTCCCTGTAGTGCTGGCACCAGGGAAGGAGTTGAGTCAACTGTTGGGCACTGATCCTAGAGCTCTGTATGAGATGGGACCAGCAGACACAGAACCAATAAAGATTGGAAATCCCCTCTAAGGTCATCGAGTCCAGTCACTGGCTCTAGCAGAGAAAACTGGGCTTTGCTTGGAATACCAGGATGCCCCAGTCCAGAGTCTTGTCAACACACTCTAGGAATCAACCTCCAAAACTCAGGGAGCTGAAATCCAGAGGCTGGATTTGGGAGAAAAAGAGATGTTTTTTCTAATAAGGAAGGATGGTGTTTGAAGGGAGAGGAGTACCTGGGAGAGTGAGTCCATGGGGCAAATGGGAGAACAGCTAATAAGGAACCAGAGGGTCTGAGGCCGTGCTCTTGGCACAGAGGAACGGCTGGACATTCCCTCTCCAGCTTCTCAACTGGGAGGTCCCACCTGATGAGCAGAGGTCTCCAAATTGATTCCACTTCTTTCTGCTCAACTGCAGATGGATCCAAGAGGCCACCATGGCCTCTCTCACGTCTTCAGACTTGTTTCCAATACCTGTAGCAAATCTGTGATGCTCTGGGGTCTCTGTGCACTGATGGCAACCTCCTGAGCTTCTGGCTTTGCCCCCAGAGCTGATCCCCACTTGGATGTGACCAGAGAGGGATTTTATGAGTAAAAATAAAATAGGCTGCTGCAATCAGTGCTGAGAAAGACTAATTGTGACCCAGAGGTAGTGGGGGCTCCTGTGGCAGCTCTACCAAGGTCATGAGACTCACCCCTTCCAGCACCTCCCTGCCAATAACACCGTAACAGAACCACTCCCAGTGAGAAAAACCTGGCATTTGAGGCAGCTTCTTTCCTGGCAGTGTAGAGGTGTTGGTTTTTAATCCACAGGGGGAGAAATTTGTATGCAAAATGATGGATACAATTGACTCCCTGCCTTTAGGCATGTAGGGTAAGAGCTAAAAGAGTTGGAGAATGCACAGGGAGGAGGGTGTGGAGAGCTGTGGCCAAAGTGAGACAGCACTGCAGGAGCAGGTTTACAACACCTTTGTATGCAAAGGTAGGGGAATTCGGGATCTCTGCCGATGCAAGACAACTCTAGGAAGGGAGCAGACTGACAATGGAGAGCAGGACGTGTTCCTGTGTGTTTATTTAAGCTGCTGCTCTGATGGTGCTGGATGATCATCTCAGGGCTGTGCTGGGTCTTCTGGATAAATTCCTGGGCTACCTTTGTGAGCTACTGTTCTGCTAAGCCAGGCATGAGGGGATGGTCTCTACTAGGTCCCAATAGTATTCTGAGTGTTCCTCAAAACCCTTTTGTCTTGGACCACAAAGGGGAAAATGCAATGCATTCCCTGGAAAAGCCTTGCTCTGCCAGCCCTGTCCCTGACCCCACTCTTTGTGTGCAGAACTTGCTGCTGGGAGCCCTTAGTGTTTGTGCTGCTTCATCTTCCCAGGGTTTGGATCTGGCACGAGGGGTGTGAGCCATTTCCTGGGAGCCTCAAGCATTTTGGGCAGCATTTCCATCCGCTGGCTGCCAAGGCTTTCCTCCTGCCTGGGGAAGCAGCAGGAGCACTCTAGAAATGACGGAGACGGGAACACTGTGGTTTGGAAGCAGCAGCACTGAGGGAAGAAACTGTCCTTCCCTTCATCCACAGAGCCAGTCCTTGATCACCTCCTGTTTTTCATGTGCTGGGGAAGGCATCGAGCAGGGAGGGAAATCTCATTAAAGACCTTGCTGTTGGGAATGGCTGGATAGCTCATTAGAGTGGGCAAAATGACTCGTTTCCTCTCTGCAGGTTTTTTTCCCAGGAACTCCGTGGAGGGAAAGAGTTCATTTAAAAACAAATATTCACGGCAGCGTGCCTGCAGGACACACTGCTCCAGCATGGGATTCAATCCCAGCACCCAGGGAAGAGCTCAGCCATGGTTTCTGAAAGGAAAACCTCATTAGGCATATTTGGCTTTTTGGGTGCTGCCTGATTTGCCATGTCCCAGATAATGGAGATGGGTGTCCTGTGCTGGAAATCATGGCAAGGAAAGGGAGGGAGAGGTGGGGTGAGGGGTGACTGTCCTTCCCCAGCACCCCACCCCACACCCGGCACACACTCGCACACGCCGTGGCTGCCGTAGCGCTGTGCTCCTGCCAAGAGAAACTTGGGAAGGGGGGAGAGCCAGGGAGAGACAGCAAGCACACTTATCAAGTGGCTTGGACCGTAGCCGATTTGAAATATTACTAACCTTGCATTTTCAAATTTGATGCACAACAACCAAGATGCTAATACTTTCCTTAGTTTAGAAAAAAAAATCCTTTCACCCATCTCTTCTAGCCGAAGATTAGGAGAGAAGCTTTAAGAAGATTTAAAAAAAAAAAAAATCAACTTCTGAGCAGCGGAAAAAATGGTTTGTGATTCAGGGGCTCCGGGCAATTCATCATGGAAATTGGGTTTCTTAGCCGACATCATGTGAATCCTTTCGGCCCTGTCAACTTTTTAATACATTACATTGAGAATGTAAATCGTGTTGGTGAGGGGGAAAGAAGAGGGGAAAAAAAAAAGAGAGAGAAAAGAGAGCTGCTTCATTTTGGGTTTAGAGGGGAGGCAGCTTGAGGCCTGTAATTCATATTAACTAAATAATAATACCAAAAAAAGCCCCTCTCTAAATCTACAGATATGTATATACACCTAGGGAGGGAGGGGGGAGGGAAGTGAACGAGACAGCCCAAAATTGAAACCATTTTATCCTTTTGAAGGGTGAGTATTTGGATTTATTTTTATTTTCTTTATTTTTTTTTATTTGGGTTTATTTTATCCCTTTCTCAGCTTGAGCTCGTTCTTCCATCAAAGAGAAGAGCAAAATGAATGTTTTGGAGGTGGAGGAAGATGGAGGAAACAGAAAAAGGAAAAAAACTGCAGTAATGTCTGGGATCTTTTTGGAGTTTGGTGGATTTTTTTGCTCACATCCTGGTGATGTGGATTAACTCTTTAGTGGATGGTGAAAGCTCGTGCTAATTTTTTGACATATTAGAGGGCATGAAAATAAAGCTCTGTATGGAGTAGCAGGTAGTGCTTCCTGAGACTCGGCTTCATGGAATTGCAAACATGACCCTCTCTGTGCATTTATTCCTTGGAAATGTCCTTTGGGAGGTTCACTGTGAGCTCTGTGGAGCACAAAGGCTCCACATAAACCCCTGGATAGGGCTTAGCTGCTGCTTGGGCTCCCAGCTGCCTGGGAGATGGGGAATCTTCACCAGGCATGTTCTCATTATAGCTGGTGGCTTCTCCTGTGCCTTGAAATGCTCCCAGTGCTAGAAAAGTGGGATTGATCATTGAGGCGAGGCGGGAAAAACACAGAGAGCCTCACATTGTGGGGGAAAATTTTTTTCTCACTGGATGGTGTTACATGGAGATTGAGACATATTTTATAGCAGCTGTAAAATAATTCAGGGTGGAAGGGACTTCTGTGGGTCTGTACATGGATGTCCAGCTCAGAGCTGGGCAGGCTTCTGTACCCCAAACCTCTCTGTTCAAGGCCAGCTCGGGAAGAAGACAGGGAAAGAGGGTAAAGGATGAGTCAAGAGGGATAATAGCAAATAAGGCTAAGGATTGTTTGGTTTCAACACAAATTATGACATCAACTTCATCGTGTGAGAATCAAGTTGTGAAGAAGGCTACTTCAGTCCCCTCAGAGAGGGAAAAAGGAGTGGAAGTGGGAATTGTAGCTGGGGCACGTCTAGAAGGATCAGGGAATCAAGCTTGTTTGGGTTGTTAAAGACTTCTTGGAAAGCATCTGAACAGATTAAACCCCTCTCAGAAAAGCCAGGCAGATGCTCCCCCTCCGGAATGCTGCTGCCAGTTTGGATGGCTGCCACAGGCAGAGGGTGATGGGGAATGAAAAGGGCTGGAGCACAAGGGCCAAACTCCTGGCTGGGGGATCTGAGAGTGGCTTCAAGCTGATAACACGGTGTGCTTTATCCAGCAGTGTCTGCTCTGCACAGGGACACCCAGGCAGAGCGTTGGAGGCGTCCCCAGTGTGGCAGACACAGCACTGGGCTGGGGGTGTCCTCTCATGGGGTTGGGTAGATTCAGCACCCAAAAACTGTGACACCAACCTGGTGTCTGGGGAGGCAGCTCCTTGAAAAGGGTTGTTAGTGGATATTTGGGGTTTAATCAGGTGAGTCCAACTCTTTCCAGCTGCCCACATCCAACACTTCATCATCCTCCCTTGGTGTTCTAGCTGTAACAGGAAAGACAGAGCACTCTCCACCTCTCCCACGGGACATGGGTTGTCACTGGTGCATTTCTTGCTCAACATCTGTAAGAGTCCTGAAGTAATGATGTAAAACTTAATTTATTGAATTTTCCCTTTACTGAAAAATGTGGTTCATTGACTGCAGTTTAACTATTCAAATAGCGTTGTAAAACCAAATATAAACCCTGAATGCTTCTATCAGGGTTAATATTCCTCAATTTCATTCCTGTTTTGACTGCTAGAGTTGGGTGCTTCTCCTCAGTCCATGCTTGTAGCTCAGACTGACAACAAACACCAATGCTACCTTTTTCTGGGTGACATTTGCAGGTGAATTTGTGGACACACACATGTGGACCATGCAGTTATGTAAATCAGCAGGGTGGATATTAATAATGCACAAGGAAGAGGCTGGGTGTTATTTTTATGCATAAGAATATTCCTGTGTGTGACTCTGAATTCCACAGTCAAACAGCTGATGTCATCAATGTATTATTTAGTCTGAGGCTGGGTACAGCATTTCCAGAGGGGTTTTTTGGGCCTAGTGTCCTTCAGAAATAATTAATTTCCCCTTTTTTGTGCTCTCGGGCCTGTACGTCTGCACAGCTGCAGTTCTGCTCTTGGAAAACAGCCCTTCTGCTGTCTTGTTCCCATCTGGGCATTGCACCCATGCCCAGAGCCTAACTCTGGATGTCTCCAACTCCTGCCAAGAGCCTGTTCTGCTCCACATTTGAGTCTTTGGAAGGGTGAAACCAACACTCTCTGGGAGTAGACTCAAAAATATTGGAGTTCTTTCACATGATGATGTACAAAGACTTTTGAATTCCTTGCAAGGGTGGTGAGGTCCTGGAACAGGTTGCCCAGAGAGTTGTGGCTGTCCCATCCCTGGAAGTGTCCAAGGCCAGGTTGGATGGGGCTTGGAGCAACCTGGGACAGTGGAAGTTGTCCCTGCCCATGGCAGGGGGTGGAACAGGATGAGTTTAATGTCCCTTCCAACCCAAACCATTCTGGAATGGGAACTTCATCAATGGGGTCACTTCTGAGAGTCTGAAGAAAGGGTTTTCAGCCTCTCCCTGTGAGTCAGAATGGACAAAGCTCAGGCAATGAGAGGCTCTTTGACAAATGATGAAGGTTTGGTGTGGTGTGGGCAATTCCCCACTCAAGCTCAGACACATCTTCCCCTCATTCTGCACAACCCGGGTGCCTCTAGCCTCAACACCTGCAATCCTACAGAGATCTCCCTCAAAAGGAGCTTCCAGTCCCTGTGCATGAAGGCACACATTCCCATGTCCTTCTAGGAACGCTTTAGGCAGGTTGCTTGACTTTTGTTTTCCCCCTGGTGCTTCAATCCTCAATTGCCACTTGCTGCGATGGTGGAAATGAGTTGTTGAGGCTGTCAGGGCTGTGCAGCACATAATGAAGTGCACACACGTTCATCTATACATCCATACGTGGGCAGGCTTATGTTGTGATGCTGTAATACAGCTTAATTAGGACATCATTCAGGCATCTGGGACTATGCCTAAGCTGGAGATTTTTTTATTTTGGTTTTCTCATTTAGGTTTTAGTCAGATTCCCAAGTGAAATAAACAAAAGGCTAATTGCTTTTGGATTTTAATTACCACTGCAATACCTGGGTTTATTGTATGAATTGTGTTTTATAGGTGGTGAAAGGACACCGCCAGCAAGTGACAGATTCTCAGCTGACAACAGTGCTGTTCAAACCAAAGGAATTCTTTGCAGCAGGATCCAAAGGACAGCACACACATTCATTTGCTAAACTCCTAGTTTTTTTTTTGTTGTGGAATGTAACTTCAAGGCTTGGCTGACTTTTAAACATGATATAATTAAGCATGCCTGAAAATGCGTTTATAAAAAAAGAGAGACAAAAGTAGAAGTACTTTATAATCCACAGTGTTAAGTCTCTTCAAAATTCCTTGGATAGTTACACTGCTGCTTTGGTCGGGGGTGACACAGCACAGTCCTAATACATAATCCCAAGTGACTCTTCACACACAGTGACTCTGTTACCAGAGCTCTTTGGTTCCTATCTGGTTATCTTCAATACCTTGATCCGTATATATATCCTGTATGCTTTGCCAGGTGGGTTATTCCACTGATTTTCAAGACTACAAAATAAGCAAATCCTCATTCTACATCCATTTATTAATCCTAGAAGTATTTGACATCTGTCTTCTACCCAGCTGTCTTTCCTTGTCCATGATGTCCTGCTCGAACAATTGCTGAAGAAAAAAGTCCTTTCTTGAACTGCTCCTAAGCTTTATTTTTGACAAGTTGGAAATTCTAAATTTCTGTTTTCATTGGTGGTCAAAGGAAATTGGAGCAGCTAGATAATGTATTCCAAGTGTATTTATTACAAATATCTCTATTTGGGAGTAATGTTGAGTCTTCAATAAATTTTTATGTAACAAGCCTTGCACATCTGTAAAAACAAGGATACTGAGCAGTTCTGAGGTTTCTCCTTCAGACTGAGAATAAATAAGAAGTGAAGAAGTGAATTTTTAGTAAAATGAACCATCAAACCCTGAGAGTCTTTGTCCAGAAGCAGAGTGTGGATTTGACAGGAATTGTGATTTTTTGAACTTACATGTGGGAAGTTTGTGGAAGGACAAAGCATCTTCTGGGTTGAGACGTCCTTGGACATGTCCCCACAGGTAAGTTAATTGTTATTTTTGGAGGATTTAAGGTTCATCTGTAAGGAATTCAGAAAAAGAGCCATGCAGATTTGAAGCACGGTGGTTGCTTTCAGCAGAAGTCTAAAAGAAAGTCTTGCAGATCACTTCTTCTTAGAAATCACAAGATGAGGCACTCAAAATAAAATGGTGTTCCTTTGGAGATCCTTTGCTGAAAGTCTAATGGTTCATGGAATCCAGGAATAGTTTGAGTTGGAAAGGACCTTAAAGATGATCTTATTCCACTCCCCTGCCATGGGCAGGGACACCTTCCAGTATTCCAGGTTGCTCCAAGCCCCATCCAGCCCAGCCTTGGACACTTCCAGGGATGGGGCAGCCACAGCTTCTCTGGGCACCCTGTGCCAGGACCTCCCCACCCTCATGGGGAAGGATTTCTTATCAATATCCCATCTAACCCTGCCCTAAGGCAGCTGAAGCCATTCCCCCTTGTCCTGCCACTCCAGGCACTGGTAAATAGTCCCTCTCCATGCTTCTTGTCAGCTCCTTCAGGCACTGGAAGGCCACAATTAGGTCAACCCGAAGCTTCTCTTTTCCAGGCTGAGCAATCCCAATCCTCCCAGCCTTTCACCTGGTTTTATTTCAAGACTGGGGATGAGAGCCCAGGCCTGTGCAAGGAAGTGTTTGCTCACACCATTGTGCAGCTCCACCCTGTAGGTCCAGCTGGTGCCTTTCTCCTTCAGCTGAGGATTTTAACTCTGATAGAGACTGTAGAAATCTCCCTCCTGTTTGTTGCCTTGACAGTTTGTCCCAGAAAAGGGGACAAACTTTGGTTGTCCCAATCTCCTGAGTTAGGGTCAGACATCAGGAGGAATTTCTCCATGGAAAGGGTGGTCAGACATTGGCAGGGGCTGCCCAGGGTGGTGATGGAATCCCCATCCCTGGAGGTGTCCAAGGAAGGCCTGGATGTGGCACTCAGTGCTCTGAGCTAGGATTGGAGACAAGGTGGGGATCAGTCACAGGTTGGACTCGATGGTTTGGGAGGTGTTTTCCAGCATTAATGATTCTGTGGTTCTGTGGTGGGAAAGAGAGGATTTGCATTTTGCTGGGCTTATTAAAACTGGGTGGGATTTATAATTATTGCTTAACTTTTATACTGTGGACAAGACCCAAAGGTCTTGGTTGCCCTTGGCTCTGCTGTGCCAGGAGTAGGATGTTTCTCTCCATCTTTTTTCCTGCCCAGCTATCCCTGAGAGCCTCCCTCATCTCTCCCAGTGCCCCCAGCAGTTTTGGTGTGTCCCATCATGAACCACGGTGGCATTCATTATTTACTAAATGATACCATAATTAACGAGGTGAGATTTATTCCTTTGGGAAAACACCTCTTTTATAACCTCAGATTCTGGATTCTCTCTGGCCAAGGGAAACGTGAGAGCTGGCACAGTTTGTGTCAAGTGGATGAGACTAAAACGCCCTTGAGATGACCCTTGAGGTGAAGAGTCTTGGATAAGCAGGAATGATGGAGTGGGGTGTTCTGGAGCTACGTGGTAAATCAACAGGGGAAAATCAGTGACTATGTTAGTGCTGTTCAATTAAATCACAAGGAAACAGAGTGTGGAATTTCAGGGGTTGAGGACAAAATGAACTACCAATTATTTTTAATATATTAGGAAAACTGTTGAAAAGTTGTTCTTCATTGAGGATTTACCTCAACAAGAATGGAACTTGTTCTGAGGCAGAATTAGAATAAGTTTTGAATTGTTGCACAATTCCCTGAACCTAGTTTTCCAGCTTTCAGCAGAGCTGGAGTGAAGGCTAAAAGGATCTATGTCTTATTTGGCAAGACAAAAATTAACTTGTTGCTCTCAATAAAGATTTAATGCATTTTCAGTGTTCTTATACTTCCAACGTATGGGCTGGTAGTGGTCAGTGAGACCAATCAAATTATATCTCAAAGCTTTTCTTATTCCTACAGAGAATTTTTAACAAAAAAAGAAACATTGCTGTGGGGGAAAAAAAAAATCTCTCCCCTAAAAACCATTTGGTGAAATCATCTTTTAATTAAGAGGAAGAGGAAATATTTGAATGGGAAGGCTGGGACCTGCTTGGTTACTGCTGTGGACCTTCCCAGTTGGAGAGAAAAAATGGGTTTATAGACTTGATCTAGGCCATATGAACAGATAAAATGTATTGATTGATCCAAAATGTCCCAAATCAAACAACACACTTCTCAGTGCCACCAAAGGCAAGATCACATATCGAGAAACAAAATATTAGGAATGACTCATGGACTCCAGGAG
Organism: Climacteris rufus; assembly: GCA_013398175.1. Lineage (NCBI taxonomy): Eukaryota > Metazoa > Chordata > Aves > Passeriformes > Climacteridae > Climacteris > Climacteris rufus. The sequence continues at coordinate 44,380 of VZRZ01008565.1, forward strand.
GTTATAAGTTAGATATATCCCAGGAGGTAGGGAATTTGAAGGGATTTTTGGTGTCCTTCCTTTTGTTGTCCTGAGGCATGGAGGGTTTTGTGACACCTGGCAGAGCGATTTGGAGAAAATAAGGGATATGATCTCAACTGACGGGGTTGGGAAGATCCTTATGGAGAGGCAGGACTCAGATTGGGTCTTTGCATGCTATGGGGGGGCACAAGTGCATGGAAAGCTGGGGGTTCAGCCAACACCTACACATGAGATGAAGTCAGGTGACCAAATGGAAGCTCTAGAGGGTAATTTGACTGTGGTATCTCAATGTCAACACCTGCACCTGGTACTAAAGGGATCCTTGTTGAACAGACCCAGCACTTCCCACTGAACCCTTAGAAAAGAGTGCTCATAACAGGAGCACTTGATTGGACTTAAGTGTGATAGATTCCCAAGGAAAATGAGATGCTGACAGTGAGAGCAATTTGGTGCTGGAGCAGCCTCTCCTGAATCCCTCACAACTGTTTGCCTCTTAATTCACAATGAAAGGGCTTTCTGAAAGGTTCCCCCCAGTTTGACCACTGCTGTGGAGCAGGCTCTGGGTGTCTGAAGGAGGAGGAAATGCTTCTACTGCCACACCTGGGAGGTGGAACTCTGTGACCCTCATGGCACAAACCCATGCTCCTCTTCACAAACACCTTTGGCGCAGCCCCTTCCCTGGAATTGGGAAGGAAAGTCTCATGAAGCCACTGTGATTGAATGCAAAAGGATTTCCCAGATCCTAGACCCACTGGAATTCCTGGGTACTGGATGCCCCGTTGCATTTTAAATGTGTGTGACATGAGTGGGCTGTAATCTCTGACTGGCCCTGAGAGTGGGAACACCCCAGGTTCCTTATCACGACTGAAAACTTGTCTCCAGCTAGGAGAAGATACATCCAGCATGGGAAGTCATACTATTCCAACACCACTTTTACACTCACTGTGTGTCAGCCTGGCTTTGAGACATGTGTTTTAAGTTCTTTCTCTAAAATTGGGGGTGTTTCCTGCCTTTGGGATGAATCCTGCTGAAGATAATAAAAGCAGATTTCACTTTCTGACCTGAATCCATAGGTCTGTCCTGGCAGCTGGAGCAGGCTGTATCAAGGGGTTGGCAGAAGGAGCTCTTGGCTGTGACAAAACAGGCACAAGGTGTGAAAGGTGCTAAGAACGAGGCATCTATATATGATAACAACTTGTTAATACTTTCTTTACAATTATTTCATTCCCATTTTCCCCCCACTCATCTCCTCTTTTACATTTATTTTGCTTTTTCTCTTCCTGCTTCTCTCTCCCAGTCTTATTTTCCCTTCTCTCTATTCTGTCTTGCATGTATCAGCCTTTCCTGCCACAAATCAACCCTATTAGGAGCTCCAAAGGGATTCTTTCCAATGGCCTCCCTTTGTGAACTCTCTACCTTTTTTTTCTTTTTAATCTGCAGTGTTCCACATTACATTGCCATTGATTTAATAGACCACCATGAATTTTACTGCCTGTCAAACAACAGCACAATTATTTTGAATTCTATTGTGGCAGAGCCTGACACCCAGCTCTGGATCACCTTACACTTTTCACCCTTGCTAGAGAGCACTTGAAAATCCAGGATAACGTTACTTGTGATTCCAGGATGGCAATTTGTAGCATCGTTTTAATTCAGTATTTTGGGGATGGATAAAGATTCCACTTACTTGAATCTGGAAATGACATGTGGAATGTGGAAGTTTTTACAGGGTGTTAAAAACCCAAACTAATTCCCTTCTTCCCACTCCCTTCTTCCAGCCCTGAATAAATGAGATGGGAAGAACACTCATTGTTGGTTCATTGTCCATGGGATGATCCCAAAATCTTCCCAAGCAGGATGCGGAGTTTTCTCTTGCTGTGCATGAACAGGTTGCTCGGTGGGGAGGAGAGGCTGGATCCATGTGCCTGGAGGCATATTCCCCATGGAGAGGCAAAAATTGTCGCATACTTTGAGAGCTGATGTTGGCATTCACCGGTGTGCAGCAGATTTCTTACATGGAAAAACAAGTGGATTACAGCTGTATCCAAATAAAGAAAGGATTGGTTCATTCAGGATGAATCAGCCCCTTGTATCCCTGTTGAAAGAGTTCTTTCCATCATCTGGCATGCCCAGGATAAATTGTTGTTCAGATGATGGGGATAAAAGGTTGAGTTAGTGTTGTTGCACATGCAGGAAAACTCCAACTCTGATGTACACTGTGAATGTGCTTGGGAATGGAAACAGGTTCATTGGTGAAAGTTCAGACTCAGAAGAATTAAACTACTTGCCAAGGGCACAGACTGAGTCTGAGTTGGGCCTGGGATCTTTTTCCAGTGTCTTAAAGTTTTAATTCAAGTGTTTTCTTAAGAGTTTGTTCTTACTCTGCTGACTGTGGTCCTTCCTACAAAGAAATGTTCTCCTTGGGGTTAAGGTGGGTGGATTTGGATTGTGAGTGAGTACAGAAAGCTGTATTGATAATCCAGGTTGGTTATGGGCTTTTCCTTTTATGGAACCTCCTCTTTTCCAAGAGAACTCCTGGTTGTGTTATGGGTGCAAGGTCAATGTGTGGGGATATTCAGCCTTCCCCATCCCTGAATTAGGGCTTTGGGACAGGTTTGTTCCACCAGTTCTCTGCAGTGGAGAAGGTTTATTGACCCCTTTCAGGAAGCTGGTGGATAATACACACATCTCACTGGTCTCCATCACACACAGGGCTCACATTTGTCCTGCGGTAGACAGAATTTGTCCTGGTTTTGGCTCAGGGTGGGAAATTAATGGGCTGCATAAATCTCCCAGGGAACTGAGGTGCAGAATGTGGTGGCTTTGCAGTGCATATGCTGAGAACCTGCCAGAGCAGGCAGATCTCTGTGCTTTATGGCCTGGGCAGAAGTGGGATTGAGCCCAGGTCCCCAAAATTGAAAGTTTAAAAAGGCCAGTGCCCTCTTTCCCCAACACTGTGACAAATATTCCTTGTGATCCACTGTAGAGATCTCAGTCAGACAGAATAATTAGGTGGCAACTAAATTTATTGCCTGCAGGCCTATAAAGTGCTCTTTCAGCCCTCAGCTGGTATTTAATCAACATATCATAACTTTTATTAAGCCTAAATGCAATGCTCCTGAGATACTAAATTTAAAGTGTGACTGGAAACCAGGGCTGAGATTGTTTGATGTACATATCACAGCACCATGCAAAACGGGGCCAGGGTGACAAGGAGCCTGGACTGCAGGCTCAGGAGGCTCCAGAGAGTTTTGTCCTTCTATGACATCTCTGGGACATCACCAGGTACCAGAGTGGTGGTAGTGGGGTTGGAACCTTGGAGGCTCTTAATTAAGATTAAGAAATTGCATTGCAGTTACAGTGGCTCCAGCTGAGCATCAAGGGGCACCTTTGGGTCCTTGTAGAGGTGTCTCCTGCAGCACAGGCCCACAGGCAGGGAAAAATGCTTACACCCTTCCCAGGAAGTAGATTCCTGTCTCTGAAACGCTGTGTCCATATGCAGAGTTCTCCTGGGCATCCCATGACATCTCCCTGGGAGCATTGTCCAGGGCAGTGGTGGATTCACCCTCTGTGGAGGGATTTAAAAGCCATGAGGATGTGGCACTTGGGGACATGGGGCAGTGGTGGCCTTGGCAGAACTGGACTTTGATCTTGGAGGTCTTTTCCAGCCTAAAGTGTTCTATGGTTGGGACATCTCCTTTGCCTTCCCACATACTGGTCCAGTCTGCCCGTACTTCTCACAGAGGATCCCACCCCTCTGGCAGAGAAGCCTCTGCTGAGCTGCCCTTGCCAGCCTCTGAGCCGGGCAATTCCAGAGGCATCCATGTGCCAAATACCCAGCATGGGTGGTTGACTTGGCCAATTTGTGCCCAAACCACACCAGTTTCTGCACTGGCCAAACAAAGCCAAACCTGTGCCACAAACTTCCCTGGGCTGAACGAGGGGACACCCATGTCCAGCTGGGATGGACGAAGAGGATGAGGAAGTGAGAATCACACCCTGGTTTCCAAATCTACAAGACTCCCAGGAGACTTGCCAGGAACTGTAGAACTTTGCCAAGTGTTGGAGACTGGCTTAAAATGCTGAAGACAATATTTAAACCCCATGGAAATTCTAAAACAAGGATGTTATTAAAGTGGAATTAAGGACAAAGGAGTTGCTAATATCTACAAGAAAAGGGAGAATTAAGAATGTTTGGGTTTAAAATAGTATTAGAATATTAACTGAAACCTAGAAATAAGGTTTATCTCTAAAACATTGTATCTTGGAAGGTTTCAATTAATGGATGAGATAATAAGTTGATTTCAGGCATCTCATAACACGTTCCCCTCTGCTGGGGCCATCCTGGAGCTGAGAGGGCAGGGTGCTGTGTGTTACTCTGAATTATAAGAACCACTGAAATGGCAAGGGACAGGATTAAAAACCAGCATAAATATCTTTTGGAAAGTGTATGAATCCTCATGCCTCAAGGGAAAAGCCAAATTCAAGTGAGAATAGGACATTCAAGTGAAAATAGGAAACTATGGAACAGAAAAGTGCTCCATTTTGAATAGGGAATTGTTAGCTGTGGTAGAACGTTGTTATTGCCTGGTTGGGTTCTAAACCATGGGTGTGGAAGGCACAGAGGAACTGTTTTTTAATCTCCAAATATAAAGATTTTCAAAGTGTAGAATTTCCTACTCACTATTTTTTGAGCCTGAGTTAGCTATGAATGTTTTTACAGTTATCAAAGACTTTCTTTCTCTCAGTTTTTATCTTTAACATCAATGTAGTGGTAAAATTAGGAACTCTGGCTGGATGGAGTTGCCTTCTAGGCTTGCCTGGAGGTTGATGCCCTCACATACAGGTCTGGCCCTTGGCCATAATTCAGTTTGTCAGGGCACGAAAGTTGTCAGTCTGAGGATATTGCCATGGCCAGCAGGTCAAGAGAGGGAATATTTCTTCAGCACGAGAGGACACATCCCAAATGCTGTGGGCAGTTTTGGGATCCCAGTACCAAAGATGCTGCCAAACTGGAGCAAGAGCAGTGAAGACCAATAAGATGGGTGTGGGGCTGGTGTTCAGGACAAATGGAGGGTGCTGGGACAGGGACAGAGCAGGGAAGATTTCAGTTTTTGGAGATATTCACCATTTGATATTTTCCTCTCTGAGGTTCACAGAATCCCAGAACTGTTTGGTTTGGAAGGGACCTTAAAACTCATCCAGTCCCACCCCTGCCATGGGTAAGGACACCTCCCACTATCCCCGGTTGCTCCAAGCCCTGTCCAGCCTGGCCTTGCACACTTCCAGGGATCCAGGGGCAGCCACAGCTTCTCTGGGCACCCTGTGCCAGGGCCTCCCCACCCTCACAGAGAAGAATTTCTTCCCAATATCCAATGTAAATCTACCTCCTCCAGGTTCCTCCAGTTGGTTAGAGCTCCACCCTGCCCTCAGTGCCTCACATGGCTCTGTGTACCAGGGTCTGTGGGCCTAGGTCGCTGAGGTGACTGGTGGAGACCCAGTTGGACCAGAGCCATCAGACTCAGCGGAGCTGGCTTCCAGTGTTTGGTGCTCCATGAATCTGGAGACAACTGGCAGCTGGAAAAAGCTGTGAAGAGTCAGACAGGAACTGGTTCAGCTCTCAGCCAGGGCCTTTCAGTGGGACAACAGTTGTCACGTGCAGACAGCAGCAAAGTTTGGATGGAACTTTTGAAATTTGTGCATGCACAGAAAGTCTTTTGTGTCTGAAGCTGTCTGGCTCTGCTGGAAAACTGTGGAGCAGAGAGAGACTGTCTTGTTTATCTTCCCTGGATCCATTGCAGACTCCATAAAGATGCAAGAGACTTTCTTTCTGGTTGTCCCAGTCTAAGGCATCATCTTATGTAAAAAACTAAGATCTAGTTCTCGCTCTGCCTGGGGGAAGCTAGAGATTGAAGGAAAGCAAAGCATCCTTGAGGCTTATCTAAAATACCCAATGGGGCAGCTCCCTCTGGCTCAGGCAGAAGGTCTGGAGACAAACAGGCAGTGCAAGGTCATCCTTGCATCCCACGGCCGTCTCCTAGTCGGTTGGAAGTTGAATATCACTGGCAAATGCTCTTGTCATTAAATATATTCTTTAGCACACAGATGATTCCTAAACTAAGCTATAATTATTGGTGGAGCTGGCAGTGGTGCCTACAATTCAGGTTGCCAAACATTTCCCATTAAAAGATTCTCTTTTCCAATGCTAAATCCTTGCCAACATGGAACTGTTCAGGCTGAAATTTTCAGTTGCAGACCATTGGCTCGGGCTGGACTTTGTGTATAATATGTGTGTGTGAGGAAGCAGGAGGGAAATAAAGTTTAACCAGATCCAAGAGTGTGATACAGGGAAAAGGCATTGTTTTATAGTTATTTAAGGGAAAAAATCTGACACCCACATTGTTGAGAAATTCTGGCTCTTTCATGCTTTATTTTTATTTTCACAGGGACTTGAAATTTGACTTTGGGACAAATCTGGGATTTTTTAACTCTTTCAAACTCCCTGGTTTTGGCCAACTCAGATGGCTCTGCAGATCTGCTGTCAATGTGACAAGAGGAGAAGTTTGTCTGGAGCTTGTGCAACCCAGGGCTTCAAGAAGGAAGGTGGATTCCTCCTTCCCAGGGCAGGTTAGCAGCCTCTTACATGGTTTGGCCCTGGAATAATGAGAATGCAGCATGGATTTCCTACACCCAAAGTTTTCTCTATCTGGCTCACATGATAGGGAGGCAAAAGCACTGACTTCCCAGGATAAGGGATTTCTGGACAGAGTGGGAGGGAAATAGAGTAGATTATCCAAGGATATGGATGGGGAAAGGGTGACTCTCTAGATGGTGAGGTGAGGAGATCTTGGAAGGTCTTACAGCTCCCATTCTGCTCATACTGACTGGTTGCAGGACCAGTCCACAGCCCTTTGTGCCCACATCTCCTTCCCTGGGATCAGAGGTGGGTTGAGGGGAAACTCCTGAGGGTAGGAACTTTTGGGAACCATTGTTACAAGCATAATTTTTATCCTGTCTCCAAGCCTGGGGACATCTCCCTTCTGAATCTTTTCTTTCCCAAAGCACATCAGGTCACGTCAAATTTGCTGAACTATTTTTGCTGTGCTGTCGAAAATTGTTCCTAGCTAGAATACCTCATTTAGGTGCTGTGCTTTGGTTCAGCTCTGCAAACAAAACCTGGAAATAATTGGTTTTTAGGCTGTGCAGAGCTTGGACATGGTGCAGGCACAGAGACCTGAGGACAACTATGATGCAGCTAAAACTCAAGAGAAGATCTGGGAGCTGCTGATGGAAGGACCAGTGTTGAGTGCCATGGGTGAGGCACAGATCCCCTGCAAAAAACTAAGTCAGGAGCATCATGTACATGAGGAGGGGAAATGAAATACAGTTTTATGAGCATTTCTGATTCTTTAGAGTGTTCATTTGTCTAGACTTCACCTTGTTCATGTGTGCAATCCTACCTACAGTGCTGTCCATCCATATGGAGATTTATGCTGGTAGAGGGTAGCAGGATGTCTGAGAGTTCCCTGGTGGAATGGTTCTGTATGGGGGAACACCTTCAGCCTCCATAGGTTTGCAGCTCCTTCAGCTCTGATTTATGTCAATTTAAGATTCTCTCCCTCTACTCTGCCCTCATGAGACCCCACCTGGAGCACCATGTCTGGGTCTGGGGTCCCCAGCACAGGAAAGATGTGAAGCTGCTGGAGTGAGTCCAGAGGAGGCTGTGGAGATGCTCTGAGGGCTGGTGCATCTCTGCAGCCAGGCTGGGAGAGCTGGAAGTGTCTAGCATGGAGAAGAGAAGGCTCCAAGGAAATATTAGAGCACCTGCCAGTGTCTAAAGGGGCTTATAAAAAAGAGAGAGAGAGACTTTTTACATGGGCAGATTGCAACAGGACAACGGGGAATGGTTTTAAACTAAGAGAGGAGAGATTTAGATCAAATGTTAGGAAGAAATTCTTCCCTGTGAAGGTGGAGAGGCCCTGGCACAAGGTGCCCAGAGAAGCTGTCACTGCCAAATCCCTGAATGAGTCCAAGTTGTTCAAAGAAATTATTTTTCTAATTATTTTTATTACTTTGCTCCTAATTTTGACTAGACAACTC
>VZRZ01008565.1:57500-61423 GCA_013398175.1 Climacteris rufus
CTCCACCTGTAATGAGGTGCTCTTTCATGTGTTTTTGGGAACTCGATCCCACTGGAGTCAAAGAACACCTTGGCACCAGAATACGAGTTTGTGCTTCTCTTTGACTCATCTGCAATTCCCAAAAGCAGAAAATGGAGCTCTACAATGCTGTTCTTGGTTGGTTAAATGCCAGCTGAAGGTGTGCTTGAGGATCTTGGCTGAGACTGTGTATTTACCATCATGGAGGCATAGACCAAAAGTGAATTCACCCTAATCCCACACTCAGGTTGTGTCAGATTCTTTTGCATCTCTGTGGCTTGTGTCAGTGTTGAAGACACCAGATTTCCTTTTGCTGGTGGCATTCAGAGCCGGGACCATCAGAACTCTGTTCTTTGCACCGTACCCCATAGGTTTCTGTCCCTGAAAACCACTCAGCTTTTGTGCCCTTGTGTAGACATTGTGTTATGACAGGATGTCCTTTGTGCACAACCCCATCAACAGCAGCAATTTCATAGCTCTAATCCCAATAAGTTTTTATGCTCAGCACTGGCTTGATATTTCCTTTGGTCATCCTTGTAGGATTACTTTCCCCAAACTGTTGTCAACTTGGGTAATTTTGTGTTACTTGTTTGAACTTGTCAAATTTCATTTCAGACATGGGTAGTACTCGACTCATATTTACTTCAAACTCCTCTTCCTGCAGTTCATTGCTTTCATTATTTATAGGTGTTCTTGAAAGCATATCTGCTAAGCTCCTTACTGGGCCTGTATTTCACATTTAATGAGTACTTTTGCAATTTCATTACATTTTTTCTGAAGTCCAGGTGGCTCATTGTACAATGGATTTTTCTCTATGGCTCCTGGTGCTTTATGGTCTCTTTCAACCTTGATTGAATTCTTCCCATAAACATATTCATGAAAATACTCGTGACCTAAAACAATTGCCAGTGTTCCAAGTGCAGGCAGAGTTTTTGGTGGATGTTAGCCCATGGCTCAGACTGTCATCTTGCCAGAAGGCCATGGCCAAAGTTACCTCAGGTCTTACACTCCCTGGTAACCTCAGAATGTTCCAGTGTTGTTGTTCTCTGACATCTCCTCTTTACATCAAATCTTACTCTGTTTTCAGTTATCTTGGAGTTGTTCTGGGATATCTGCAAGAATCGTTCAGCAGTGTAGAAAAAATGATATTTGTTTACATGGAGCTGTTTTAAGGGACAGATCTAAATGGCCCAGCAGGAAAGGCCCTGGGGGTGCTGGGGACAATGGCTGGACACGAGCCCAGGTGTGCCCAGGTGGGCAAGAGGTTGATGGTCCTGGGACTATCCCAGCCATGGTGTGTCCAGCAGGACCAGGGCGTTCGCTGGGCACTGTGAGGCCCCTTGAGTGCTGTGTCTGGTTCTGGGCCCTTCAGTGCAGGAATGACACTGAGGGGCTGGAGTGAGTCCAGGGAAGGTAATGGAGCTGGAGAAGGAGCTGGAGCAGGAGGAGTGGTGAGGGAGCTGGGGGGGCTCAGCCTGGAGCAAAGGAGGCTCAGGGGGCCCTGCTGGCTCTGCACAGCTCCTGCCAGGAGGGGCAGCCAGGGGGGTCGGGCTCTGCTCCCAGGGAACAGGGACAGGAGGAGAGGGAACGGCCTTGAGTTGTACCAGGGGAGGCTCAGGTTGGACATCAGGAAGAATTCTTCATGGAAATGGTTGTCAGGCCTTGGAAGGGGCTGTCCAGGGAGGTGGTGGACTCTCCATTCCTGGAGGTGTCCAAGGAATGCGTGGAAGTGGCACTCGGTGCTCTGGGCCGGTGACAAGGTGGGGATCAGGCACAGGTTGGACTCGATGGTCTCAGAGGTCCTTTCCAACCTCAGTGATTCTGGCATTCTCTGATCCTGGACAGAGGTTTTCACAGTTGGGATGAGCTAGTGAGCACCTTCCCTATTGTGTAATCCCACCTGCCTTAATTTGCCTGCCCTCACCTGGCAAACTGCAAAGCTCTATTAAAGAATGTAAACATTTCTGTGTTCTCAATGTTTGTGGTTTTCCTAAACATGAGATCATCTGCTGCTGGTTCAGTCTCACTGTAATCCTCCGAGATCTGGGCATGATATGTTAGTGCTGAGATTACCCTATGGAGATGTTTGCTTGCATGTCCTGAAAGAATTACTGAGCAGAAGTAGGAATCTTTTCCATCAGCCTTACCCAGCTTACTAAAATCCTCTGGAGTTCGGAAGTCTAGACTTGCACACATCAGACATGTCTGCAGGCTTCCTTCAGATGCTGCATCGAGGTTTTTTTTTTAGTTAGTACAAATCCTTATTTTGCTTGTTTTGATGCAAGTGACAATTTCCTGTTGGATAAATTGATTAGTTTCTGTATGCACTCCATATGCCCTGTTTTGTCACCCACTCAGGTTCAGCTGTTGTTTTGTCTTTGGGTGCCAGTGTGACTTCATGGGGTTGTCTGGAGAAAAGGAGGCTCAGGGGGATCTTCTGCTCCTCCACAACTCCCTGGCAAGAAGGTGCAGCCAGAGGGGATCAGGCTCTGCTCCCAGGGAACAGGGACAGGACAAGAGGAAATGGTCAGGCACTGACAGGAAGGTGGTGGAGTCCCCATCCCTGGAGGTGTCAAAGGAACACCTGGATGTGGCACTCAGAGCTCTGGGCTGGGTGACAAGGTGGGGATGGGACATGGGTTGGACTCGATGATCCTGAAGGCCTTTTCCAACCTGTGTTTCTGTGATCCTGTGTTATGGTGCATAATTTTTATGGAATACAACCTTAGTTCTCAATGTTATGGCTGGCAGCGTGACTTGGGTCCCTTTTTGTCACCAAATGCATTGAAACCCACTGTGAGTCACCTCTACAACTCCACCAGAGTGGGATATTTTTCAGTTTTCCTTGGTTGCTCCACCAAGGAGTCTCTGTGTGTCCATCAATCCGTTTCTGCTCAAATTGATCCCAGTCTGTAGCATTTTGATTGGTCTGTGGAGACGCGTTTCATGCTCCCAGCAAAATCCAGAGGGATTCAGAAAGACTGGTTTTATATCTGGTTTAATTTTGAGGTGGGAAGGCATTCCAAAGGGAGGATCTCTGGGATCTCTGGGAAGTCAGGCACTCTGGAGCTGTAGAGTGACATGAGCTGTAGAGGTGGGTCTTGCTCAAACTCCACCTTGAACTTCCACGGCTGCACCTGAGGGGGAACAGGAGAAGGGAAGGGTCTGCAGGACTGGAGCAGCTGGATGTATGATGTGACCTTGTAGAGGGAAGGAGGAATTTGCTTGAAGGGCTGGGAGTTCACCCGGGTAGTCTGGAGCCTGGGATGATACCAGGACACACCTGGAGGCTCTGAGCTGGATAAATTCTCTTTTCTTGGGCAGCTTTTCACACCACATGGTTCTGTTTGTTCTGTTGCTTCTCTTCTCTGTGACCACATAAGCAAGAAAGACTTTTCCAGATCTCCCTCAACATCTGTGTCACCCTCCCATTCCAGGGTCTCCCAAGGAGAAAAGCAGAACCACCAAAACAGAGGTGAACCAGTCTGATGAAGATTTCTCCAGTGGGCAGCCTCCTCCCCCAAAAGCAGGATGCACCAAATAATGGAATAAATAAATATTTTTTAAAAATTCCCTGTGTGTATCCTGAGCATTTAAAATGGCCTGGAAATTCTTGCTTTTTGGGAGTGACCAGTTCACTGCTTTGCTAAGTATCTTTCTAAGCCACCTCTTGTCAGAAGAAGAGAATAAATGAAAAGAGAGAAAGAGAGAGAGAGAGAAAAAGACCTTTGCATAGCTTGAGCCTTTGTGCCGTGCATTCAGACTGATTTGTACCCTTTGTAGTCTTAATTATTTGTGAGAGCAGGATAACAGGAGTACCAAGCTCACCCATTATTTCCTGCATAAAAAAAGGCACACAGAAGCCGCTGATCGGTTTTGAATTAGCAAACATGATACTAAAAAAA
>VZRZ01008565.1:61483-145591 GCA_013398175.1 Climacteris rufus
ATGTGGTGTTGATTGTGGGGGAGAGAGAGAGTGCATAAAAAAAATTCATTAATATCATCAGGGATTAGGAGGCTGATTAAAGTGTAGCTGTTAGCGTATGCAAATGAGCGATAGGCATTTATCAGAGCCTGTGCAAGCTGTCTCAGAGCTGTAAAGCCCACGTATGTTTTTCAGCTGATTAAAACAGTTTTAAGTTCTGGAGGATTTTTTTTTTTTTTTGGAGAGAATAAAAAAAAATTTAAAAAGCCACCATCATCTATCCTTTTCCTTTTGGCTAAATTCCTCTAAGTGCACTCCAACCATTTCCACTTGAATGCACTCACTCTCTCTCTCTTTCTCTTTCGGGTAATGAGAGTTTGGGAAGGAAATGAATGCAAACGAAGCACGAGGTTTGCTGCAGCTTCCTTGGCTTCCCTAGGAACTTCCAGAATGAGGCCATCGGAGGCTACGCCCTGGGAGCCTCTCTGGAACACGGACAGGGTGCAACCTGGCTGGGCTCAGGCCCTGGAGGGGGAGAAAAAATGGGCTGGTGTCTCTTCTTCCTCAGCTTCATCCTACTTCAGGGTCATGTTTGGAGACCGGCCATGCTCTGGGATGGAACTGGGGTCTCCATCCAAGCCTCTCAGGAGCCCAGCTCCCTGTTACAAAGGATTTGCTATTCCCACCCAGGCAATATTTCCTCCTGGTCTTGGATGGGTCGGTATTGAACAAAACAACAGTGGATAACCAGGCTTCTGCAGGGGGAATATGGGATGGAACTCAGTCCAGGACCTGCCAGAGCACAAACCCCATAAAAACTCTGTTACAAACCCTGTTACAAACCATGTTATGAAGCTTGTAGGAGGGACATGTAAACCACAGCAGAGGAGCAGTGTAGCAGAAGGCTGCAGCTACTCCATGCAAACATCATCAGATTTCTTTTTTCTGCATCCCACGCCCCGTTGGGTCTGGTTGACCTGGCTGAGGTTTCTTGAAGAGACTGGCCATGGCTTTTTCCTGGAATTCCCAAGTGAAATCCTCAGAGGGGATTTTTTTCAGAAAACAGTAGCTAAATGTGATGTTTTCTGGAATGATTGTTTAACACAGACACCTAAATCTGAGTTCTCAGCTGGTTCAGTCTGTCTATGTCTCCAGCATTTCCAAGGAGAAGCTGGAGTAACACACATGGAAATGTTGCTCTGTTATTGCTAATTTTAGGATTTCATGCACCCATTCATCAGCACTACATTAAATTTTCCCTTCCTTGGGGTTTGCTCTCTTGTCCATAATCAAAGTATTCTTTTTTTGTTATTTATCAGAGACAATTCTTAAGGCTCTGGGCTCGTTACTCCTTTGTGTGTGGTTCAGTTGGGAAGTGAATTTCACAGCCTTGGGAGTCAACAAAAGTGGGTTTGGCAGACTGAAGTGAGGTGACTGGTTGGGGGGAATGAACTCCTGGAGGAATTCCTGTAACTGGTCTAGATCTGGGAAAATCATGGAGGAAGTGGATAAGGATGATTTTATGTGGTTTAACACATGAATCCAAAATTCATCATTTGGCTCTTGAGCTTATCCCGTACATGGAGTAAGCACCATGGAAAGCATTCCTTGGAAGAGCACTCTTGCTAACAGCCTGCCAGGTTTTCCATTATAAACCAACAATGGTATTTAAAGTGTTTATAACTTCACTGTAAAATTTTGCTCTGTTGAAACTTGGCAAATGAGGTCCCTGCCCAACAGCAATTTTTTTTTTTGTTGCTGTTGCGTATTTGGAAGTAAATCAGCTTGGCCATTTATGTTTTAAAAGATTATTTCTTTTGAGCCCCAGTCTCTCATTTCTCAGGCTGGCAAAGGCTCCCGGCGCTGCAGGGAAAATGCATCCAGTGTAGAGGACGGGCTTTGTGCCTGTCATTGAACAGCGACCCCTTCCAATAACTGGGGAAGCACTCTGGCAGGTCCTGGACTGCATCCCATCCCATTTCCCCCCTGCAGAAGCCTGGTTATTCACTGCTATTTCACACCATTCATTACCAGCCCTTCCAAGACCAGGCAGAAATATCGTGTCTGGGTGGAAAATCACAAAACAGCAGAACGGGGCAAGATTTGGAAAGAGCTTGTGAGTGACTTGGGAAGCCACAGGGATGGGAACACAGCAGAGCTCGGCACATGAGGGGCAGCAGCGGTGGTGGGTCCTTGTGGGTGCAGCTGGAGGGAGCCTGGCAGAGGCCAGCAGCCGGGCTGCCGGGGTACATGGATGTCTGGGCGTTGGGATGGGCACAGCTGCCTCCAGCTCTCGGGTCCCAGCACGGGAAGGACGTGGAGCTGTTGGAGTGAATCCAGAGCAGGCCATGGAGGTGCTCCAAGGGTTGGAGACCCTCTGCTCTGGAGGCAGGCTGGGAGAGCTGGGGGTGTTCACCTGGACAAGGCTCCAGGAAGACCTTAGGGGGACCCCATAGAATGGGAGAGGGTCTTTGGACAAAATATGAAGTACCAGGAAAAGGGGGAATGGCTTTAAACTGAAAGAGAATATGTTTAGTTTGGATATTGAGAAGAAATTCCTCCCTGTGAGGGTGAGGAGGCCCTGGCACAGGATGCCCAGAGCAGCTGTGGCTGCCCCATCCTTGGAAGTGTCCAAGGCCAGGCTGGACAGGGCTTGGAGTGACTTGGGATAGTGGAAGGTGTCCCTGCCTGTGGCAGGCAGTAGAATGAGATGAGCTTTAAGGTCCCTTCCAACCCAAAGAATCGTGTGATTCTATATTGATCCTTAAACTATTCAAAGGCTGCTGGGAGTGGCACCCAGCAAGGCTGGACTTGGTGCCAACAGATGGGTCAATGTAGTGTCCAAAAGCAGGACCAAAGCAACACCCTTTGTATAATAAAAGTGAAATCAGTTGTCATGAGGGGAAATGAGGCAGCTCCAAGAATATGTATTTAAACATATCAAACCAGGAGTCAAATGGGTGGCTAAGATAACCTACTGGAATGCATGGATGGGTGGATGGATGGATAAAGATCCGTTGTTGCTCAGAAGTGGCCTTCAAGACTGGAAGAAGTGGCTGAAACTCAGTTTTAGCAGAGAAGAAAATGTCAGAGGAGGGCTGTTCTCTGTCTGTAAATGACTTTGCAGGCATCCCATAATTAGGCAGGGTAATCAGCTCTGGAAACTTTCGGAAGAATCATCAGAACAGGGGAACTGGACACCATCCTGGGGAATGACACTGGGATCAACAAGTGCATGTAATGTCCATGGAGGGAGAGAAAGCTGGAGTCTTGCAGATGAGCTCTGCTGAGCCTGCTGGTGTCCATGCCCACGCTCTGACACTGGAGAAGGATCACTGATGCATTTTTTCTCTTCTGGCCAAGCCCTCCTGACTCAGCAGACTTCTAACCAATTTTGGGAATCATCTGTGTAATTGTTTCCTGCAGAGAAGTTTTCCCAGGACACTTGCATGGTGTGATCCCTGTGGGGCCCTTTCAACTGGTCATTTTCTGTGGTTCTCTGCCTCTTTTCCAGCCCTTCTGTAGGGCTTTGTGAAATGGGAGCATGTCTGAACCATCATGATCCAAGACTGATACAGGATCCCTGCAATGCTCTTGGCTTTATTTTCTATTCCTTTTCCAATGACAAAAAGGAGCAACAAACTCTGACTTGTTTAAATAAATAATTGGTGACCAAACTGACATTTCTATGGCCAAGTGTGGGCTCCCACCTTGAAGTTGCAGTGAAGTTCTGGCTGTGCCACATCCAAAATGGAACAAGGAAACAACAAAGGCTTAGAGATGATACAAAGACTTCCAGGCGTGGCTGGAGTGACAATATTGTCTGTTTTTTCCCAGGAAAGAATGGCTAGAAAAGTAAACGACTGCAATAAACGGCATAAAGAAGGTCAAGCAGGCAGTCAAATTTATTTTTTAGACAATTACAACAGTGTCTCATTCAAAGGAACACTGAATAAACTTGAAAGGCAAGAGAACTGAAACTGATAAAAGGACACTTTTGTGAGCAATTCATCCATAGCCTCGGGCATTCAATGCCCCAAGATATTGCTGCAGCCAAGTTCTCCCGTTATATTACCCAGGAAAAAAGCTGTTAGAAAAGATAGGAAGCACCACATTCCAGGACTAAAGGGATGTTGTTTCACAGCAGCCTCTCCTGGGCTTGTCTGCATCTTCTCCTGGCATCTGTGGGGGTGTGATGACACTGGTCCCAGACACAGGTGGTGTTCTGAGCAGGTCCAGATGTTCGTATCCCCCAGCATCTGGAGATTTCCACATTGGAGCTGCCCCTCTGAGAAACAGCACTATGCAATGCTCTGGTGGAGCTGGCAGGAGAAGAACGTTTTGCATTAATGAAAAAATCAGGAATGTTGATTTCCCCTGAGGCTGGACACACATTTCAGGACAGAGTGCTTCAAGTGGTTGTTCCCACACTGGGAAAGGAGGCCCCTTTGGGGGTGACCCATGAAGCAGAATTGGAGACCAGAAGATCCATGTTTCTTCCCTCCTAGCTTTGGATGGACAGGACACACCTCTCCAAATGGGTTCCCCAAACAACCCATGGTTGGGTTGGATGGTTTTAGCTTTTATTTCAAATTGAAGCAAGTCAAGCCTTAGCTTGGTGACAAGGAATGGAGAATTCCACAAAAAAAGGGGCCTATGGAATGCCCTGCTCTGTGTAGCCAACCCGCATCCATGAGGAATGGTCTTCAGGCTGAAGAGGAGGAACTTCTGCAGTGGAAATGATTTACAAAGAACATGAACACACCAGCTAAAACCACCTTGCTGTTCCCAGCTAAAACCACCTTGCTGTTCCCAGCTGAGCTGTCCCATGTGCTGAGCAAAGCAGGGAAAATACCATGGTGTCACGTTCCAGTATGGGGAACTGTGGAGAGTTCTTTCAAAAATCGATGGTCTGAGACAAAGTTAAGTCAAAGGAGACAAATATTACATCTCAGAACAATTTATTAATAACAAAAAGGGCGTTGCCCTAACGAAGGAAGAGCAGAAAAGACAGACAGCGAGGAAGAAAAGTGAAAAGAATGGGGGTGAGAGACAGAGAGGTGGCAGAGAGCAAAAGCTGGCGTTACCAGCAGAGCCTGTGCTGCTGCCATCCAGCCGGCCTGTGCCGTGAGTGCGGGCCCAGCCGGGAGAGCCTGCTCGGCTCCTGGAGGTGCAGCTGTGTGGGCGCAGCTCCCGCGCCAGACACGGCGGCAGTGCACGTTCGTGGCGTCGAGCTGAGGCGGCGTGGCCGGGCTGAAGGCAGTGGCTCGGGCAGGAACGCAGGGATGAAGCATGGGCAAAGGCTGGAGGGCAGGACACAGCTCGGAGGTCAGCAGGTGTCCAGCCAAGCTTAAGAAGGGAACCAGAAAGGGCAAACGAGGGCAAAAGGGCCAAAAGGCAAGCTAGCGTTGGGGCAAAAGGATGAGCAAGAGTCGGGGCAAAAAAGGCAAAAAGTCCAGCAGCAAAAGCAAAAGCCCCCAAGTAAAAATAGCAAAATGGAATGGCAAAATGGCAAAATGGCAAAATAGCAAAATGGCAAAATGGCAAAATGGCTTGTGACGCAGGTCCTTTTTTACCCTGGCCTCCTCCCAGGGTCTGACGTGCTGGCTGGAGGCCACTGTCCCAGTCCAACATTCCACTGCAGGCCATTGGTGGAGACCCCTTGCCATCTGATTGGGGAACCCATTTCCCATGTCCAGTGTCCTTGGTGGTTTCCTACTGGCTGTGCTGTTGGGCAAAGTTTCCCCCAGAGACAGGGTCTGCCTCCATCTTCTCCTGGTTGCCTCCTGCCTGAAACATATGTACAACCCCTCCCACTCTCTTACAATCAAGGTTGAAACAAACCAAAATCGTATTGGTTCCTCACACATGGAAATAGGATGTCACCAGGGTCATAAGATCATTTAGGTTGGAAAAGCCTCCTAAGAGCGTCAAGTCCCTCCAACACTGCCAAGGCCATAATTTACCCATGTTCCTAAATGCCACCATTTAGGGTTTTTTGAATACTGTGTCCTTCAGGCTTGAGAAAATAAGCAACCTGGTTATGGCATTTAACAACATCTTGGTCATTCACTTTATGACATTTAAGGTTTTTTGGTGTATGCCTGCAGTCCTCAGCTGAGAAATCGTATGCAAACAGATTTACAATTGTCTACAAAATACAAAACCCTGCCCCCCCCCCAACCCCAGGCTAGAGGTATGACATTTCTGCAGTTTTACTTGAGACAGAAAGTTATAAAACAGCTGTTCTGAAATGTGTCATTCCATGGAGCCTTTCAACGGCACAGGTCATGATCCAGCTGAGGATGATTCCTGAATTTCAGAGGAGCTTTGGGGCAAATTTGCCTCTGTTGCTCTCCTTGTCAAGGCGATCCAGAGACATGAGCAGCTGCCGAGACAGAAGAGCTGTACAAGAAGAAATACAGCCCGACTCCTAAGCATTTTTGGACCTCTCCAAAGGCTGGCTGCAGTCTCGTGGAGCTGGCAGATGAAATTGGAGTCCAAGATGTATTGCAGTAATTCTGCCAAGGAAGTGCTAACAACAGGAAACACAATGCAAATATAATCGAGGTCATCAGCCCCTTTTCCTTGCATAAGTACTTAAATATGTGCTGGTATTGCAGTTACTTAACTGTAATTGCTCAGGGCTTTACGGTCGCTGAGCTTGTATTCTTCCCTCAGGTGATGTATTGGTTTCTGACCCTCCTTGGGCGCGCCCTGTAAATATTTACACACCTCCAGTCAACGGCTTTGTGTGTTTATCAAAGAGGGGACAATTAACATGCAGGGGAAGGAGTTTTCCAGACTCCTCACAGATGGAGTGTTACCTGTGTAGTTGGTATAGGGGACAACGATGGATGTAAGTGGCACATCCAAAATGTCTTTTTTTCTTGCTTCAGGTGGGGAAAACCTTCTTCCGGAAACCACTGAGTGATGCTTGAATTGCCACCATAAAAGACACCGATTGCTCTCTAATGCCACCAAACTTCCTCCCACACCACTGCCAGAGGGTGTCCTTGGTCCCTGCAAGTCTCCAAGCTCTTTCCAGCCCGGGTGCAGCTGGCCAGGGAAGGCCACGTGTGGCACTGACAGAGTTAACAAGGATGAGGAGATCATTTTCACAGCCAACTGCGCTGCAATGGGACAACAGAGATGCTAAAGAATATTTACTAAAAGGCAGAACATTTGTGAAAAAAATATATATCCAAGCACACATAATTACCACAGCATATCATGCTTTCATTTTGCAGCTTTCTTGATAACTTCTGGCACAGCTCTCTGGCAGGGAGAGCGTGGGTTAGTGAACAAGCCATCCGTGCCTCCTTTCCCATCCTTGATGTGCCAAAGAATTGGATACAGCTGCAGCTGAAGCTTTATTCTTGGTTTAATGTGCACTTGCAACTGGCATATTAATGTTTTGCCATCCAGACCAGG
Organism: Climacteris rufus; assembly: GCA_013398175.1. NCBI lineage: Eukaryota > Metazoa > Chordata > Aves > Passeriformes > Climacteridae > Climacteris > Climacteris rufus. Next base: position 68,897 of record VZRZ01008565.1, read on the forward strand.
TTAGAGGGACCAGATACTGCAGGACAGGGTGAAGAAGACTTCCTTGGAGTAGATTATATCAGTGCAAACCATGTTGTGCACCTGCCACCACCCGGGCATGGGCCTTGTTGGGAAGAGTTGCTCACCAAGGGAAGAAAATGATGCTGGAACAGGTAAGACACTCACTTTTCAAACTCAGAGTGATGCACCTCAGCCTAAATGCTCCTGCTGCTGCTAAATCCTTGTTCTCAGTCATTTTCCTTTGCCTTTTTAAACAAGTTTATTGAGACACATTGATGTCTCCTTCCTACAATTTCCTGAGTGGATTCTGCCTGATTTGCCCCGGTGCAGGTGAGGAAATCCTATAGCCCAGGTCTGGGGCTCGACCATGGTACACAAAGGGAACACCCAGCTCTGGAATCTGCCTCCAGCACACCAATTTCTTGCTATTTTTCACCTCTTTCTGGCGCTATTTTGCTGCAAAGGGCGAGGTTGCAGGTGGCAACTTGTCACCAGGGGAGCTGCCAGGGAGGGGACAGTGGGAGCAGTGCCAGGAGGCTGTCCATGGTTCCAGGAGCTCTGCAGAAGGCCATCACCAGGCTCCGTGCTGGTCTGGTAACAGGTGGAGGTTGGATGGGATGTCCTCTTTGTCGGATGCCATGGGGACATTAGATTGTGGCAGCTGAGTCCCTGGTGTGAGAGATCACATTTCTCCAACTTGTTAGAGGTCAGTTCATCATGTTTGCAGATGTGCGTTCACTTTTTAGATTGCAAAAGCGCAAAAGGACCCTTCCATGAAGGGTTTCTGCTCCCACAGGGGCTGCCTTCAGCAACCTTCTCAGCAACATGGTTGCCTGAAGAGTTTATTTTGGAAAAGGAACCATGGGCAAAAGCACTTGCAAGATCTGCTGCCACTGATGCCTCAGTGGTGGGGCTGGGAGTTACAGGGGCAACACGGTGAGGTTTTGTATGTTTTTGTCTTTCATCTTACATAATAAATATAATAAACATAATAAACATAATAAATATAATAAATAGAATAGAATAGAATAGAATAGAATAGAATAGAATAGAATAGAATAGAATAGACTAGCATAGCATAGCACAGCCTAGCATATCATAGCATAGAATAGAATAGAATAGCATAGAATAGAATAGATAATGTATTCTATCATATAATGTATCATATCATAAAATAGTTTGGATGAGAAGGAACCTAAAAGCTCATCCAGTTCCACCCCCTGCCATGGGCAGGGACACCTTCCACTATCCCAAGTCACTCCAAGCCCCGTCCAGCCTGCCCTTGGGCACTTCCAGGGATGGGGCAGCCACAGCTTCTCTGGGCACCCTGTGCCAGGGTCTCCCCACCCTCACAGGGAGGAATTTCTTCCCAATATCCCATCTAACCCTGCCCTCTGGCAGTGGGAAACCATTCCAACTTGTCCTGTCACCCCATCCCTTGTCCCAAGTCCCTCTCCAGCTCTCCTGGAGCCCCTTTAGGCACTGGAAGGGCTCTAAGGTCTTCCTGGAGGCTTTTCTTTTCCAGGGTGAACGCCCCCAGCTGTCCCAGCCTGGCTCCAGAGCAGAGGTGCTCCAGCTCCCAGCGTATTTCTGTGGCCTCCTCTGGACTCGCTCCAGAGGCTCCACATCCTTACCCATCCCACCACAGCGGACACCGGCTGTCCAGGGAGAACGTTGGATGTGCATTGCCATCCATGTGAGAGTCAACACAGCCTGGCAAAAGCCTGGGAGAGGGCCCAGCTTTCCCCCCCTTCACAGGTGGTGAACAGCCCTGGTGCACAGCCCCAAGGACATGGTGGGAGCTGTGGCATTCCCGATTGGAGACAGGAGCTGGCAGGCAGCTGGAAAGCCTTTTGCGCCTCTCCCAGCAGATGATCCTTTCTCCCTTGAAATGCCTCTCTCAGCTAATGGATGTTGCAAGTAGTTCAGCTCTGGTTTTGCTGTATGGCCTTTTGCAAATTCAATTATGGAGCCTCTTGTCTTGCCACAGCCGGAATTGTTCTCAGCCTAATATCATGTTTGTCAGGCTTTTGTTTTGTTCTCCTCGCAGCCCAAGATGTCCTTGTTGTGAGCCGGGGCGTCTCCTCTGCCTCACGGCCCTGCTACCTTTGCGTGCAACACTTCTGCTGCTCTAAAGATACCAAAAGGTTTTAATTGCAATTAAGCCAAGTCATTTCTACAGTTTCGAGCTGTAAATAAACAGCCTGTTTTGGATAATGGAGGTAATGGTTTGCATTTCAACTCTACTTCTAACCTCTGATTTTTGCTTGTAATATTTTATGTGGTTAAATCAATTTTTTCTGCCATTGAATGTAGCTTTTCTTTTTTTTTTTTTTTTAAACTCAGTTGTAAAGCGTGTGTTTCATCACATCCTTGTTACCCTAGGACACGCCTGCTGCAGTTAAACTCGCCTGCAGTCATGCTCCTTTTCAGAGGGGTCTGGAATCGAGAGGAGGAGTTCTTGTTTTTTCTCCTATCGCTGACAAAGAAAGCAAACACTTCAGCTTATTAAGAGTCAGGTAAAATTCCAGGCTTTGGGATGTGAATGTATTTTCTGGATTCACAGCGTAGGTGATTTAGAGGGTGCCAGGTTTGGGACACGCCTGGTTTGGGGTTACAACCCCATGGCCTTAGTCAGCCCCAGGCTGCAATTGGACTATCACTGCATGACTGCTACGCACACTCTTAATTTCCAGAGCTGCTCTAAACATGCTTTACGAGGGCAAAGTCACTTTTCTAGGCAGGGAATTAATGGTGATTATTTCGGTGGACAGGAAATATAATATGTGTCATCAGTGCAAACTGACTCAAGCCAGCCAAGGAGTTATCGTTGTATTTTCATTTAAGTCACTTAAAGCCTTGATTAATTAAATACTGCTGTGTGATTTCTTTCTAGAGTTTAATCTACAATGTGGATTTTTGATTAAAATATACGCAATTTCAGCCAACTCCTCACAGTGACCACACCGTGGTTTTACAAACAGAGTCCTCAGATGTCACTGCTCTTGCCTTGGATTGTTGTTCATTGTGTGCTGCTAAAATTGCCCTTTGGATCCTGCCTCGATCCCTTCCCCAGCATCCTGCACCAAATTTAATACCTCTGTTTTTGCTGGTCCACTCTGCTGCTACACCCTCCTGACTGGTATTGTTTTGTATGTGAGCAAAGTCACAATTTGAGCCAGGGAAGGGGAGGGAGAAGGGGATGCTCTTTGTCCAGTTTGGTGGTGGCACAGGAATTTCAGCCCAGAATTGCAATATGCTAATTTGAATATGTCTGTATTGCTGCTGGGCCATGGAATCCCGGAGTGGTTTGGGCTGGAAGGGACCTTAAAGCCCATCCAGTGCCATCCCCTGCCATGGGCAGGGATGCCTTCCATTAGAGCAGGTTGCTCCAAGTCCTGTCCAACCTGGCCTTGAGCATTTCCAGGGATGGGATGTCTTCTGTTGTAATTTCCTCAGATTTGTGTCTCTGCAGGACCTTTAACTCCATAATATTGGACCATCAGTTCTTCTGTTCTTCTGTTTGTTAATCTTTGCTAACACTGAATTATTCCTAGGTCACCTTGTGGCTGAGTTAAGCCTTTTCCCTCCAAGACTGGGCTGTGGGCAGTGTTTGCTGCTCTGCAAAATGCAGCTCCTCAGCCCTTGGATGCTTCCCAGATATGGTGGTGGTTGGTGGCCCTTTTCCTGTGGACAAGGCAGGGAACAAACAGCTTCTGCAGAGCTTCACTTAACAGAGTGTTGGTGTCACCTTCCAGCTGCCTGGGCTGGAGGAGGGATTAAGGGGAGTAAAGCGGAGCAGGGAATAAGGGACAGAGAGAATTCCTAAACACATTTTTCCAGTTGAAATAGCAGATCCAGAGCCTGTATGAACATAAAGTATTGCATGTGTGCATCACTTTAAAGACCTCCTAACCCCCATCTCCAGAACACAAGCATTAACTCTTTTTCTTTAAAGACAATAATCAATGTGGGTCTAATTTGTTACATTGACATTTCTGCTGGTTTCATCTGAAAGAATTAATTAACAGCAAAATGTTTCCTTTCCAGGTGTAAGAGTGGGGGGTCTCAGCAGTCAGATAAGTTTTGACCTCTGTTGACAAAATGTTTAAATGAGGTTAAGCCTTGGGTCTCGTCGATCGAAGATCTGGTGTCTGCTCTGACAGATCTGGGAATACATTCCCTGGGGCTTCCAGGCAGTGCCTTGGCTCAGTGGTCTTGGCAGGGCAACTGGGAAGTGGCCAAAATGGGAAGTGGAGGATGTGAAAACAGAGAAAACTCCACCCTGGATCCTCTTCCCCAACACCAAGGCATCCTTCTGTCTTAATCTCTGCAGCTGCAGCTTGGCCAGGAGTGCCCGAGACCTGCACCCTGCTAATTGCTGTGCAATTGGATTGAGGCTGTCTCAGCTTGAAGTGCAGCTTTTCTTTACGAAGTATCATCTCTAATGAACCTTGTGTTGATTCCACCGGGCCGTAGGCGCAGGGGGAGAAGGGGAGAACAGGAATGTTATCCAGGTACACCTGGAGGGACAGCACTCCCTTTAAATGCTTCTGGAGCTCTTCATTGGGGCCTCACCAGTAGGACTAATACAGGAGAGGACTCAAATTTATTTCCCACAAGAGATGGTTGAGCTGTTTTCTCTTTGTTATGAAGATTGATAAGAGCAGTTTGATAAAATCTGGGCTGCTACTTAACCACCTCTCTTCTTCCTGGGGTTGGTTGGAGCCTGGCTGCCAGTCTGAGGTGCTGAGGAGGAGTGTGGGAACCTGGGGCTTTTCCTCCTGTCCTGTGGTAGCACTTGAAACTTTAATCAATAGGTGCAGTTTTTAATGCTTAATCCAATAATTTTTGTTTTTGGAAAAAGTGCAATGCAAAATGTTTTACAGGTGGGCATGGGAGGATGATGGAGCACCCAGAGATCTGCTGACATTGCAAGGAGTCAAAGAAAAATTATCAAGGGGCAGGTGCAGGCATCCTTTCTGCTGCAGGGTCCCCCTCCTCCTCATTTATCAGCAGCTCAAGAGAACAGAAACCCTTGGACTGGTGAAATAACCTTTTGGGGCACCTTCAGACCCTTCCTGCCCAGCACAGCCTCACGTGGACTCCCCTGCAAGCACCACGATGCTCCAGGACCAGCTCCAGGCTCAGCTTGCATCTAATGAGCCTGGGGGCTCCGTGCCCAGACATCCCCTGAGCATGTCCCTGGTGCCAGCTTCCCTGTGGTCCTTCCCTCATGGACCTGTCATGGGGCTGAGGACCCAGCCCAGACCAGCCCAGCTGCCACTCCATGGTGGCCTCTTTGCTGGATGTTTTTCCAAGATGTTGTCTGGAGCAATCACAATGCTTGGAAGAGCATGTGGGACACACGTTTGTTTGTCTCTTTTGGGGCAGATCCCAGCTGTTCCTTGTAGTATGCTCTTCTCTATCCTCTGTCCTCTCCTGAACTCCTAACTAGTATAACCTCAGTGAAAGTTAATGTTATCCCTGTGAAAAATGAAAAGGTATCTTGTTATCACTATTCTGCCATGGTTTTGAGTAACCGAGTTTGAAAATAGCCAGAGTAAAAAAGCCCTTTAATTGTGTCCATCACAGGTGAGAGAAGTGACTCAAGGGATGCCTCACACCCTGACTCCTGACCTGGCAGTTAGCAGGGATGAGACAGAAGTAATTTGATTTCCAAAATTTAGATGACCCTGTTAAAGATAATTCATGCAGGGAACGCACCAGAGCTGCCACCTGCAGTGGCTGCTCAGGAGCTCTGGCAGGAGATGACGCTGCTGCCCGAGGGATTGATCCCTGCTTTAGGGCAGTCATGTCCCTCCTCTGTAAGAAACAGATGGTAACAAATCTGACCTCATGCCTTGTCCACTTGAGGGACATTTTCTGAAATGTCCCCTGGTGCTGTTTCTCATGAGGTGTTTGAGGGGACAAGTTACCATGCCCACTTGCAGGTGGGCACATCTCCTCAGCTTTCCTGGGAACTGTGGAAGCCCATGCCTCTCTGGGACTGCTGGAGCCTCCAAATCAGTTTGGGGTGCCACATTCCCAGTGGCTTCAGTGCTGGTTGAAGCTCAGCTGTGAAGGCAGCCTGAAGTGCAGGGCTCTGGTGATGCCACAGCCCAGCACCTACAGCAGAATCCACTCTAGCTGTGACCATGGAGGACACACAGACCTGGGGTTTTTTCCACACCCTCCAGCCAACATGTCCTCTGTGTGAAACCCATGGTCTGTCCCACCTCAGCTGTAACATCCCCAGAGAGCATCCTTGGCATGGCTTGGTGTCCCCACCAGTGTGGTAAATGGGCCTCTCCACATCAAGGGCTGTGGTCCCTGGGTGGCACAACCTCTCCATCGTTGTCCTTTGGGTTTATCCACGTGCCCATGGACTAGCACCACTGGGAAACCTTTTTTATGCCCTTATCCTCATCTGCTGCCAGGCATTTCTTGTGTGCCTGCTTTTAAGTGTCGTGCACTGGTATACAGCTATTTACAGTGCCTGTTCCTGCTCTCTCAACAGTGTAAATCAAGATTAATTCCACTGAAGTTTATGGAGTTACGCCAGTGTAAAACTGACTGATAAGAGATTCAGGCCATTTTCACAGGGTTTGTTTGCTTGTTTGTTTGAAATTATATGTGTTGCTGTGGAATGATAAAACGTGGGGATTCAAAGGCAGGTTCACTGCAAAATACGATTCAAAAGGTTTTTGACTTCACATAATATAGCAAAACAATCACTTACAGCCATTGTATTTTTTTGTGGAGTAGAATCAGGGAGTTTGGAGGAGGAGAGGACAAAAATGAAGCGGAGAAAGAGGAGGGGGAGAATGGAAGTTTCACTATACAACATTGAAGGCACCACTGGCAAACTGAGGCTATAAACATCTCCAAAAGAGCTGCTGTCTCACCTGTCCTTGTGTTTGCACCAAGATTCCCATCTCTGATAACACAGTGGAAGCTGTGACAGAATCCACTCTGTCCTGGGGGGTGTGGTATGGAAAAACCACTGTTTTTCCTCCTTTGTGCTCTACAAAGCGAATGGCCCGTGGATAAATAGTTCAGGTTTTGTTCCATGCTGTTCCTAAGGAGATTTTTAGCTGGCATCTGGTTTCATACACCTTGTATCAACTCGGTTTTCCCTTCTGTGTGGGAATCGTAGTTTCCATTCTTTCACTTCCTGTATGACACACATTCACTCCACTGAGCTCCTCTCCTTCTTGCCAGGTGCCTGCTTGGAACAACCTGTCCTCCAGCATCTGCTGGCTTTCCCAGCACCTCCCTCAAGCCATCACAGTGCCAGCATTTCAGTTCCTTGAATGCAGAGATGCTTCTCCTGAAAAATTCCAAGCTGTTGACAGGTCAGTTTGCTATACACTTGCACTAATTTCAGAGGCACCAATATATTATTATCTTTGTTTCTGTTGGACAATGTTGCTTTGAAAAGTTGAGGCCAGGAAAGGACGTATTTTGAGGTTGCTTGTGGTTTCTTGTGTGTAAGACCATGACAAAGAGTTTAATTACACAACTGTAGTGCTTTATTTCCTTGTCTGGGCAAGTAGGTGGTACTGAGGTAACAATATGAGGGTCTGATGTTTCCCTCATCCTCAAGTGTGTGGCTCTAGGAGCCTGTCCAGAAATAGGAACGGAATTGGGGAAGGGCCTGGAGCACCAGGAGCAGCTGAGGGGGCTGGAGGGGCTCAGCCTGGAGAAAGGGAGGTTCAGGGGTGCTGACAAAAAGCTGTGTTGGTGCTGGGTGCTGGCTGGAGGTGTCCTCATAGGCCTGTCCTAAGGGTAGAGCTGTGCCAAAGGCAGGAGTTCCCTGCATCTCAGGGCAGATCCATCCCCACAGGTCGGTGTGTCTGGGTGCCCTCCCCTGGCAGAGGGAAACCAGCCTGGATTCCTGCTGGGCACAGACAAAACCAACACCAGACCTTCGCAAGCTCCAGCACAGATTTATCCCAGTGTCCTCCTAAATAACCTTTAGTTGGGGTGATATTTCCCTCCGCGGCTCCGAGCACATCCCACCTTTGTGCCGTGGGATCCATGGGCTCATTCCCATGGAGTGCCCGGCACAACATCCTCCATGTGCCAAGGAGAGGCTCCTGCATTATTCCAGAGCCTTTCTCCCCCCTCGGAGCTTGCCTATGTAATGTTCTTCCCTTACAAATTTCATCTTGCTGCACTGTGCATCCAAACGATCCGGTGATGGAGCGCACAGGGAAAAAAAATTATAATGCCATTAAAAGTTATCATAAATTTCAGATCAGCATCACTTTTAATCCGATACACAATTTTACTGCCTCTATAAAGTAGGTGATTTGCAGTGGTCTGAGGCGTCTCCTGGCGCGTTTTACTTCTTTTTAAATTAAACACACCAACTTTGTGCTGAATTCAGAGTGCGGACATAAAAAAGGGGGTAAAAAGGAGAGGGAAGGGACATCAGATGGGAATTGCAATTGAATCTTTATATATGCCATCTTGGTACTGTGGTACTAAATATAGTGCCAGGTAAATAGATGTGCTGAAATATTCAGAATAAAAAACAAATGTTCCAATAGCAGAGAAACTGAGCATGGAAAATGTTTCCCTTGCTGCCGTGCTTTAGAGGCTAAAATGCTGTTGTTTAAAACACTCTCTGCTGGGAGATCTTGTGTATCTCATGCATTAAATTATACACTGTGCACAAACATGTATTTTATATTTTAGATTGTATATTATGTGGTTTCTACCCCTCCCCCTGCCAATGGAGCGAGCAGTAAACCCAGAATATCCAATTAATATAAATATGACATTATGCCATTTGCTGATATGAAAATTTTAGGAGTGGAAATGGAAACAGACAACATTTCATGGAGAAATGTTTGAAATTAAGATCAGAGATAAGGTAATTATGCACCGGTGATGAACGTTTCACCTGCTTGTAGGCCCAGAGGTGTCACAGCCTGACAAAACCACCGTGACCACCTGATGAGGTGGTCCCTCCCTCCACCTTTCTGCCCCAGTGACCCCCCATTTTTGGGCCAATACTTTGCAGCTGATCTCATAAACAGCTGCTGGTTGTACATCCAGTCTTTGCTCAAGGTCTCCAGGTGATCAAGAGCTAACTGGTGGCTTTGCTGAGCTGCTCTCTGCTTTCAAAAAACGCAAAATATTTCCCCAAGGTAATTCTGGAAAGGGTCACTCCTGTCTCACTTGAGTTTTGTAAAATGACAAAAAATAATTAGAGCCCATTTTAAAAAAAATTTTTATCCAATCAGTTGTGATTTTATTGGCTATTAAAGTGGATTCAGAAGGGTCTGCAGGTCTGTGAGGTCAAAAAAATAACCTAAAGGAAGAGCACGTACAGTTCCTACCTCTTCCTCTCCCTCTCCTAGACTGAGAGATTTTGGTTGGAATAAATGAGCTTTTGCCAGTGATAGCAAGCAGCCAAGATGGCCACATCTCAGTGAAAGGTTGGTCCAGCAGCTCCCATTTCCGGGTGACCACTGGGATGACCAGTGCAAGAACCATTTTCCATATGGTTTGGATGGATTAGATGTAAAATGAATTGAATGGAGAGATCCAGCTCTAACTTACCAAAAATAAAAGGCAAAAAAATTGAAAACTAGCCCTGAGGCTGCAGCTGCAGAAAGGAAACAAGCAGTTAAAGAGATTGAAAAAAACCCAATATAATATATATATTTTAAATTTCCAGGTAAACAGTTTTCCCTGCCAGCCCCAGGCAGGAGTATGGATATTTGGGATGTCTCCCTCCCCTGCAGCAGCAGCTGTTGGGTATTTTCTAGTCGCTTCTGCCTTGGCATAGGGTGAGATTTTTGGGCTGTCCTGGGCAGGGCCAGGAGTTGGACTTGATGATCCTATTGGGTCCCTTCCAACTCAGAGTAGTCTGTGATTTCCCAGCTCTTTGCTTGTGGTATTTTTTTTTTTTTTGGGCTGAGACAATTTATGTCCCAGCTATGGGCTCTGTCAGCAGCTCCCGATTCCCTTCAGACTTCCATGCATGGGTTTGGTCCTTGAGCTTTTCCTTCCTCTGATGTGCAGCACGAGGAGCTGCCTTTTCCCAAACCCGCTCTGCCTCCCAGTGCTTTCCTATCAGGCACAACACTCTGCAGCGGGCCCGAGGGCGTGATATTTTATTTATTTTGATTTATATAATTAAAGGGACGTCTACCCCTGAGCGGAGCCATGCTGGCACTGATGAGGTGGCAAAACGCCACTGGCATTAAAATGATGCTTTATTTGAACCGGGACTCAGACAGGGAGTCGCTGGCACCATTTAGCAGCTGGTCGTTGTTGCTGGCAGGGAAAACATCTCCAGATCTCACAGAAATGGCAGTTTGCTTGGGAAAACTGGGGTGGAAGGGAAGAAGTTCCCTGGGTGGCTCCCAGCTGTGAGCAGCACCCGGGCTGGGCTGTGCTCGGCTCACAAGGAGGAGGTGCCTGGGAGCATCCCCCAAAATCCTCTCCTGTGTCTGGCACCGGCTGTTCCTCCCCGCTGCTGCATTTGTAGGCACAGTTAGAGAGCTGAGGATGATTTGGGAAGTTGTGCCCCCTCTCCATCTTTCCCTATGGCTGATCCCTGCTCAGTTTGCATATTCAGGGTTGGAACAAGATGACCTTTAAGGTCCCTTCCAACCCAAACCATCCTATGATTCTATAATCCCATGACACCACGAATGCCTTCTGCATTCCGGAAATCCTTCAGCCCCCATCCCACCCTGTTTCACCGTGCCCTTTGTGCACAGGTCGTATCAGCAAACCCAATTTTTGCCGGGAAGAGCTGCTCGTTGAAGCTGGAGCCAGCAGAGCACGACCTGGCGCTGGGCTGGGGGGCTGCCCCCCATGAGATACCTGCGGAAAACAAGACTTTCCCAGGTTTCTGAGGGTTGCATTCTATCATTACCCCCCCTCCCCAAATCCCGGGAGCCGGCAGTGCGCGGCTGGAGCATCTCCTGGCGGACTGGCACATCCCCGGCTCCCGCTGATTGCTGCCCGCGGGCGCTCGCTCCGTGCGTGGATGACCGTGTACCTCTCTCTTTATTGCTCCCGATTCAAATTCAAGGCTTGTTTAATCAGCAGACATTAGCAACTCGACAGAAGTCTGGCTGGAAGGGAAAGAAGGGGGTGGGCAGGGAGCGGGACTTGGGAATGTGCTCCTCTGGAGAGCAGGGGCTGCCTCTCCCGCTGGACTCGCTGCCCAGAGGGGCAAGGGGAGGAACTGGGGGTGGTGTTGGAGTGGGACACGGGAAACCACGCAGGGAGAGGCACTGGGAAGGACACAGGATCCAGGTGACTGTGCTGAGCGCACCCCAGCAGGGCTCTAGGACCAAGCTGCTGGCCCAGCATGAGCTCTCCTCCTCTGGGGTTCACGCTACAGCTTGCTGCGAGTCTTGGAGAAAGTTGTTTCCCTTTTTATGAAAAGATGTTGGTTTTCCCAAATCGGCTTTTATTCCTCCAACAATGATTCCCACAGTCCTGGAGGACTTCGCATCATCCGTCCATCCATCCTTCCATCCATCCATCCTTCCATCCATCCATCCATCCATCCATCCTGGGAACTGCCTCCAAATCCCTGCTCAGCCTTCCAGCCCTGCTCTGCTGCGGGCACAGCCCTGTGGGATGGGAGATCCTGAGATTCCCATGGGAGACAGGGGCTGATTTTGCCGTAGGAGACCGTGGTAAGATTTTGTTAATCATGAGGGAACCCCACTTGCATGGGGTGATGCTGTGCAGGGGCACTGACCACCCATCCATGGAGGAAAACTGGCTTCTGTCTTTTGCTGACCAGCAGGACACGGGATCAACTGGGAATGCATTTGGAAGCAAATATCCCAGCAGATATCCTTCAGCCAGCTTTCTGGGTTGCTCTGTCAAGCAAAAATTCTGCATGAATTTGTAGCATATAAGTCATCAAGAGGGCTGTTTGCAGCTCAATGTGTCCCAGCTAAGGGGTAATTCCTGTTTAAAACCATCCAGATTGCTCTCCAACCCCCCCGATGAAGGCTCTGTATCCAACTCATTGCACCCCTGGAGATGGGACTCTTCCTGGGGGGTCCCAGGGACAACCTGACTTCATCCCGTGGCACCAGGGCACATGGGGAAGTGGCTCATGGGGGAATCAGACTTCATTTTCTGTCCCTCATTAGCGGCCTAATTAGGAGGTTCTTTATGCCTTTCACATTCAGTGCTTGCAGTAGAGCCATCTTCCTATTGATTGAGCTACAAATGTGGATAAAATCCACACAGTTCTGAAGGGAATTGCCAAATATTGACACTGGAAGAGAGCTGATGCCGTATAAATAGTGAATTATGCTTCTAATTACACAGACACTCATTTTCTGGTGGTTCCCTTCAATACTCCAGGTCAGATCTCCAGCTGGAATTTATTTTAAAGAGGGAAACCAAGGCCAAAAAACCCACTGACAAAAAAAAAAAAAAAAAAAAAAAAAAAGGAAAGAATTAAAAAAACAATTAAAAATTCTGCTTTTAAGAGGGGAAGTTCTTTGGGTGGATTCCCACCCTGAAGCTTGAGCCAGCCATGATGATCCCCAGCTCCTCTGGCACAGCTTGCCCAGAGAAGCTGAGGCTGTCCCATCCCTGGAAGTGTTCCAGGCCAGGCTGGATGGGGCTTGGAACAACCTGGGCTGGTGGAAGAGTGAAATGAGATGGTCTTTTAGGTCCCTTCCAAGCCAAACTATTCCATGATTCCATGATTCTCCACTGCCCTCCTGCTGTTGGACAAGCCCAGGAGAGTGGGCCAGAGAGGGCTCACCTAACTGTGTCCACCAGCACAGAAATAAAACTTTCTCAGTGAATAAAATCCTGATTATTTTTTCTTTTCTTCTGATTCTCAGAGCTTGGGGAATGCGATGGAGACCCTGGATCTGTTCCCACTTCTCAGTTTTCCATCACTGTTGATTTGGTTTTACCACCACATTCTGTCATAGAAAAAATACCCACACAAATAGTTTGATACTTCTAAATTATTTTAATGATATTTCGGCTTGCTGGACACCTTTTCTCCCCACCCACCTCAAAGAATATTCTGTGTTAATAATGACTTCAGCTGTACTAATCCCGTAAAGAGATCTCACAGCAAACTGGAAGTAAAATCACGGGTTTGAGTCAAACTAGGACTAATTTATTTTGGGATTGTCCAACAATTATTTTTCTTTAGCACTCCAACTACAAACAAAGAGTATCCTTGCAGTGGGCAGGGTTTGCCACGAGGGAAGATGGACATGCCTGGTTGGACCATCAGAGGTGGCCGTGGGGCTGTGTGCTGGGCAGTGGGATGAGAACAAACCTGTGCAGGACCTGCAAACCACCTGAGTCAAAAACTGCCCTCCTCTCTTTTGCTTTTCAGTTCTTTGTTCAGTTTTTCTGGTTCCAAGCAACTCCAAAATTTCAGTGTCTCGGTTTTGTCCCCTCCTGTCATGGCCCTTAGTGGATCCCCCACCCTTTGCTGAGGGTTTGCAAACTCATTTTGCACAAGTTCCAGATATTCTCAAAGGCCTACATTGGTTCTGACTCCTCCTTAGAGTTTCAAGATAGAGAGCAACATCTCCAGTGGGCTCCCAATATCTCCAGGGACTTGTTGGCCAGCGAGCCAGTGCCCAAGATAAACTGGGATTTTGGATGAAAGCCAGACTTTGGAAGAGATGCCCATGGTGTTGTAGGTGGTGGGAGTGATGTGCCATGGAATTGCTTCCTGGGGAGCCAGGAAAAGCATTGATTGTGGCTCTGTGGAGCAGACATGGCTGCCTGTTGTCCAAGTCTTTGATCTGGGTTGAGTTTTCTTTCTTTCTTGGCTGTTTATTTGGTTTGTGCTCCACTTTCTTGCTTGGTACCTGGTGGTGCCACCCTGCCCTCAGTACGACTGAGGACCAAGATCTCACTTCTGGCAGGGAGGAGGAGGCCTGGTCTGATGGAGAGCAGCTGAGTGCCTCTTCCCAAAGCACAGGATCCAAACTGCTGCTGCTCTTGGATTGGAGAGCAATACAGACTCAGCTGGGATGTCTGACCTGCCCCGACTCCTGAGGAATGAAGTGGGCAGGGCAGGGCAGGACAGGCCAAGACAGGACCTTCATGGAGGGAGATGACCTCAGGAGCTCCATCTTTTCAGCATCCTCTGATCACAACCACAACAGGGATCTTGAAATCCCAGGCAGGTGAGCTGTACCCTGAGGATGCTCAAGGAGTGATGAGTTTCATCAGAAGCTGAAGAGACAGAACAAGGGGGAATGGCTTTGGACTGACAGAGAGTAGGTTTAGATGGGATATTGAGAAGAAATGGTTCCCTGTGAGGGTGGGGAGGCCCTGGCACAGGGTGCCCAGAGAAGCTGTGCCTGCCCCATCCCTGGAAGTGTCCAAAGCCAGGTTGGACGGGGCTTGGAGCAGCCTGAGATAGTGGAAGGTGTCCCTGCCCATGGCAGGGGGTGGGATGAGATGGTCTTTAAGGTCCCTTCCAATCCAAACCATTCTGTGACTCTTGGTAGGAATACATGGGAAGGGAAGCAAAGACGGGAAGCACATTACAATAATTTGTGTGATCCAGGATCCCACATGGATGATGAACTGTGACCTGCACTGAGCCCTTTGAGATACTCAGCACTGGGACTACAGATGTGAAGGACAGACCCCCAAATGGCATCAGGGGGATCTCTTCAGGGAACAGGACATCTGCTCACATCTGGAGCAGGCAGGGAAATCTGGCCACATCTCCACTGGCTGCACCAGGCACAGCCATCACAGAAACCAGTCAGCACCAAGCAATTCCTGCCTTGTGCAAACACCTCCTGGGGTGCTTCAGGGGGGATGTCTCCACATCTGTAGCACACCCAGAAAGGGGCTGACAACCCCCACCTGCCCCCATGTTGACAAGAGGCCCCAAACCATCCTTTGGGATCTGCAGGCAGCCCTGCAGTGCTGGCAGAGCAGAGGATCTGGGGGAACTGGACCCCAGGATCCCCATTCCCACCTCGACATGGTGCCGTGAGGCTCCGCTCTCAGCCGTGCCTGGGTTTCCGTGTGGGTGCATGAGTTTAAATCAGGCCCTTAATGTTATTTGAGCATGAATTTGTTCTTTATTTTTTTCCATCCCTCTCCCCCCCCCTTTTTTTTTGTGGTTTAGTTTCTCTCTTAACAGGAAAAAATGATCAAAAATAAGAAAACAATCACTGTTTGAAAGTGAATGAAGGGCGCTTTCTCCCCTTCCCCCATGCTTTTTTCCTACTTTGACATCTCAGTGGTTTTTTTTCTTTTAGCCGCGGTTTCTGGGATAGGTGATAACTGCCAGTAATAGGATTAGCATTGATTTCTTTAGCAAGAACAGAGATGTGGCAGTTCCAGCCATTTACTGAACTGCCAGCTTTGAAATATCAAAAAAAAGAAAGAAAAAGAAATCTGCAGAAAAAAAGCTTCTTGCAGCATTTTAAAGAAAGGAAAGCCTATGTGAATTAAAATACACACATACACACACACATGCACACACACACACACGCACAGCCCAGCACATGGGGTGTATAAATATATATATTATATGTATATTATATATATGGATCTTGCTTGGTGCTTTTTTTGTTATGGTGTGATAAAGGATCAAAAGAACTGTCTCTGTTCTAAGCTTCAAGAAAGCCTTTTTTAAATTCATTTGGCTTTCTTTAGCTTTCACTTGCTAACATATTTTAGGAGCTAATCTTACATATTTACTATTGTATCCTGACTTTTTTTAACCTTGAAATTCAAGCAAAGACAGAATGAGAAAGGGGGGAAAAAATAAAGGATTCAGAAGAGAAAGAAGGAGGGATGTGCCCATGGAAGCTGTACTATCTCCACTGCTCGGAGGCAAAATGTGAAACCCACCCAGTGCTAACTTTGGCATGGCACGTTTTCTCCTTGCTGCTGGCTGGGGGGTCCTGCAGGGATATGGATTTGAGGTGCACCCACCAAAGCTTGGGTTCTGCCCTCAGTGCATTGGGAATCCCCACCTTTGCCTGACTGTCTTTGCTAAGAGCATTTCTCAAGGGCCAGCTAAGGTTGGGCCAAATCTGCAGCAGATTAAAAGCCAGAGTTTTAGGAGACTGGAATGGTATTCCCTGTCCTTCCCAAAATGCTGTAGATGTCATGTATTTAATATTTACTGATCCTCCCCTTCAACCTGGATTCAGCCCGGGGGAAGGAGAAGGTCCAATGGCAACATCCGTGAGCAGAAGTGGAAGGTCCTGTGGTTGGGAAGGTGTCTGCAGATTCCATATCAGGGTTCTTTCTGAGCAGAGTCCAGGCTTGAGGAGAGACCTTTTGCCCACTGGATGTTAGCAATCCAGAGGCTGTGCTGTTCAGGAGAGGACTCAAAGCTTGTTATGGAAGCGTTCGTGCTGTCTCATCGGGTTGAGCTGACAAAACACTTTCATGAGGGCTTATCTTCATGCAAAGGATGCCTGCAGTGACTCATGGTCCTCACACATAGCACAGAGCAGGATGGAATTAGAGCTCATTTTTCAGCCTGGAAGCCCAAAACAACAGAGCAACACAGATCTGTGGTCAGCAAGAAGAAAGTCCTCACTGCAGGAGGAACCCGTGCGTGACTTCAAGCTCAGCTTTCTCCTCTAGCAGCATCTCAGCTCCGTAGAAATTTTGGATTGGATTCCCACGTAAAACCAAGTGGAGGAAGGAGAGAATCAGATCTACTATTTGTAGCTGCAGTCAGGATTCACTAAACTACGTGCAAATTGCTTGTTGTTGCATGTAAGGGAATCTCCTAGTGGAGCTACACTTGGTGGCCAAGTGCTTCCAAAGAGGATGGACACAGCCAAACTTAGATAGGGCAACTTCCTCATATTTATGTACATGAAGAGACCCTGAGCTTGCACCTATGAGGAACCTCTTGCTATCCACCAGCAGGAAATGAGGCCTCTGTGCTGGAACAAGCATCACCAGTCCCGTGCCTTTTCCCGTCCTGGTGCGCCTTGCCCGTAATTTGCTTGGAGTCACATGTGGATTTGTAGGCACACAGGCTGGTGACTCACCAGCTCCCGGAGATTTGCATTTCTGTGTTCTTATTAACAATCGCCCAAAGATCCGTGATGCTCATTTCACAGCCTCACCTTCATTGTGCCCTCTAATCCACGTCCCCGGGGTCTACTTCTGACATTCAAGCTTCAGAGCAGCTTACAAGCCTCTATTTTTTTTTAACATCAAACTGCCGAAGGAATTATTGTTCCCTTTTTTTCTGCAAACATGGACCTCCTTTCTTCACCAGCCCCCTCCTTAAAATGTTTAAAGGCTTGCCATGATTCCACCATGGGAATGCTGGGGCTGGTGGGGTGGGTGTGCTCCTAACCTTGGAGAGTTGAGGCTTTGGGAATGGCTACCAGCAAAACCAGTAAGGCACAACCCCCAGTTGCTCTGGAGGTGGATGGAGGAGGGAAGGGGTTATTTGATGTAGTCCTTAAAAGCATGGAAACACATTACTCCTGTGTTCTTGGATGACCTGGAAGAGCCAGGAAAGGAAATGCTCGGGTGTGGGAAGCTGAAAGCACGGTATTATCTCATCTTTTGAGAAGTTTGATGTGAAATCACAGAATCGTGGAATTTCCTGGGTTGGAAGGGACCTTAAAACTCATCCAGTTCCATCCCCCTGCCATGGGCAGGGACACCTTCCACTACCCCAGGGTGCTCCAAGCCCTGTCCAGCCTGGCCTTGGACACTTCCAGGGATGGGGCAGGCACAGCTGCTCTGGACAACCTGTGCCAGGGCCTCCCCACCCTCACAGGGAACAGTTTCTTCTCTATATCACTTTGTACTCTTGTAGGAAGAAGGTTTCCAAAGTGCTGGAAGGAGTAGTTTCAAGGGTGTGTTTGGACTAATGAAAGAGTTGTTAAAAAAGTTACAAACATGAGGGTTTTTTCTTTTTGTGCATTCAGCCTGGTTGGCTTTGTTGGATGGTATGACCAACACGGTCATTTTTATGCCCTTGAGCATCCCAGTGTGACTGTAGGGATACCTGTTCCAGGCCTGATGGTGTGTGGACCTGCTCACCTCTTCCTAACAACAGACCATGCTGGATGGAGCTCCTGGCCTAGGATATTCACTGTGGGTTAAGGGCAACCTCTATTCTGACACAACCTCCCATTGCTGTCACTCCAGCCTAGACCACTTTAAATGTCTTTTCTGTTAATCTAATTCAGTGCCTGGAAAATAGATTCCAAAGAAATGGGTTATAATTAACCTTTTCTTGCCACACAGGAAAAGCTTTCTCATTCCAACCCCACTTTCTGAGGGGGCAATCGCAGTGGTGGCACTGCAGGACATCCACAGCCCTTCCTGGGACTCTCTCAGCTCAGGAATCTCTTTCTATCTCTTTCTCTTTCCATTTCCTGTAATTAGCCATGCCACAACTTCTGTGCGCAGCAGGGAGACTTGGAAAAGGGAGCAGAGCCAAACTCCCGAAGGATCCCACCTTCCCCCTCTCCCTGTGCCAGGGCTGGGGGCTCTCCTGGGCTGGTTTGCCTGGAATGTCGCTCCCGGCAGCATTCAGCTTCATGGATCCTGTGGGTGTTCAGTGTCTGGGTCTTTTATGTTCTTGATAATGTTTTTACAGAAACTTGCTCCTCAGCAGCGCTTCACACAGTGCCAGTGGCTGGCGCAGCAGCTCTGCTCAGGGGCAGACTTGGAGACCAAGCACACCTTCTGGGATGTTCCTCTCTGGATCCACCAAACCCCCACCGTGCTATAGAAGCACTGCAGCACCCAAAAAACATTGAACCTTGCAGACTGGCAGTTGCTAGGACAGCGGGGTCAGTGAAATCCTAGGAAAAGGGAGGTGGAAAGGACCTTGGATGACCTCTGCAGCAGCACCAGCTGGACAGTGCTGCCCCAGGTGGGTGAAAAGGACCCTCCACCAATGCAGACACAACCTGCTCCCCCCATAGCCTGGCCCTGCACTTTAGCAGCCACGGCCCCTCAGCCCCAGCCTCAGTCTCTCCTGCTGTGGTTTAAGCTCACAACTACTTATCTTACCTACCAGGAAGAAAAGCTATCCCTTCCTCTTTCCGTAAGCCTCCTCTGAACTCGGAGATTAGAGCAACGTCCCACCTCTTCTCCAGCTGAGCAACCCCAACTTCTTCAATCTTTCCTCAGAGGCATTGTTTTCTGGGCTTCTGATAATTCCCATCTCTACTCCGTGGACTTGCTGCTAAAAAAAAAAAAAATGTATGGGAAAATGTGGAGTCAAATGTAGCAAAAGAATTGTGTAGATTTGTTAAAATTTCAGGAAAATTCTTCGTTTTAGCATGTTCTGAATCTAATGGAATTAAAGTGTGTTTCCTTATTTTAAAATTGCAACACTTTGATTCTTCCAGATGAAATGATGATTCATTAAAACAAGTACAGTGATTTTTTTTTTCCTTTTAAGATGTTACCTATGTGGAATGAAAAAATTCCTTTCACAAAAAGAAGGAGAACCAGAGAACCAGGGTGGCTCCTGAGCCCTTTGGTCTCACCCACTGGTATTGGAAAACAATATAAGCAAATAAATAAAAAAATAAACCAAGTAAACCAAAATCCCAGTCAGAAGTTTCCCAGAGACCCTGGTAAAATCCATTCAGACCTTTGTCTCTACTGGATTGTTCTTATAATTAAAGCCACACTGAACTTCCTTGCTTGCTTCTTGGAAACCCCATGACCTTGGATTCAGAAACAAGAGTTGGCTTTGAAAAGGATTTGTGATTTGGGAGAGATGGATTTTTCCCCTCCCAGATGGGGACGCATGGCTGAGTCCTTGGGGTTACAAGATGTGGGACTTCCCTTTCCATTCTGACCCTGTGGCCAGGTGTGAGCCAGGTGCACCTGGGGCTTAAATCCAGAGGGGCGACAAAAGGCCAGAAACGCTGGAATAGCCCCACGCCACAGTTCCTGTGGAAATAAATGGAAGGACAAGTAGCATCCAATGTGGCATAACAAAGCACCAGCGAAAGATAGGAACGTAAAGAAAGAACCTATAGTGCAAACTGGAGAAAGGAAAGAGAACTAAACAAGAATATACAGTCAGTTAAGGCTTGCAGGGAAAAGATAAGGCCAGCTCAGAGAGCAGAAAGGCTTAAGGGGAATAAAAAGAGCTTTTACAATTATATCAGGGAAAAGGGAATACTAGAGAGAAAGTAGTTCCATTAATAAATGAAGAGGGAGACAAAATCAATGGTGTTGCTAAAATGGTAGAGCTACTGAACTCCTTTGCTCGGCAGTATTTAACAAGGTGAGAAGAGAAGAGGGGCAGAGAAGTTATAAAATAATGAGGGTTTTGACTGGGTGATTCTTCAGGGGAAAAGCTGTTTGAGGGAGAAGGCACCTTGGAAGGTGCAGGACGCGGCGCCACAAATAGCCGTGCACGCCCACGCCTTTGGGGAACCGCTCTGTTAAATCCTTGGCAATTGCTTCCAGAGAATAATAGGAAAACAGGTAAGGATGGCCGAGTGTGATACGGATGGTTTTTATTTTCAATGACCAACCCTGGGAAAAAAACCCATCCAGTGAGTTTATTATTCCACTCGGCAGTGAAATCATTCCCATGTAAAATATGTTCATATTTAACAGTGGAAAATAGTTGAGCCCTGAGGAGAAGATCCCAATGCTGTGGACACCAGTGGGAATTGGCTGTGGCTTAGTTTACAGGCAGCAAAGAGCTGTGAATTAGCGTTGTTGCTTCCTTAATGTCCCATTCCTGGGAGCCAAGAGGCAAAGCTCTGGCAGGGTCTGCTGGGTCTGGCTGCAGGATGGAGCTCAAGGTGCCTCATGGACTGGCAGAGGCCATAACGTGGCTTTGGGATGAGAAACACCATCTCCCCTCCCTTTGTGTAAGGAATGACAAGAGATCAGCTGGAAATTCAGGAAGGGGTGGCGTAATCAAAGAGAATAAAGCAAAAAAGTTGATTTTTGAAATGGCGTAGACAACAGCAAATGCTAAAAGTGAGCAGTGCTGGCCAAACTCTATGCTGGTCAGGTCACTGTGGAGCCTTCCAGGGAATTTAGTGGGAAGGAACCAAAATCCTGCAAAAAGCTTCTGAGAACTCAATTTCTGAGGGAGAAAACCACTTTGTTTGGGCTTTTTTTTCTCTGCTTGCCAGGGAGTCTGAAAATTGAGAGACATATAAAGAATGGTGCTTACAAAAAAATCAGGTTGTCTTTTTTCCTTAACAGAATGTGGATATTAAATGGCTATTTTTAACTGCAGTAATTTATTCAATTTATATTCCAAATGTAACAATCCTTGTGGTTTGTCATTCAGCCACCTCCTGCAAAAATGCATCATGATAGTGGTGAAATTAGAAAATGGTGCTCAGATAAAATGCAACCAGGAGTGACTGGCAGGTGTAGGGGAAAGCGGCTGAGCTGCTTTAGTTCCACATGCTGAAAAAATCGGAGACGTTCCTCCCATCAAGTGGTCGGCCAGAGGCAGCTTTCCCAGAAGTCTGAGGCATTTCAGCTGATAAATTCAGCTGATAAATCCGGCGTTTCAGCGGGTAAATTTCGGAAAGACAATCTTATAATGCAAGGCTTGTGTTCTGCCGTCTGCAAGCGCCTGCCAATCATTCCCGTCGGAGGAACTGGGATGCCAGACCACGGGATGCTCAGCCAATTGCTCCTGGAGCAATGCTCACGGTCAAAGTTGTGGCTTGGTTGATCATTAGGGGCCACCATTTTAATTTGTCCCCATTGTCACATCTGTTTATTAGTTTATTTAGCATTAATATTTCTCCCCACAGAGAGAAGGGGAGGTTGTGGGCTCCTCATCCCTGGAAGTGTCCAATGCCTTAATATAAGGTTGGATGGGGCTTGGAGCAACCTGGTCTCATGGAAGGTGTCCCTGCCTGTGGCAGGGGGTGGAACAGGATGAGCTTTAAGGTCCCTTCCAACGCACACCATTCCATGACTCTATGATTCTTAGGGTTCCTGAATGGGAGTGGTGGTGGCCAGCCCTCCCATCAAACTTGCCTTCACACAAAGTCCCTCCCAGTGAAATGGGACCCTTCTTGCAACCACAGCTGCTCAGATGTTTTTGGGTTGAAGCAGTTCCCGATCACAAAAAGGCTTTTTGCCAAAAATCAACATTTTCTGTAGGAAGATTGATTTTCATGGAATTTCTTTCCAGGAAAATGAAATGAAATGCTTTCTCTGGTGACAAAGTTTATCTCTGTATCTGTCTCAGTGGCTTATGGGCTTCCCGAGAAGCCCGTGCAGGAGTTTGGGGGGATATGTCCATCCCAGTGCACAATGGGTGGCATTTTTGAGTGATCCCTATTGGAGAGAGATGGGTTCAGATGGGGGGCACCTGTAAGTCACGGAATCACAGAATCATGGAATGGTTTGGGTTGGAAGGGAGCTTAAAGCCCACCCAGTTCCACCCCTGCTATGGGCAGGAACAACTCCCACTGTCCCAGGGTGCTCCAAACCCCGTCCAACCTGGCCTTGGACACTGCCAGGGATGGGGCAGCCACAGCTTCTCTGGGCACCCTGTGCCAGGGCCTCAGCACCCTCAGGTGAAAGGATTTCTTCCATAAATCTGACCTAAATATCCTGTTGAACCCATTACTACTTGTCCTAACACTACAGTTCCTGATGAAGGTCAAGCTGGAATTGACCCAGGGCATCATTCCAAATTGCAATGTCCTGCTCAGAGTGTTTTTCTCTACTTTATCTTTGAAGAGAAGGCTTCAGGATTTTGCCATTCAGCCTGGCTTTACTATAAACCAGACTTAAACTGTTGGAGCTTCCCTCAGGATGATGAGCCATGCTCTTTTGTCACCTCTATTTGCAACACGCTTCCTTAACAAGAGACAAACTAAAGGGTTTTCCTGCCAGTAATCCCGTAGGATTAGTAAATCCAACTAGAACATGCTGGGGAACCTTTCTGCTGCCTTTTGTGGAGGTTGTAGGATGCTGAGCCTCAGGTGTGTGGTGTTGGGAAGCTTTTTGGCCACAGCCCAATTTTTGTGCTGGAGGACCTTGGGTGAGCACTCCCCAAGCCAACACGAGCAATGGAAATCAGAAAGGGATGGATAAATCAGGAATGAGCATCAAATCCAGGTGCCCGTGGTGGCTGAGGAGCAAGAGGGATGTTTCCTTCAGATGTATCTGCAAGAGGCTGCATCATCCCCCAAATAAGGGTTACCCACCCCTCCCTTCCCCTGCAGGTACCCATCTGTTGGAGAGGGAGGTCAGGACAGCATTCCTGCTGGTGCTCAGTATGGCACTCCCTTCTCTTCCTCATTTTAATTCCCCTTGCACGAGATGCGTGCGGCAAGGGATGAATTTCAGCCATAAAGATTGCCAGGCAGCTCCCGACTCTCACACCACCGGGGAAAGGAGCAGCCTCCCAAAATGCTGTTCCAGGGTGCTGCAATCTCTCATCCCACACAGCCTAATGGCCCCGACCCCCAAAACAAAGGCCTTGCCAGGTCGCCTCCAAACGTGGCTTGTGCTCTGCCATAAATAGCCCTGCCTGGTGCTATCATTAAGAAACTATTCCAGCAATGCCTGGGCTCCCACTCAGCTGCCTCAACGCACAAACCATATTTCCCATTTATTTGTTCCGTTTGTTTATTTTACTGGACCACCCCATGAACCTGGGAGAAACACGCTGGAAAAAAAAATTATAGCAACGCCAACTATTCTGGGAGATACACGAGCCCCTCCATGTTTATCAGGTTGAGGGCACTGTATTTTGATGTCAATAAGCAATTTTTCCAGCCCGGTCTCCTGCCCGACCCTTTTAATCCATCAATATATTATTAGAGATAAAGTTGGTGGAAGCCTGCTGCAGTTAGAAGATAAATGACATCTCTGAAGTCAGGCATTAAAGACTAGATTAAGGCCTTGTGACACCGTTTTCAGTGCTCATCTGTGCACTTCTGTTCAACCTATCACACTGAGTGACAAGAAAGAAAAATAATGAACTGGGCCAAGGAAAGAAGAAGGGAAAAAAAAGGCAGAAAGAGAGAGAGATTTTTTTCCCCCCTAACACACAAACTACATCAGTTCACACTCAGGATTAGACTGTATTTAAAAAAAGGGGAAGGGGGGAGGTTGGAACTGGATGGTACTATACAGATTAAAATAGGAGAAAGGGGAATCTGAATGAGGAATTGCAGTTTGGTTTTGTCCTGGGCTTATTTTATTTTAGTTTTTTATTTTATTTCATCTCCCTTCACTTAATTTCATTATTTTAATTTTTTTTTTTTTTAATGTTCATTTCAGCCCTTAATTTCCTTTCCTTTCCTTTCTTTTTTTTCATTTTATTTTTCTCCTTGCAGGAGTGACCTAGTTGAGTTTACAGGATCCTAAGGGTTTTGTCTGGTGCTAAAGCAAATCCCATTTAGGACCAAGGAAACACATCCTTTCCAGAGACCAAGTTAAAACGTCCGCAGACGGAGACCTCCCCTCCCTCTCTCCATTACCATCCTTTGTCTTGGTGCAGTTCTGGTGATGTTTTATTTGAGTTGATCAATGCTGATTTTAAAAACACGTGTGCACATCCAGATTTTGTGTTTCAGAATTGATAACCCCACCCTTTCCTTCACGTGCACAGCCTCTCAGACAGAAATATTAAAAATGGTCCTTCGAGACCAGCCAAGCACTGCCGAAGATGGGCACAACTCTGCTGTGGCTCGACCCTTTCTCTTTGTCCTCCCAAAATCGAGGCTCCTTCCAGCTGCCCGAAGGCTTGGAGCAGCACTGCTGGCTTGGCTGGGCATCCTCAGCTCCAGCATCAGGTTTCCACCATCATGCAGTGGTGGGGAGGTCTTTGTTCTGTCCGCGCTGGGGAACAGAAGATGGCAAATCCACCCACGCATCCTTCTCTGCACCAAACCAAATTGAATTGGCTGTTTCCAATTGAAAGAACTTGATTAGGACACTTGGTGTCCTGAGGCTGCCTTGGAAAGGCTGTTGTTGTTTGGGGGACACCTGTCCATTGCTGTCTTACTGTGGTGACAACAGACCTGGCTGTGGAGTACAGCCAGGGGAACCTACAGAGAACAGGACTGTGAGCCCACAGCCAAGGAGGGAGAGGAGCAGAGCTCAGTTTAACCTCTCCCTGGAGCTGAAGGGAAAAGAAAAGTGCAGCTGTGTGTGGGAATGGCTGTGGGTCCCTCTGTGGACCTTTCCACCCCGACCCATCGATTCCCACTTTGCTTGGCCTCTTCCACTCTGGGATGCCCAAGGTCAAGGCCAGCCTTTGGCAGAATGGGTTGATTGGAAGAAGATGGGTTGTCACACCAGCTGGAAAATGGGGACAGACACCTTGTCAGGGGGTCTTCTCCTACCGTTTGGGACAGTTATCCGGGTGGGAGACCCTCTGTGGCAGCAGAGCTGAGCAGCCCCTGCTGGATCTCTCCCAGGATCTCTCCCACCCCGCCGGGGTCTCCATTCCCTACAGTCTGTACATTGCTGCAGTCTTCTCCTTTTGAAGATATTTTTTAATGTCTTAAAAAAAAAAAAAAAATTACTTTGTTACAATCATTCAGCAAAGGGTTTCTGTGCCTGTAGAAAATATTAATAGACTATTATGAGGTCCTACAACTAATTTTTCCACACATATCATCTGTCTTTGCATGGTTATTAAACTCCAACAATATTTCATGCAATGCTTTCCTGCTAAATTAATTTGGTTTCTTCTTCTCCTGCTTCTTTTTTTTTTTCCTCCTTCCACAACCTTTAAAATTAAATTGAATCTTCATAATTATGGCTTTTTTTGTTGTTCCTCATATCTTTTTCTTTTCAATTTTCCTATCAAAGTGGCTATACAGTTTAATAAAGATGTAAAGAAACAGAAATGAAAGAGTAAGGGACAGGAAGGGCTGTGTTGGGATCAGAGACAAGGGGCTCTGGGAGAGCTGGGGAATTCTGGAAAGGATGGGATGGAGGTGAGCAGGGAGCTGAACAGCACCTTTCTGGGCTGGCTCCAGCCTACATGGGAAATGATTTGGGAGAAGGCATTGCTAGAAATGACTCATCAGAAGGGAATGTGGAGAAAGCGTGTTCCCACCAGCACTCATCCTGATTCATCCATGAATTTGGGGCAACCTGGGGTCACGTGCTGCTCCTTGGGAGCCGAGCTGGCAACTAGAGGGACCTTTAGGGCAATGTCCCTGGATTGCATGAGGGAGTGCCCCATGTCCCTGCAGACCCCACAGGATCACCGAGTGCAGGAGTCTGGGGCTCTCCTGGGGTTCCCAGGCCACAAATTCTCTCCCTGATCTCCCTCTCCTGTCACCACCTCCCAAAAGTCAGGGGACAACCTCTGCAAGGAGGCAACAGGTGAGGAAACAAACGCTTTGCTTGAACTGGAGGAGGATCTGGATCAAGGGCCCAGCCCAGGAATTGCTGGTGCCCTTGGACATCCTGATGGAATGCAAGTTTTAATCATTTCCAATTCTAACTTGAGTGGAGAAGTTCTGTGTGCCTGTGGTCAGGTCTCCAGTCTGGCAAAGTGTGGTCATACCCCACTCTCTTTCCCAAGGATGCCCAAAGGGTGTCTCCTGGGAGATGCTCTCCAGGGAGATAAAATGGTCCATGTGCATTAACGATTACTCTTCATAAATCAGGCATTTTTACTCTTTTTTTCCCCCCTTCCTTTTCTCCAGAAAGTCTTCCTAAGGGAGACCTGGTCAACAGAGAATAAGAATAGAGTTATTCTCAATAAAGGATACCTGTTCAACTGAAACATCAAAATAAATCACACAAACCAGGATTTCTCCCATTTCCTGGAAGTACTGTCAGCAAACTCCCCCCTGAAACTTACCCTACAGATGGATACCCAGAATTAAGATCATCACCCTGGTGCTTTGGTGGCCAAATTGCTGTGTCAGACAAAGCTGGAACCAAGGAAAGCTTTTGTGAAGGTCAGATCCACTTAGGATTGGGCATCCTCCAATGGGAACCATAACTTTTATGGGACAGGCAAGTGATTGATCTTTTCCAGAGGACAAAAGTGGTAGCCAGGCCAAGCAGAATCCGGCTGCAGGGCTTCCTGCTCCACTCAGCAGCACCAAGAGGTTGGATTGAAGGTTCGTGAGAACTGAACTTGGTGGAAAATAGTCAATGGAGATGAGACCAGAGTGCTTCGGTCTCCACCTGGTCCCAGATGATGTCAGTGTGATGACCACGCTCGGCCAGCTGTGGTGAGGGGCTCATGTCCCTGTCACGGCTCCTCCAAGGAAGGACAGTTTTCGTGGAATGACGTGTGCACTTACCAATAGGTGGCACCAATGGAACAGAAATGGGAAACTCCATGCAAATTTTTCTGGAGCAAAGGCTGCTGGGAATTCTCTCCTACATGGCTGTAGACTTTTCCACAAAGGATGATTCCATCCCCTTATCACAGTTGTAGCACACTGGAATCTGGGAGGATGTGAAGCAAAATGAGACAATGGGAATCAACCCAAACCATTTGTGCTGCTGTTACATCTCTGGAATTTAGGGTCACGTGCACGGAAGAGTGATAAATATTTAACATTTAGTAAGGTGATCAGTTCCTATTCATGACTCAGAGGTAAGTTGTTACTCAGATATGATTCACATGACCACAGAAAGTGAAAGGAGTAACCCCTTTTCCATAGGAATCTCTGGAATATCTAACCATTGGATATCCTGCAGAGATGTGGTGCCATTCAGGAGGGACTGAACCTCCTGCTCCAAATGACTCCAGACTGAGCAGAAAGGAACCAAATGTGAGGCAGCTGATTTTAGACAACTCCAGTTTTGCCTGAAAGCCTAATCCCACTACTGCCTTCCAGCTCTCTTCTGTAAAACTGGGGATGTCTACAATATTTTGAAACTTTTGTGCAGCAAGAGCAAGATTGTCGGTCAAACCCCCCTCTCCAAATTGCACCATGACTCCAGGCCATTCTGATCACCGCTGTGATCCTGCCTGGATATTAACATTTGGTTTATGCCATGATTTTTTTACAGTTTAAAAACAGTAGCCCTGTTTCCTAGTGTTTTAAAGATGATGAACATTATCCTTCACATCCCTTTGCTCATCAGCCATGTGTTTATGTATCTAGCATCTGGCTACATTATTATTTATATTACAGGAGACTGCACCAAAAAACCCCTCAACAACCTCCAAGGAAATCAAAACACATTTGGGCCAAACTGAAGCAAAATGCTAATTTTCCCCCTATGAACCATTGCCACGGCAAAATATTTACTGTTTATGATTATTCAGGCTTCTCCTGCTAAGTTTTTACTGTGAGATTTATGGGCATGTTTGCATTTGTAATACGTCAAAAGTTCCTCAAATCACGACAATCGTCCATTAAGGAATAATTTAGTGGTGGGAGATGAAAAAAATGGAAAACTAAGAGCTTTGGCAGTTTAAGTCTTGTAAAGCAATGCCAAAATGAATTGATTGTTCCCTGTGTTTTCCATTGCTGCTGCCAGTGCCTGTGTTGCAAGGTGCAGGGTGGGTGGGATGGCAGCAGGGGGGTGGTTTGGTTAAGCTATACCAGGCTGCTCTAAATTCTGAGTAAAACCTGTTACAAGTGGACCTCAAACATCTGCAGGTATTGTCTGAGGAGGCAAGGGAGGAAATCCTGTTTGGCATTTTGGGGTGAAGGTGGTGTCCTCTTGGATCTGGCTGGTCCATCCGCGCAGAGGTGGCACAGAATGCAGCCCTGACCTGGTGGCTGGACAGGTCACCGTGGTTGCCCCTGGACCAGGCAGAGATCAGGTGCTGCCAGTGCTCTGGAGTTTCCCTCTCCCCTGACTGCAGGTCTTAGGCCAAGGTGGTTTGTTCATGTCAACCCTGTCCAGCCATGCATGGAATCCAGGATGCACCAGGGTGGTGCAACCCTTTGCTTGTGCGAAATTCATTCCCTCCAGATCACGCTGAATTTAGCCCTGGGTTTGAAAGACTTTTCTAAAAGAAACCCTGGAAATTAAACACATATTCAGAAACCTCTGTTCCTTTTGGTGTGTTGATCCCTCCTGCACCCCAGCAGGGTCTCTGCCCTTCCCACAGCACCGGGATGTGCCGTGTTTCCCTCTGGCAAACACCCATCCTGTTCTGCTGACAGCCCAGAGGCATCCTGTGAGAGAGATCCCTCTGAATAAAATATCATCAGGAAAACAAACCACATAATCAACTTCTGCAAAAGCTGGTTCATCACAGAGAGAAAAAATAGAAGCTATCTTCAAACACAGTGCAGAATCCTGGGAAAGAGCGTGTGTGTGCCTGCTAGGAGGAAGAGCAGGCGTGGGGTGGGAACGTTTGCAATCAGGTTCTCATCAGGCTTCGGATCCAGCTCCATTTTCTGCTCAGCATTTAACAAATCAAGGAAGAAATGCCCCTGCCTGGGGTCAGAGATAAATCTTGTACCCTGGACAAAGGGTAGATCTCCTTGTCAGTGCACTGATTTATTGTGACCTTATAGTCAGACTCTCTAATTTCTGCATGTGGCTATAGGTGCCACCAGTGATTTGTTTCCTCTCTGACTGCTCAGCACCAGGGACCAGGGTGGGCTCGCTGCCACCTCTCTGGGGACAAGGTTGGGGTGGCTGGATCTCCACCTGGGTCAGCTCTGCAGGATGGCTTGGGTGGAAAATGGATTTGCTGTATCTGAGAGTCGGGTCCCCAAGGCAGACACCTCCTCTAAGGCCATAGCAGGCATGAGAAGAGTTGGATGGGTCTTGAACAGGTCCACGGGGAAGACACAGCCCACAGCTCAACCTATGAGGGCTTGGAGGAACCACCCTTTGGTTTTGCTCCCACTGCTGGTTTGTCCAGCACAAGCTGCAGGGGAACAAATGTGTCTTGACTTGCAAACAGTGAAGGAGCCAAATCCCACCCTGTTGATCACCCCAGCTGCAGGTAAAAGTTAATGTCATGCTTGAATTTAGGTTTAGTCTCCTACTCACCAGCCTTTCAGCCTTGCCCTGTTCTTCAACAGGAAGGTGCCCCCAAGAGCTGAACTCAAACTTTTCTTTCCTGTAGACTGATGGGGTTGTGTCCTCCAGCCTCTCACCATCGGCTCCTGTCCCCCAGCCCTTGAGCCACCCTGGTGCATTTGTGTCCTTGGTGAAGCTGTACCCACGGCTGGACATTGTCCTGTTTCTGCCCCAAGGGCCAACCCTGAGATGAATCCCTTCCCTGGCCACCAGCTCTCACTCACACCCCCAGGCTCTCCACTGGCACTTCAGAGCTCATCCGAAAATCGGTACCCAAGTTTTCAAGGCAAATTTGGAAAGGAGACTTTTAGTTTGCCCTCACTGGGTGTCTAAAGGGGTTCCGGCACCAAACTCTCCCCCAGGATGTTCCATTCCCAGCTTGGTGGGTGTGCAAGCAGGAGGATGTGGCAGGAGTTTCCATTGCTGCCACTAAAAGGCTGGATCTCCTTAAACCGGCACAGCTTTTCTGTCCATGCATAAATTGCCTGGTACCTAAGCTACCTAAAATGTATTTCCAAGAGCTTGGTACAGCAGAGCCCTGATCTCTGTTGGAACTCTCCTTCTGAATAATGGTGAGAATTTATTATATTATATTTATTTTTGGAGGGAAAAAAGTCGGGGGAAGGGTATTTATCATATTTTACACAGTGCCTTTAAAACACAGATCCTGGCAATGCAAATTCACGTTTCAGGCAAAACTCTTCCAAAGCCCATTGCTTTGTGCAGCAACCACCAAGCCCAGCACTCCCCTATCTCTTGCCTCTATACAAACATACAAAGGGATAATAAAATAGCTAAGAAGCAAGAGCAGTAAAATTTCGTGCCCTGAGGGGAAAAATGGCATATATTGCCCTGAGCTTTTAGCTGAGGCCAAAATATATAGAGAGAGACTTGGGAACTATTTTCTTTCCTAGTGCAATATTTTACCTCTATTGCCCTCAGAACCAGTCAATATTTGTATAATATATATATAAAAATAACCTCAGATAGATGGATAAAACCCAAGCAAAATTCACCTCGGAAAGCCTTTTATTCCAACTGGAAAATTGCCCTGCAAATGTACTCCACACAATACCCACTACTTCACTTGGAAGTGACAGTTGCAGCTGTTAACGCAGCTACATTATCTCATCTTGGGAGACAAATTCCAGGCTATATTTCACTGTAGCCTCGTAATGTATATATGCCCTAAAGACTGCTCCAGCCAGATCTGTCTTGCTGTATAGATTTCAGATAGGGATGTGTACTTCCCAGGGTTTTTCCCTTCCCCCGGGTTAGTTAGGGAGTGCAGGAGGTTAATAAAACACTGCAGCCCTGCCGTCATCGCCCCTGTTTTGACGCAGGGACAGGAAGCAGAAGGGAGAGGAGCCCACCACATCCCATCCCAGTGAGGAAGGACTCCTTCGAGCTGGGCTTCACCTACGCCCAGTGGGACCACAGGCACAGAGGTGAGGAAGAAAATGGCAGGGATTTGTTAATTCCCAGCTTTTCAGTGCCCCTGCCCCTACCCAGCTTGGTGGCTGATTTCTTCAGCTCACACCTGGCTCCCAGTGGGATTTCCAGAGCTGTTCCTCCTTGTTAACCCCACATCCTATTGCAAATCACAACTGAGGGTTGTAATGAGGAATTCTGGGAGTGTCAGGAAAGAAAATATGTAAGTAGGGGGAAAAAAAAGTCATCTATTAGGATTTTAAATAGTCTCATGAGTCTCGCCATTATTTGAGACACTTAAGATCACTTGACAAAGCCCTGGAGAATATACAGAAAGCTAGACAGGGACCTTTGATGGATTTTTTAAACTATCTAATGCGCCTTTTCCAACTCTATCCACTAAAAAATGACTAATCGGTTGCTGTTCTTCATTACCGCGATTATCAGAGTGTCCTGAAAGCGCCCGGCGCTCCCGCAGGCGAGACGCCGTCTCTTCATCCCTGGCTGAGCAGCCCTTCCTGCTTTTTGCCATTAATTTTCAAGGCAAACATCTGTGCCATGCCTGGCAGCACCTGGAAAGCATCTTGCCTGAGGACACCCCGTGTTTCTGGAGCTCGGGGGGTGGGAATTGCTTCCCAGCTCCAAGAAAATCACCTTGGAGGGGCCCTGGCATCTCGTTGTGCTGCAGCTGGGGCAATAACTTCCTGCTGTAGATCTGGGATAATGTGAACAAGGAAGGCTGGCTCTGGCCCACAGGTCACTTCTTCATGAAGACAGAGAATTTGGTGCTCCATTATTTTGCAAAGTTTTGGGAAGGGGTGAAGTGGAAAGAAGTCTTTCCAGCTAGAAGAAAGTGCATGATCTTAAAGATTTTTCAGCCCATGTGCCTTCCAACACGGACAGTTTTGTAGCGCCAAAAAGTCAACCATCACATGGAGGTAGAGAAGATCAGTAATTATCCAGGAGCTGCCCCATCCCTGGAAGTGTCCCAGGCCAGGACGGATGGAGCTTGGAGCCAACCTGATCTAGTGGAAGGTGTCCCTGCCCATGGCGGGGGATGGAAAAAGATGATATTCAAGATCCTCTCCAACTCAAATCATGCTGTGATTCCATGAAAACCCATGTGAGCACCCAGGGCAGCTCCTGTGGAGGGGATGAACCAAGGGAAACCAAACCTGATGAGCAGATGTACTTACACGGCTCCTGCTCAGTGAGGCGAACACAGAAGAAGTTTACAGGCAGCTCTGAGGAATGTTTAAAAAAAAAAAATCAAGGAGGCATTTTTATCTGGCTAATTTTCTTTCCCAGAATTAGTTGTGTGAATGGAGAAACCTGCTGGAGCAAGAAGTGAGAAAAGCCTTGGACGGAGTGGCTGCGCCTCCCAGGCCCTGAAATTTAAGATCTTTATAAATGATCTGTTAAAACTATAGTGACGATAAGCTTATGAATCATGATCTATATTAATCAGGGCTGCTGATATGGAAAGATTAATTGAAACGTGCAGTTCTACACAAATGATAAAGTGGTAACAATTTAATATCAGACAAGGAGAGTGAAGAAATTACACTCCAAGCTTCATGCATCATTACTATGGATATTAATATTTTACACAGCGCAACAGCATCGGGAATCATAATGAAAATCCATAACTAGTGCACAGACATGATTAAATACAACAGTCTTTAGGTGCTGTTTGGTGACGGGGGCTTAGCCATATTTCACTCCTGCTGCCGGTGATTCGAGTGATAGAGTCTAGACGTGGGTGATTAAAAAGTGTTCCTCCTAAAGGCTGTTAACCTTTTACTACTGAAATGAATTTCTTTGATTTTTAAATTATGCCGCTCACTCTGTGGTGTGGGTTGTTTTTTTTTTTTTTCTTCCCAAATCAAAACCTTGTCCAGAATATCAATGGAGTGGGTTCCCCAGGTAGTTGACAAAGCAGAAGTGGAGCACCACGGAGCAGCCGTGGAGGGGTATTTAAGGGTGGGAAGCAGAAAGGGAGATGAGGGGGGGAGAAAAACAGGTTAAAAAAGCAGGTTTTCAGTGCTCATCATTATAGTGGTGCATATATTAGATGCAATACCCGGAGCTGTGGAGGGTCATAAAGGTTTTATCCGCGGGAGTGCGGAATGGGCGCATTACTCACAAGTGGCACCGTGGCGGTGAGTTATGCGCCTCATTCCCAACCCGCACCCATAAAAACTTTATGCTGCACCACGCCGTGACGTCTGTGCTCGCTGGGGGATTCATCAGCTCTAATGGGGCTGGATCAGGCCCTTCAGGGAAGCACAGCGAGAGGAGAGAAGTGAGACCTGACTCAGCATTGCAAAAAACCCTTTTTTGAGGAAAACTCAGGCACCCATTTGAGCCCCCCAAGCTCAGAGCTGGAAGAAACAACACCTTTGAAGAAATGGTATCTGGACTTTGTGGAGAGATGAGGAGCATCCAAACCAGCCTTTGTGTCATTTCAGCTGCTAAAAATCATGCAATCATAGAAGGTGAAGGGTTGGAAGGGACATTAAAGCTCATCCAGACCCAACTTCCTGCCATGGGCAGGGACATCTCCCACTAGGTCAGGTTGCTCAAGGCCTTATCCAACCTGGCCTTGAACACTTCCAGGCAGATTTTAAGTCCAGTAACTCATGGTCTTGCTATCTTGGACTACGCTGGGGATGTTTTGAGGTGTCCCACCCATTGTGCCTCATCCACAGTGCAGGATGTCCACCTGGAACCCTGCAGTTCCCAGGCTGTTGGTATTGGTGGTGACCTGGGAGAGGAAGTACAAGATATTGGAGAGGGTTTGGCAACGCCAGAGGACTCAGGCTGGTTTAGGTGGCATCTGCTTGAAAGCAATTGTAGGTCTGTCTTGTTGTAGACCACCAGACTGGTAACAGTGTGAGGAAATGCAAATCCATGCAAATTTCCATCTTGTGCCACTGGAAGTTTGACTTCTTGTGGGTAAAATAAACAGTGTCAGGTTACCAGCAATCACAATGATCCAATATTGCCCATTCCAAATGGACATCTAATGCCCATTAATTCAAAATAATTCCCCATGTTTTGTAGAATTAAAGAATTTCACACTTCCTGGGAATCTCGTTTGAGGGATGGTAGGTCTGGTCTCAGGTTCTGTATCAGAGCCCAGAAGTCACAAATTTCAGTTTGGGCCTTCTTTGGCCCATTGCTGGCTATGAGAGACTCTCCACCTGTTTAAAAAACCCAGAGGGAAAATGAAAAAAAAAGAAAAAAGCAATAGAAAAAAAGGAAGAAAAAAGGAAAAAAAATAAAAGGGAAGAGGAAAAAACAAAAAAATAAAAGAAAAAAGTGAAAGGAAAATATTAAAAAAAAGGAAAAGACAAAGAAATAGAAGAAAAAGTAATGAAAAATAAAAATAAAAAAAGCAATGTCTAGTCTCCATAGCTGGAGAAAAATTCATCCATCTCTCCAGCTGTGGTACAGATATTTGTGGACACTGTGCTTCCTGTGCTTTGGTTCCTTAGAAAGAACTCCAAAGCAGTTTTTGTTTGTTTGTGTGTTTGTTTGTTTGTTTTTTGTTTGTTTCTTGGTTTTTTTTTTTTTTTTGTTTGTTTAATCAGGAGAAAGGAGAAATTAGAAGAAATTAGCTTTCCCCAGGTAGTAGAAAACTCTCTTCTTGGTTAACCCCCCACGTGTGAGCATGGCAGGGATTTGGGTGTCCTTTTTTCTATGGTATTCATGACAAACCACACACTCACTAAGGAGTGTCAACATCCTGGACCAAGGAACACAATCCGTAGGAAGCATGAGGCACAGATCAAAGGTTTCTAGGGATATTTAATCTCAGTTGTCATATCTTGGAGGAGAAATGGAGAAGCCTGGGAATTAGAAAGACTTTCACAGCTGAGGTCTTGGGAGTTAACTTTAGTTTGCTGACAAATTTCAGTGGATGGTGCCCAAGTTGTGGACTGGACTAACCACAGAGGCCGTAGGACCCATAAATAATGTGGGTGCCAGCTCTTTCCTGGCACAGAAGAATTCCAGGAGGCCAACAGGAGATGCTTTGCCTTAGGGGGAAGAGAAGAAGGTGGCCAAGTACCACGGTGATGGGCACAACACACAGGCTAGAGAATGTGTGTCAGCACACGAAGACATGGCCAGGGGGTGGGAGGAGAGGCGATGGTAGCAAAGCTCTGGTGATTCCCTTGGCACTTGAATTTGGGATCCTTTGGATGTTCCTCACCTCCCCCGCTCCCTGCAGAGGTTTGCAAACACAAGGCTGAGCAGGAGCAGCTCCTAATCAATGACATTAATTAATAGATGAATGGCAGAGAGGCATGAGTATTGCCCCACAAATGAAAAGCAAATCCCAGCCAAGGGAAAAAACGGCAAAACTGCAGCAATTTCTACTCCATTACCCTTGAGATTTGGCTCCAGATTCAAAGGATAGGCAGGCGGAGAGGGAGGTTGGGAGGAGGCGGGCGGGGGGGGGACTTGGCTCATATTCTGCTGTGACCCAATTCCATACAAAGCATCCTGTAACAAAACACGTCTCTATCTACAAAGTACAAGTAATCTTTGTTTTCAGTACAATACTTATCTGCATTTAGACCGACGATGGCAGTGCTTGGCTTATTTTCATGGATCCAGTTATCCTTTTTATCCCTGTGAGCTTGTGTGTGTGTGTGTGTGTCTGTGTCTCCTCCTCTCTGTCCTCCTTGCTGTCTCCTGTGCCTGTGCCAAACGAGCGGCACTCGCAGGGTGCTGCTAGACATCAGCAGAGGTGCAAATACTGAAGGCTGGTGCTAATTCAGGAC
The DNA here is from genome assembly GCA_013398175.1 of Climacteris rufus. NCBI lineage: Eukaryota > Metazoa > Chordata > Aves > Passeriformes > Climacteridae > Climacteris > Climacteris rufus. The sequence goes on from VZRZ01008565.1 coordinate 105,067, forward strand.
TTTCTGGCTGCCCAAATTCTTTGGTGCCTTGGGAAGGGGTGAGTTTGGGATCTAGACCTGACCTCGTCTAACCATGTCCTGAGGAGGCCTTGAGGTGCCACCGCGGAATGGGAAATATTAGAGAGCTAAGACCACCCTGAAGGGTGTCTCAGAGCAGTGTCCCAGACCCCCAGGGTCACAGAGGGTGGTATCACACCAAATCCGACTGTCTCAGTCGTGTTGGCTTCTCCAGTTGTGCCAAAGGGGCCAATATGTCACCAACTCCCACCATGGTTTCCATGCTCTTCCAGTCATGGAGTGGGCCATGCTGGGAGAGGTCTTGTCTCTTCAACTGCTGGGAACAAGTTTAAGAGAAGAGTTTCTCTCTTCTCTTCAGGTCACAAAAGAAATGGTTTTCCAGTCTAGAAGATGCCCCACAATTTAAGCAATCCCTGGGCTGACAGCCTTCGTGCACATGGCAAGGAAGGGTCACTTCTGCTGGAACTTCATTCCCTCATCTAGAAAGTGCCACAAATGAGGCTGCAGAATTGTAAAGCCGAAGCTTTTAAAGCCAGTGAAATATGACAAGATGTTGTCAATGCTTGGATGCAGAGGCATCATCCAGCTGGACTTCCCCTCCAGGAAGTGCCTAAATGGGAACTTGTCCCTCTGCCCACCAGCCACTCAACCTTTGTGGAGTGTTCTCCTCCTCCCTCTCACCTCTGCTGGTACAGACCAGTCCTGCTGGTACAGTCCCCAGCAGCAGGTTTATGGATATTTTGGGAGTGTCCCCCATATTTCATGGGCGGGGGAATTAGGATGTGGGAAGTACAGGTGTCCTGCCCAGGGTTACCATGGGAATGAGCTGTAGAGGGAGAGTCTCATGTGCAGCCAAAAGTGGTACCAACAAGTGGTACCAGAGGTTTGGGAACCACAACCCACGAAGGAGAGTTGGAGGGTACACAATTATTTAATCAAAAGTACAGACTGGCTTTAGAAACATCTTCTGTTTGAGGGTTGGCCCAGGTCTGTGATATTGATTCACCTCCATTCTATAAATAGTGGCCTTGTTTTAACTCAGATTTCCTACTTTCTTGCTTTAATATTTCCTCTCTTCAGCTACTACTAAATTCCAGGTTTGTTTCTTACATTTCATCCTTGGTTTCATCTGACTCCAGCCCTAGAGAGTATCTCTATATTAAATAAGAATCAGGATAAATATGGAATGTAATACATGTAATTCCATGGTAATCATGTGTTTTACAGGCAGTTGACAAATTTGCTCAGCTGGAAGTAAACACCCTCCTCCCCCTCCACCCCTGCTGCCGATGGCCTCTGTATATTTGTGATCAGTGCCACCTCCTCCCCTGAGAGCCACCTGAACTGCTGCTGATAGGCAGATGGCTCCCTTGTTCTGCTTTTCTCATGTTTTCATGATTTTCCACCTGGTCATTCTTCACCCCTGGAAATCCCTTGAACTCCTTGTCAGCTTTTGGGAAGAGATCTCCAGGCTCTTCTTTGCCCCATTGTAGAAATTACAATGTTTTTGAACCTTTGCTTGTGCCTGGGTAGGCACAAAAGTAGTGGACGGAGTTAAGGCTGAACGTGATTTTCAGCTTAAAGCTTTCAATTAAAAAGGAATGTTTACTGGAAATAAACTGGGATTTTCAGTGCATCAGAATGGTGCAGCCTTGTCAGATTTTGGGGTAGCCTAATGAAGCAATCCCTCAGGCAGTTCTGGAAAAATCAGCTACTCATATTCACCTTGGTGCTTTACTGTTATTATTTTTCATGTATAAACCTCACATAAAAATATGTCTGAAATCCAGACAGATATTATCTGCTTCAAAGTTCAGCTGAAAGATGGATCTCCTTGAGAGGAGAAATGTGGGAAGATGTTGCCACCAGAATTCTGGGTCTTGGCCCTGTTTGAAGGGGTTTGAAGGGGTAAGACCTCTCATTCAGCATGGTCTGAGGTTTTGGGTGGAACAGGTCTTCTTTTGGAAGTGAATTTTGCTGGGGCACTTCCAGTCTGGTGTTGATATTTCTGGGTGATCTTTCCATTTCCAGATGGAAATGGAGGCCCCTTCATGGCTTCAGAAGAAACAGGAAGGAGATGTTGGTATTCATTAAATGAAGGCAGAGAAAAGACATTTAAGAACTTTTAAGAATGATTAATGGTTGATAAAACTTTTTATAATCTATACTTTTTGGTGGAAGATAGAGAAGACTAAGACTTTGAGGGAAAATGACTATTTAAAACTCCATTTTGATCTGATTTTGTCTTCTACTGTATTGCAAGTGTGCAAACAAGCTTTTTCAGGATAATAACCATTATTTTTCTCTTACTAGTGCAGTCCAAATGAGAGTTAGAAATCTTGAAACGATTCTCAGCTGGGTAAAACTGTCATCATTATGTGTTTTTTTTCTTTAATCATCATTGGTTCCTTGACCATGGGAAACCAGTGCTGGCAAAAGAAAGCAAATTGTTTTGTTCCTGAGGGTGTTATGGGAGAACTACATCCATCCCTCCATGCTACACTTTACAATTTTAATGTACATTAAAACTGACTGACAGTAAAACTGATTGAATCCTCTCTTTTAGGTAAAATTCAAACTGCAAATGTCCAAGGTCAGATTGGATAGGGCTTGAAGAGACATGGGAAGGTGTCCCTGCCCATGGCAGGGGTGGAACTGGATGAGCTTTTAGGTCCCTTCCAGCCCAAACCATTACATGATTCTGTGATTTTTAAATGCTGCGTTTATGGGTGTATTTAGGGATTTTTTATGTTACAATGTGGTTCTCAAAAGGAAAACAGTTCTGCCTGTGAGATACATGGAAATATCTGAGAGAACCATGGGAAAATGACCTAATCTGGATGTCAGGTAAATAGTGAGGAAGAAGTTGACACCACATCCTTATAATCCGTTCCATCAGGTGAAATAGCGAGGCAGAGCTGGTGGGCAAACAGTGATGAAATTAATTTAAATGCCCACAAGATGCAAAGAGATGAAAAGTGGAATAAATCAGAGGGGAAAATTTCCATGAAAGTTTCCAGAGAAAGTAGGTTTTGGGGGTTTTTTTTTGTTTAAATAAAAGAAGTTTGAATGGTGTTTGGAGCAACCTGATCTAGTGGAAGGTGCCCCTGCCCATGGCAGGGGGTGGAATGAGAAAATCTTCAAGGTCTCTTCCAGCCCAAACTATTCAATGATGACTTGATGATTTGATAAAATTTCCATTTTCATATATTCTGACTTCTTGTGATAAAAATACCCCCTGGCAACACCTTTTAGTCACCTGTAAGTGAGAGGGGAGGCTGAGTCAGGGCTGTGAGGTGACCAGGAGATGGTAGAGAAGAAGGAAAAGGAAAGAGGAGCCCATTCCCAATCCTAAGGAGCTGGACTGGATGGCAGCAGAGCTTGGGCTCAGCACAGGATGACAAAGTGGTTGCAGATCAATCAAACATGATCTTGCAGGAAATGCTCACCTGGAAAAGAAACAGGTGGGATGAGGAGAAGAATAAGATGATCTCCTGGTTGTTTCCTCTTTGGATGTTCTCCTGTTGGCCAAAAGGCTGCTGAAAAAAGAAAACAATAAATTTTTCATCATGTCTGCTGGGGACACCAGGAGAAGTAACAGCCCCAAAGTGCAGAGTGGAAGATTTAAGTCAGATGGTCTGTAAAAAACACTGGTGCTAAAGATAGGAAAGCACTGGAATAAATTTCCTTGGGAGGTGACAGAGTGACCGGTGTGGGATGTTTTTAGGAAGAGGTCAGGTGAACATCTCTCAGGGCTGCTTGAGACCTGCATGATCCCGCCCTGGAAAGGGGAAAGGGATTAAATGGTGCCTCATGTCCCTCTCAGACTTCAGTCCTGCACACCCAAAGTTTACCAGGAATTTGTTGCAATGTTGGATCAAGCCCTGGTCAGATGGAGCTATGGTGGGGTGGGAGCTGGTGGCAGAGGGAGTTGTCAGATTTCCCGAGGGAAGGGGGAATGCAAAGACTGCTCAAGTGGAATAGAAAGCCACCAGACACAGGAGCAGGGTCACAACAGCGTGTCCCAGAGCCCCGGGACCTCAGCCTTGCGCTGGGTCCTGTCTGCAGTAGCTCCAGGGCCCCCAGAGTCCCCAAGACCAAGAATGAGGCCACTCGGACTGCTCACACATGGGTGATGATGGGAGATGACTTCACTACAAGAGGGCATCCAGAAGAGGCTTGTGAGTGCAGAAGAGGATTCCGAAGAACAGAGCCCTCTTGCATCCATGGATTTCACCACCAAAAAAAAACCAAAAACCCAGGAAAGAGCCCCAGCTCTGCTCTACCCAAAGCTGGTGGTGAATTTCATCTCTTCCTCCAGCAAGTTGCTCAGAGATGTTTCAATGTGGGGACAGAGAGCTGGGACTGCAGTACCCAAAAATTCAGGAGGTATTTGGATAGGGAATGGTGCCGAGCTGTGCTTCCATGTGCGTGAGAGGGACCAGGAAGTTCTGAGTTGCTTTTCCCTGCCACGCTGGGGTTAGCGGCTTGGGACTTTGGCAGAGCACTGGGATGCTGGGAATAAAGAGATGGAGCACTTTTCCAAGGGGACAGAGAAAAAGAGACAGAGGGAGACAGGCAAAGGAGGGGCCGGGGAGAAAATGGGAGAGAGAAAGAGAGAGAGAGAGTGCAGGGAGGAGGGGAAATGAAAGGATATTATTTTTTTTTGTATCTGTCATTTCCCTGCTATCTCCCATATGACTTCTTAATCCATCAGAATGCTGGGAAGATAATGTTTTGGGCGAAATAACATGAGAGAGAGGATAGACTCCCAAGGACCAATATCTTTATTGCTCGGAGGATAAACGGATTATGTCAGCCATTTTCTGTTGCTGACAGCTTTTCTTATTAACCGATTTTATTTTTTAATCTTCCAGGGAAGAAATATGGTTTTATGTCACAATAAAACGCCGGTCACATCTAATTCTGCCCTCAAACAAACAGATTTCTGAAAGCCTTGCAGAGAAATTTGAAATAACTTTAAAGAGGGGGTTTTTGGATAAAGTCTTTATCCAGAGGCTTGTTCAACCGCAGTGTAAAAGGTTTAGAGAGAGTGAGAGAGGGAGTGAGAGAGAGAGGGAGGGAGGGAGAGGGAGAGAAAAGTCCCTCACAGTTGTTTTTCCTGGTTGATCCCTATTAAAAGAAACTCTTCATTGTGGTGTACTCAAGGAAATACAGCTCAGACGAAAGAGTCACATGAATGTTAACAAATATGGCTATTTGTGTGGCTTACGCGCCGCGCCGGGCTTAGGGATGTTGTGCGTGACACTCAGAGAATGAGGGAAGCAATCATTAGCATCCCAGCAACCTGCTTAGCCGCCCGCTTTCATACTCCCCCTTTTGATCTGACACTTTTTTTCCCTCAGTTTTGCTGGGATTACCGGGGAAGATGCTAATAAAGTATCAGCCCCGTTGTAGGCAGAGCGATAAGAAAGTCTGCTCTGGCTAAACTTCCTGCTTGCAAGGCGAGCAGCCTTTGGACTTGTTGCTGGGCTCCCAGTGCAGACCTGAAAATTGGGAGGGTTTAGTTTCATTCCCTTTTTCCTTCCCTGAGCCCCCCCAAATCCCCCTCTGCAGAGGGATCCTGCTTATTTCATGTGCATCCCCTGTGGGAATTTAGAGCAGGCTCCATGGAGCTGATCATATCCCAGTTGCTCACGGACATTTCTCCATTGACTAAGAGGGGAGCCAAGCCTTTCCCAGCCATTGCCCAGGGAGGGGTTGTTCCTCTGCCTCTCCCCCTTTGCCTTTTTTTAGGAAAGACACCTTCTGCTGCTTGGAAATATTGTCTTCACACAGCAAAGGTTTTAAAGGTCTTCATATACACCGAGAAACGAACACCATGTCTCTCGGCACCCTTTTTTTTTGGCACACTGAGGACCTTAAAACATCAGTTATCATCCCAAGGAGCGGTCACAAGGAATTAAACCTCAGCAGCATCTCTTGATGGTTTTCTTTTATCAGGTTTTTGGGGGGTTTTGACTGTAAGTTCCTGCTGTGCTGGGCCTTACACAAATATGTCTTGGCAGGCTCTCCCACTTCTAAAGAGCTTAGAGCTGGACAGAGACCAGAGGCTTTCAGAGCTTTAGTTTTACTGGTGACCCAAAAATAATTGCCTGGCCTTCTTTGGGAGGGGCTCTCCCAGCACGGGAGGGGGCTGTAAGGGAATGTGAGGAACACAAGTGCACGGGAATGGAAGGAAACACATCCCTGTGCATGGATGACCCATGGATAAGGGATGGTTTGCAGGTTCACCACTGTTGCTCCACAGGGTTTGCCAGCCTGGTTCTGCTGGCACAGCTTTGCTGGCACTGTCTCCCATGTGCTGTCTGCATTCCCAACATCCTCCTGCTGCACCTCATCCACATCCCAACCTCCCTCTGCTTAAAATATTGGGTGTTCAAAGCCAGACTGACTTTGCTGTCGAGCTCCTGAGCTCCATCCACCACACCCAGCGAGGATGGGGATAAGACTGGCACCGTTGGAGACCATGGAGCTCAGAAGGTGTGAAACCAAAGCCTTCAACCCTGGCAGATGGAATATCCCAGCCTGGGATCTCCTCTTGGAAGTGGATGCAGGAATAACCCCCTCAAAAATTAGTGAAGCAGTACCCTCCTTCTCAAACAGCATTTAGGTTGATGAGGAAAAGATGAGGAAGTTCTTCCATCCTCACCCCCTCCTGGCTCATACTGTGCTGGGATGGACCCCAGGAGCTGTCCCAGCTTTTGGGGTGCTTCCTGCTGTGGGAATGGGAACAGCCCTGCTGCAGGCAATAGCAAGAGGCCAGTGCTGTGAAGGGGTCACAGCCAGCCCAGTTTCTTGCTGGGGACACCACTTGCCCTCTTCACCTCTTGGATTTTAGGATGGATTGTCCTTGAGAGTGGTGGAAGTTTAACCAGGCCCTAAAAAGTAATTTTTGTCGCTGTATCTTCTTCCCTGGCAGGGAGTTCCCCAGAGGCAGAGCAGACAGCACAAAAATTTATTTTCAATTTTTTCACAGAATCCCAGAATCACTGAGTTTGGAAAAGACCTCCAGGATCATTGAGTCCAACCTGTGACCAGTCCCCACATTATCAACCAGACCAGAGTGCTGTGTTCAGGTGTTCACTGGACACCTCCAGGGATGGAGACTCCGCCATCTCCCTGGGCAGCCCCTTCCAATGCCTAACCATCCTTTCCATGAAGAAATTCCTCCGGATGTCCAGCCTGAACCTCCCCTGGCACAACCTGAGGCCGTTTCCTCTCATCCTGTGCCTTCGTCCCTGGGAGCAGAGCCTGAGCCCTGCCTGGCTGCCCTCTGTCCTCAACAACTGGTGGTGGATCCAGCAGAAAAGATGGGCAATGTTCTCCTGAGATCCCATACCCTCATGGCCTTATGTGAGACAGCTCCAGATTTTGTCAACTCAAAAACATATCCCACTACAAAAATGCATTTTTAATGGATAAAAATTGGTATTTAATAAAGAAGTTGGTTTTCCCACATGAATAAAATTCATCTTCCTCACAAAAAAAATCTTGGTGGGCACTGTTAGAAGGAGGAAGGATCATTTGGTCCATTGTTTTCTGGGGTGAGAAGAGAGAGGAAGGAAATCTGGGGGAAGATATATGGAAAGTTTTACTTACCAGAAATGATCCCATCAAATATTTAGAAATTCTTCTCTGTGGTGAAGTGCCTGGCACAGGTTGCCCAGAGAAGCTGTGGCTGCCCCATCCATGGAAGTGTCCAAGACCAGGTTAGATGCCGCTTGGAGTGACCTGGGATAGTGGAAGGTGTCCCTGCCCATGGCAGGGGGTGGGACTGGATGGGCTTTAAGGTCCCTTACAACCTAAACCATTCCGTGATTCCATGATTCCATGATCCCCTCTTCTCTCCAGAACATGGGACACAATGGGATGGAGCCTTTGGACCAAGCACAACCCAAGACAGGGATATAGAGTGTCAAAGTGAGGTTTTTGTGTAGCTGCACCAAGGTCAAAATATTTAGTGATGACCTTGACCTCTGGCTGGGAATTTGCTGGGAAATTTGGTGCTGAGTCCTGCAGTTCTGCCCATGATCCTCCTTCCCTGGGCGGAACTGCGTCCCTCCACAAGACGAAAGCATAAGCCAAGCAGAGACCAAATAAAGCCACATTAATCCCAGCTCCATTAGAAACACAGAAAATAAATAAATGCTGTTTTCAAATGTGGAAAAAGGAAAAAAATCAATAGAGAAAGAAATATTATTTTTAATCTTCTAAGAGGTTTTTACAAACAACAGGGAGGGGAAAAATTGAAAGCCATGAAAAAAGACTTGCCAATGTCCTTTTAACCTTTATTTATTATCACTCAGTCCACATCAGCCCCTGACTGCAAGATAATTTGGAATTTCATTTTAATTTCAATGTATCACATAATTCAACACAGCTTTCCACATTTTTTAGGTTTTTTTTTACTGGAAACTTTAAAAATCTCTCTATAGGAAATGCATCTAAAAAAAAAAAAATACAAACCCACAACATAACCCTTCTGCAGCAGTTGCTTAATTTATAACATGAAAAGGGTTTGTGCTAAAATATGATAAAAATAAAATCAACAAACTTCAAAAAAGGAATATTCCTTAATAGCATGCTTTAGCTTGAAGGGTGCCTGCTCCTCTGCTTTTCTTTGCCTTTGTCTGCTGCTTGCATTAGAGTGGAGTTATTTTGAGCCCAGCTTTTTGGAAGCCTTGTACTGAGCCTTGTTGGGATGTGTTTAATGGCTGGGTCTGGCTGTGCTGAGCGAGCTCAGGAGGAGCCTGGGACAGGGTGGGAGATGAAGGATTTTTGTCACTGACAAGGGGCAAACAGAGATAGCCTGGCAATTCCCATGGGCACCGTGCTCCAGTCCCCTCTCCTGCCTGTGAGATCTCCCATGGGAGACGCCTCTGCTTTTCCTGCTCCAGGTCTTGTGTTGTCCCCGACACCGCTTGTCCACGTCTGTCCTTCCCTCCCAGCTCCTCCAAGCAACAACAAACAGGCTGGTTGCTGCTCCTGTAAGAATTATGGAATAGCCTGAGTTGGAAGAGGCCTACAAGGATCATGGAGCCCAACTCCTGGCCCTGCCCAGGACACCCCAGCGATTTCACCCTGTGCCTGAGAGCGTTGCCCAAGTGCTCCTGGAGCTCTGGAAGCCTTGTGGCTGTGCCCATTCCCTGGGGAGCCTGGGCAGTGCCCAGCACCCTCTGGGAGAAGAACCTTTCCCTGATCTGCAGCCTGACCCTCCCTGGCACAGCTCCAGCCATTTCCTGGAGTCACAGAGAGCAAAGATTGGAGCTGCCCTCGGGAGGAAGCTGTGGATTGGGATGAGGTTTGACCTCTGTCTCTTCTCCAGCTGAACAAGCTGAATGAGCTGAGTCACTCCTTGTATGGTTTCCCCTTAAGACCCTTCACCATCTTCATATCCCTCCTTTGGAGGTTCTACAACAACTTTAGTTCCTTCTGATACTGTGACACCCAGAGCTGCCCCCAGCACTTGAGGAGAGGCTGCCAGCCCAGAGCACAGCGGGACAATCCCCTCCCTGGCTGGAGATGCTGGGCCTGGTGTCCCCCAGGACACAGATGACCCTCCTGGCTGCCAGGGCACTGCTGACTCAGAACAACTGGCCATGGACCAGGACCCCCAGCTGCAGCTTCTCTTCAGTCTCTCGTTCCCCAGTCTGTGTACACATCCAAGATACTTTCCTTCCAGAAGCAGCACCCAGCACTTGTCTCTGATAAACTTCATGCAGTTGGTGAACCAACCCACCCTCTATGTAGGGCTCTTCCCAATTTGGTATCAATGGAAAACTTGCTCAGTATATCCCTTAGGTACCACTGCCTCCCCCTGGCTCCAACATCAGGGTTAGGGACAACCAGGAGAGCATCCAGTGATCACGTGCATCTGTATCTCAACACATACCCCAAAAAACCTCGAAAGAGGAGCTTGAAACGAGGCGGAAAAGAAGAAACTTCTTGATACAAATGGTCCTGTTAATGGATGCCTCAGTCTTGGGCTCATTTGTTGTCCTGGAGCTCCTTCAAATGCATCATTTTTCTTGCAAATCATGACTAATTTGCAGAAGAACTTCTTTGGGCTCATTCTCTTTTTACTTTTTTATTTTCTTTAAAAATTCCAGAGCATTAATTTACTTAATAGGACCTGATGCAGATGGTGCATTTTGTCTGGGATCTTGGCACTGGCTGTGGGCAGGAGGAATCTCATATTTTCATGTCATCTCCCCTCTGCAGCCTTGTTTATCAGGGGGCTCCTGAAGTGACAGGCACAATAGGGCTGTTTGTACTCCAAATTGCCTGCAGTGAAGGTGGCAGAGACCTGGCAATGAGCAGAGGGACAATAAATTCCCTTCCAAAGAAAGCTCCACCTCAGCCCTTGCAGCACCAGCAGCACTCCGAGGGGTGATGGCTTTTCCAGTGCAATGCAGAAAAAGGCAAGAATTAAAAATGCTGCTTGACAGTATTTGTGTCAATGTCTTGGTACAGGAACCACTCTGTGTCATCCATGAAGTGCCACCGAGTGGTCCCCGGATGGCAGGTACAAGTGATGTTACTTGTGACAGGCCAGCTGGGGAGGAAAAACCCAGGCTGGACCTGCTTTAAAGCATGGATTGAGTGAAGCCAGGAAGGCGTGGTGGCAATGAAACATCCACGGATCCGTGTTCCACTCCATGTAAAACCCAACAGGTGTTCACCTCCTGCCCTGACGTACGGGTGAGACCCCCACGCCTCCTCACCTCTCCATGCTGCTCCCTTGGCTGTGCAAGGAGCTGGAGGAGCTCTGGCTTGGAACTGGTGCTTGTCCAGGCTCTGAGCAGCAAGGACTCAGATCACAGAGCCATTTAAGCTGGAAAAGCCTTTCGAAATCATCCATAGTCAGAAGCAAGGCTGACATCCTGGGGCAGCATTTCCGTCTGCCCTTGCCTTGCTCAAAGGGAACGCCTTGAGGCCAACAGCAGGCTTGTCGTCAGTGACGATGGACAGAGCCTTACCCCTCCGGGGTGATCTGCCCAAAGATCTCTGGAGTGTTCAGGCTCACACAGAATTGATTTCCTAAATGCAAAGGGTGATGCAGGGTGACATAAAATCTCCTGACCCCACTGGGGTCTCCAGCTCCCCACTGGGTGAAACCATCTCTACCCAAGAACTGAGTACTGTGGGTCCAGAGTAAAATAATTCTGCCAAAATATAAAATACTGCCCTTGATTCGTGAATAGGTGGAAATCAGCTTCACCTCTCTTCTCCAATACATGTTCCCTTGTTTACTGGTCTCAAAAATATTCCTGAGAAAGCAGACGTGGACAGCAGGTAACATAACGAGACTCTAAAAAACCCAACTCCAAAGGACACCCATTCCCAAGGCCCATCACAAACAGGACTGTGTCTCAGACAGTCTCATTTTTGCACAATTCCAAGCCTCTGTCACATCTAAACCAAGAGGAAAGCATTGAGATTTCGATGAAAATGCCGATTTCTGAGACAGAAATGCAGCATTTGGAATCAGCAGAATTATCCATGAGCAAATCCCCTTTTTATTGCATCAGAAACCTGTGGGAAAATGGATAGTTTTGTAGGGGTAAAATGAAATAATTTCAGTGTTCGGATCTCCATGGTGCCCCTGATGAGTGAGACAGTGAAGATCTGCAAAACCTGAACTTTTTCTTCATTTTCTCTGGACTTTTTTTGTTGTCAAGGGAAAAGTTTTTGTTAGGGAGGTCTGTAAAATGGAGAAGAATCCTTTCAGCTCAGGAGCTGTTACACTTTGGAGTGCTCAACCTGCCCCAGCCCTGGCAGAGACTGTGATTTCATGCAATTATTATCCCCCACGCCACGCAAGCACGAGCGCCCAGTCCGGGAGCGGAACAGCAAACTCATCATGCCCTATTTAGCAAAATGTTCAGTGCCAACGTGAAATTCTGACCCTCACATTTTATTAAAAGGATTATATCTTAGAGCAAACTATTTCAGTCCTTAGCCAGCTTCTCCCTGGGAAAACTTTCAAGACAATTTTGAGGACCGTGGCAGGATCAAGATGAAACAGTTCTGCCTTTCCATCTCATTTCCCTCAGCTCAGATCCGTTTCTTCCTCCGGTGTGTCCCACCTCGTGGTGTAAGCCTCGATTTGCAGAGGAAGCATCCTTTCCATGAGCTCATCTTGCTTTTAAACTAATGTAGGCATTCAAACAGCTGTGGGGACAGTTCTGTGGTGGAGATGGACTCAAACAGGGAGCTGGGAGGTCTCTGTCAGGTGGAAGTGGTTCCCAGTAGGTCACCTGCACAGCTTGGGAAGCCAGAGAAACATCTTCAAAGCCAGTGGTGCTGGAAAGGCAATTTTACCCCAGATTGTGTTTGAATCCATTCTGGTTGATCATAAAAATGTACTGTTCCTATTGTATGGGATTGCATATGGATGGCGCAGGGAAGGGCGGGGGGGCCCCGTGTTGGGGTAGATTTGATAGAACAGCTTTGTGTCAAATGAATAGGTAGGTTTATTATAGACTTCCCTTGCTCCAAGCTTCAGATGAGAGAAATCCTATAATCCCACCCTGCTTTAATACTGGATTAATGTGGATTTGTTAATAAAATGCTAGTGAAATCGAGAATAATTTGTAATTAACTCAAACTTCTACTCCCCGCATCATTTTGAATATTTTTTAATAGAGATGAGGGACGGTTTCTGTGGCTGCACACGCTCCAGCAGGGCACGGTGAGCGGGAATCCTGCTGGAAAACCCACAAACCACTGCACCAGCTGGAGTTCATGGCAGAGGAAACTCTACCCACACGTTGCTGAACACCAGCCACAGCTCTGACGACCTCGGGAACCAACTTCTGTAACCAAAGGCTGCTCAGATCCAGGGTGTCAACAGTTCTGAGGGTGAACCCAAACCATTAACGCCCAAAACAAGGAGAGCACAGGCAGGTAAGGGCAGCAACAAGCAAGTGCCATATGAACAGTACAGGAACTACTTAGCAGATGTGACAGATATAGAATTACAGCATTAATGCTGCCCAGTGGTACCTCCTCAAAGCATGGAAAGACCATGCACAGTGAAGATGGATTTCAGAGAAGATGTTTTCTGATCTAAAATCAGAAATAGAGGATTTGTCCCACCAGGTGGGAATGGTAGGAGATCCATCTCCAAATCCCGCCTCTTGCAATGCTTAAAAAATGAACTAAAATGATGAATTTGTTCAAAGATGACCATGCCATGAGGTAGAAGAAAGGTGGAAGAGTGAGACATGGAAAAGGCAATTTTGCCTTAGGTAATTTTGGGGAAGGTTTGCATCTGCTCCAGCTGATCACAAAATATCCTGCTTATCCTATTACATAGTATTGCAGTCATGGAGTGGTGGGTCAGGAGAGGGACTAGAGGTGGAGATGGGATGGTCTTCAATGAATCACTTGGAGGATTTGTCTCCACTAGACAGAGACCAGCTGTGTCCCTGTATGGAGAACATATCCCAGGTTTGGATCCATGGGCCAAGGACAGTGGGGTGAGGGTCAAGAAGGCCAAATGCTGGGTCCTGCACTTGGGTCACAACAGCCCCGGGGAGTGCTCCAGGCTGGGACAGAGGGGCTGGAAAGTGCCCACCAGGAAAGGCCCTGGGGGTGCTGGAGACAGCAGCTGGACATGAGCCCGGGTGTGCCCAGGTGGGCAAGAGGCCGAGGGCACATGGGCTGTCCCAGACGTGGTGCAGGAGCAGGGCAGTGACTCTCCCTCTGTGCTGGGCTGCACCTCCAGCACTAAGTCCAGTTCTGGGCCTCTCAGTTCAGGAATGACATCGAGGTGTGCTGAGGCATGTCCAGAGAAGGGAACGGAGCTGGGGAAGGGGCTGGATCACTCAATGATCTTGGAAATCTTTTCCAACCTAAATGATTCTGTGATTCTGTGAGAAGGTGCCATTTATTTTTCCATGGCAAAACCAACTCCCATGAATCAATCTCTGACAGGGAGGCAGACACACCCAGCATGATTGATGCCCAAATAGGCACTACAAGGGGAGGATGCTCCACAGAAAACCAAGGCAGATCTCCTGCCCACACTGTCTGACAAGCTCAGCTGGTGTCTCAGGTTGGAATTTACAGCATTAACCATCACTGGCTCTCGTTTCAGCCTGGCTTTGACCACTTCACCTGGAGCTCTTATCGCTGCCTGTACTTGCCCCAAGAGCAGCACTTGGGAAACTTCCCAATTGTTGACCATCCCCTTGGATCAGGCTCTCTTACAGCTGGGGTCAGCAGTCAAAAAGCCCAGGAGAGCAGCATCTGTCCATCCTCCTCAGCCTTGGGAGCAACTGGCTGCCAGCAATGGATAACAAAAATAAAGATGACTTTTACCCTGTAGGCCAAGTTTTTTGGACTCCTATCCTATGGTTAAGACTTGGTGTTCAAGGGAGGATTTCCTTCATCTTGGGATCTGTCTCGCTATTTCATGCCTGGCTTTTTTTCAGTCTGGACACAGCAGGAATGTTTTAAAGGGAATGCTAGGCATTGCAAAGCTCAACAACACACAGAGGCCAGCTCTCCACTCAGTTTATAAACTCCTGGCCAGCTGGCCTGAAGTTTTGGGCACTGCCTCACTTAAATTATGTCGTTAACCTATTGCTATTTCAGGAGTTTTGCTCCTCATTTTGAGGAGAATCCATTCAACTTGACTTGTTTTTCTTTAAGCTAAAGAAAGGTCTGTATTTCAGTGATGAGTCTGCTATGACATTCCTAGATGGTCTCCTAAACTGCTTGGACCTTGCATTGGTAAGGAAATACCAACCAATCCTAAAAGACCATGTGTGCTCCAGCTTGTCCACAGGGTCTGGCTGAGATCCTCCTGCCCCAGGCTTTGCTGCAAAACTCCCTTGGGGAGCCCAGAAGACGCTGTTAGACACCACACAGATCTGCTCAGCTGCCTTCATAATTCCAAGGCCTTTCACTAATTCTCTGCCATTTACTGGTGACGTCAAAAGTTGTTTTTTTATAATATATGGGAACAAGCTGCCTTGAGAAACTGTACTCTGTTTTCAGACGTGCATACACCTATGAACAATTCAGAAAGGTGAAAAAGTCCTCGACTTTTTAATTCTGGACCTTGGCAGGACCTGAAGTGGATAGAAACCATTCTGTCAAGTGCTGTAGAGCTCTCTCCTCCTTGGGGAACTTGAGAACAAACCACTTGGCACCCAGCTGATCTCTGCTTTCATTTCTATCCCCAGTGACTCATTGTGCCTCGAGGTTAAAGGAGGTATTTCTGTGTCTTGAGTCCATCTGGAGTCTCACCATTTAATTTAGATCATTCTTCCATGCACCTTTGTTGTCTGCATTCTTTATACCTTTGTTGTGTGCTGGGTTGGTGTTTTTTCCCCTTTTCCTTCTGGCCCATGGGTGAAAGTCTTTGTCTAAGAGTACAGTTTGAAAGGCTTGGAGTTTGGACTGTATCGTGAGTGTCAGAAGTGCTTCCCCTTGAAAAGAGAGACTTGTATAGAGAGACTTAATAACCTTTCATTAGACCAACAGTTGGAAGAAATGGACAAGTATTCAGGTGTATGAGCCCTTTTGTATCTCTCCAAAATTCACATTCTCTTTAAAACATTTTGCTTGAAACAGCATTTACACAAAAACCCCTCGCTCTGCTGAGAGACAATTTCATAAAATCCCAGAGTTATTTGTATTGGAAAAGTCCTCCAAGATCATCGAGTAAAACCATTCTCCCAGCACTAACCCTTGTCCCCAAGTGCCACATCCACATGGCTTTTAAATCCCTCCAGGGATGGTGGCTCCATCACTGCCCTGGGCAGCTGTGCCAAGGCTGAAGAGTGCTTTTGGGGAATAAATTTTTCCTCATATTGAACCTGAACTTCCCCTTGCACAGCTTGAGACTGTTCTCTCTTTTCCTGTCCCTTGTTCCCTGGGAGCAGAGCCCGGCTACGTCCTGTCATGGAGTTGTGCAGAGCCAGATGGTCCCCTCTGAGCCTCTTTTTCTCCAGGCTGAGACTTCCCAGCTCCCTCAGTCACTCCTGGTGCTCCAGGCCCTTCCCCAGCTCTCTTCACTTTCCTGGACACACTCCGGTTCCTCAATGTCGCTCTCAAAGTGAGGGGCTTCCAGGCCCATTTCTGAGTCAGAAACTTTGCTTCCACACTTACTTGAGCTGAAAACAAGGATTTGGTTGCCTTTGGGTTCTTTGGATGTGGAAAAGGAGATGTCCTGCAGGGAAACACGATGCTTTTCCCTCAGCCCTGTCAAATGTGACACGGGGGCTCAGGGTGTCGCAGGGAGTCTCACTAAACTCATCAGAAGCTTTGCAGAAAGTGAGGTCTCTGACTTGAGATGCTAGAACAAGTTCTGGAATGGGATCTTCTGCCCACAAGGCTACTTTGAGGGAAGGAGGTTTGCTTATCTTTTGCTGAGATATTCCTGGATAACCAGTAGTGCCAGACCAAAGGTTCCCAGGGAAGGGTGTATGAAGAAAATTAAGTCTAACACAGACTGAAGAGGTGATGAAAATACTGACATCTGGTTGGGACAAAGAGAATTCCTCTGAGTCAACACGGCACAGGGATATCAAAGGGCAGGATACCTTTGATAGGGCAGGATACCTTTGATAGAACAGGGTTCCCAGGGAAATGGTGTAGTCACCATCCCTGGAATTGTTAAAAAAGATGAGTAGACATGGCAGGCACTTCATTATATGGCTTAGTGGGCATTGGGGGATTTGGTTGAGGGTTGGACTTGATGATCTTGGAGGTCTTTTCCCACTGTAACGATTCTGTGAATCTACTCCTGAGATTCCTCCTTTGTACAAAGGTCATTGCCTCCAGGACCAAAAAGACAACATTTCTTTAAAAGACTCATTTGGAATCTCAAATAATACTCCCTACTCCACGCTCTTGGAATGTGCCCTGCAGCTCCATGATGTTTGTTTTGCTGTTTGCCAAACACTTCTGAGTTCTGCATGGATCTGAAGGAAAACCAGTGCAGGCTGAGTTCACAAAAGCTCTGCAAACCAGAAAAAAAGGCAAATTATTTTCTATATCTCTGTAATGGCTTCTCTTATTCATGTCGTCTCTAAATTACGTGGCCATGATCTTTCTAATCTCTCTGTGCATGGACGTCTTTCCATGCCCTTAATCATTTCCTTTGCCCTCCCCTAGACCTTTCCCGTGTCTGCATTCCAAGGCAGGGAGGTAGGAATAGGGAACATTATTCCGAGTGAATGTGTATCATACTGTTCTGTAATTCCATTATTCCATTACAGCGTTTTCAGCATTATTCCCTCTTTTTGAATACAGCCTGGCATTTCCTTGGTTTTCTGGATCACCAATGCATTTCAAGATTTCGCTGAGCTCTTGGCAAAGGAAACCAGGATTTGTAAAAAATAATTCACAATTTTTGTAGTTTTGGTTTTTATTTTTTTTCATGAAGATTCTCTGCTTGGCTCCCAATTTCCAGAAAACTAATTCTCAGCGCTGGAAAAGGCACTTTCTTAATGGTTCATGATGAACTCTCTGCCTTGGGATGGGAGAAGAACAAACACTTCTTGGCAGATTTCCTTCACCCACTCTGAAAAACTTGGTTTGCCTTAAGATTTTCTGGGGGAAGTTAAAGTTGGAACCACCCTATTTTTTGGCATTCCTTTGACTGCCTGGGGCAGAGTGATTTGGAGGAGGTTTCTACAGGTGATGAAACAGGCAGGTGAAAAGCCAAATGACGTTAAAAGTCACTATTCTAAACCCAAAATTCTCTCCTCTAATTACTGTCAACATAAACTGAGTCATTCCCATTTTATAGTAGCCTGAGGAAAATCTCTTTCCTGAAGGAAGTGTGCAGAGAAGGAGTCACGTATCCAGTGGGAGGTTTGCTTTGTTAACCTCTAAAGCTGTCTTCTCTCCTTCTCCAGGACAGGAGAGGAAAAATCCAGCTGGCATCTTCATCTTGTCTTCCTTATTCTGTGCTAAGAATAAAACAACTGGGGTGGATGTGAGGGGGAGCTTAAGGAAAAGAAAGTCTGAACTTCCAGGAGTTCCAGGAAGCCTGCTGCCCTCCTGACCATTTAACTAGTGGCTCTAAGAAGGCACTGGATCTTTCAGCAGGCTCCCAGTGAGGTTTTAATGCCCTTAGATGCAAGGAAAGACAGGGATCATAAAACCACAGGATCATTAATTTTGGAAAAGACCTGCAAGATTATTGAGTCCAACCTGTGCCTGATCCCCACCAGACCAGAGCACAGAGTGCCAAGTCCAGTTGTTTCTTGAACACTTCCAGGGAGGGGGACTCCACCACTTCCCTGGGCAGCCCCTTCCAACGCCTGACCACCCTTTCCATGAAGAAATTCCTCCTGATGTCCAATGTGAACCTCCCCTGGTGCAGCTTGAGGCCGTTTCCTCTTGTCCTCACAAATGATACTCAACGCCTTCGTGACTCAAACTCAAGGGCCTGCTCTTCGGGCACATGTGAGAGTTTTCATTTG
Source organism: Climacteris rufus (assembly GCA_013398175.1). Classification (NCBI taxonomy): domain Eukaryota; kingdom Metazoa; phylum Chordata; class Aves; order Passeriformes; family Climacteridae; genus Climacteris; species Climacteris rufus. Next base: position 123,558 of record VZRZ01008565.1, read on the forward strand.
CTTAGGTCCAGGATTCACCAAGAGTTTGGAGTTCTCATGACCTTAATTTTGTGGCAGTTAAGAAGACAGACTTTGCAGGGCTTTGTGTAGGTGCAAGAAAACCGAATCAAAACTTCTCCAGCATAAAAGGTTCCCTTTGGTTTGAGGAGGGGCGCTGATCAGATCACTTGCTCCAGTGTCCATGGGAGGGAATTCCCAGTGCTTGCTGTGGAGAGCCAAGGACATGAGTCAAATCACACATGAACACTGGCAACAATAAAAATGGTCATGGAAGATGTGCACTCCTTGGATCTTGAAATCTCTGGGATGAGAAGTTGAAGAACTTGGAGATGCTGTTGTGCTCTGGTTTGGTGACAGGAGCAGGAGAGCACCCTGGTGGAACTGGCTGCCTTGGGACACTCCCTTCCAGGTCCTGCCCAGGCTGTTGGGGAGCCTTTCATTCCTCCCAAGTCCTTCTGCTTCAAAGGCTGAGCCTATGAACAGGCAATGACTTTGTCTCCTGGGCCCAACGATCAAGAGACTCAACATTCAATTAGACAGAGTTCCCAAGAGTGTCTGACCAGTCTGCAGTGCTATAGGAGGAGTTCTTAGGACCTTAGATCAGACCATCAGCACGACCAATTAATGCTAATGCTACTGGCCTTGTTAATTGTGATGAAGCTCCCCAAGGGGACCAGGACTAAATGAGCAATACATATCAAAGAGGAACTGAAAAGCCATTATGTATTATTGTCTCTTTGTTGATTTGAGGAGGACGTGATGAACTAGGTACTAATTACATTAAAAAACACTGTATTCTAAACCAATCTCTCCTCTAATTAATGTCAACATAAACTGAGTCATTCCTGTTTAATAGCAGACGAAGCCATTCAGTTACTGCGGGTAACACATGCAGGGCAGCTCTGGGATGAGCAGTATTAACATGTTTTGACCAGGGAGATGGAAATTTCCAGTCTCAAAGCACTGAACAGAGGTGCAGGTAAGATCAGGGTCCCTCAGGAGCATTCCATGGAGTCCCACGTCATCCCACGCCATCCCCATGCCCGCAGCTGCTCCCCTGTGCGCCCATAGCACAAAGCTGTTTTTCCTCAGCATCAGAAAAGTTTCCCTTTCCACTTAAATGGCTTTTTTTTTCCCTCAGATTCATTTTTACTTTATTTTATTTTATTTTTTTATTTATTTCCCTTCTGTATCCTTTTCAATCTGGAAAGTGACTTGGCCTCTCTTCCCCCCATCTATTTTCCTCCTGCCACTATTCAGTTTAGGCATGAAACACAGAACTAGATTGAAAGCATTCAATGGCCATTCAATCGGAGAAGAAAAGAGCCCCTCAGAGCTTTATTAGATATGAAGATCCACAATAAAAATCAATTTCTGCCTCTTTATGCAGTTTAAATGACAAAGCACCCACCCATTCTGCAGCCTTTGTGCCCAGGAAATGTAATTCAGCGCCGGAGCTGGGCCCAGAGCAGCACGGACTCGCTGACCTGCACCGGCAGATTCCGATATGATACAGCCCTTCCAGATAATGACAGCCACTTCATCTCCCTGCAGGAAAGAGAAACTTATCTGATATCTTTGAGGGTTAAAAGGCTATGTGGGCAGCATTTTTAATAGCACTCTAAATCAGCATCTTCAAAACACCTCTGCTTTTTTCCAGCACCCTGTTCCCCACTTTTCCCACTCATTCGTTGGCAAACTCCAGCTGAGATCTCATCCAGTCTTTGGGGAAGAGCCCTTCCCGGATGCCTGGCTGAAAGTGAGCGCAGTAAAGTGCAAACTTGACTGCAAACCTTCACTCCACTGACGTGGTACACAGGAATTTGTTTAGGAGTGCCTGTGGCTCCTGGGATGAGGCGGGGGGGCTGTGCAGTACTGAGGGACAAAGCTGTCACATCCCATGGCTGAGATGCTCTGGGTGGGGAATGAGCCGCATTTGGGCTACCAGGCTGTGTTGGGGAGGGAGTTATGTTGGATATCAGGAAAAGGTTCTTCCCTCAGAGGGTAGTGGGGCACTGAACAGGCTCCCCAGGGAATGGTCACGGACCCAAGGCTCCAGGAGTGTTTGGACACTCTCTGGGACAGGGTGGGATTCTCAGGGCTGTTCTGCTCATGGCCAGGAACCAGACTTTGATCCTTGTGTGTCCCATCCAACTCAGGATATTCTGTGACTCCATCATCATCCACATGGTTTTCCTTAAATCACTATTGCAACAGGCTCTTTCCCTACTTAAAAGACTATTTCTTGTTTGAATTCCACTAAAATCTTGGCCCAAGTTGTGTCTAACAGGAATAAATTCCTTGAAGAGAAAAGAAAAAAAGATGATCCTGTGTGCAAATGCTTTTTGCAGTACTTTTGAGCATTTTTTTATCCTTGTATTCTGGTAAAGGGTCAGCAGAACAGTCAAATCAAACTTCCCTTCTGTGTATGTTATATGGGATGGGATATATTTGATATATGTTCCCTACCATATATGTATAATCTATGTACTATATAGATTAAAATTATTTTATATTCTATGCCACAGATATATAGAATAAATAAGTACAGATTTACTTACATAGAATTTTTATAATGACAATCCTGTTGAATCCAACACTCATAGACATCAAAAGCTGCACTCATTTTATAAAAAAAATTAAAGTAGGAGAGGAAAACACAGAAGGAAAATTAAGTTATGACAGTCCCAGAATGTTCTGCTTTTTCATTTGAAGAAGGAAACCCACTTTATATCCCAAACCCACTTATTTTTCCATGTTCTAAGAATTTCCTTGTAGATAACACCACTGAATGATGTCACAGTGGAAACAAAATGCTTTGATCTGTCTCAGATGAGTCTGAACCCTTCAGTGACTGACTTCAAAACTTGGGTTTTGTTTGTTTGGAGCAGGAGGAGCTCTGAATGCCAGAGTGGAATCCATGTCCTCCATCGCTCACGTCTTTTGGCATCTCTGGCCAAAACTCCTCCCTGTGCAGCCCAGAGTATTTTGAGTGAATTGTAATTCTTGCTATTCCCCCTTGGCCTCGTGGCAGCTTTATCTTAATGAAGATGTGCTGTGTGCCTTTTCCAAGGCTTTTGGGCTACCCCGGGATAACATTTTTAAGTAGGAGGAATGAGTTCAGTGAAATCTGTGTTTTTACAGTTGTAATTTCATTTTTAAAATATTTCAGTGAGTTTACAAAATAACTTGGAGACTTTCTGTCCTTGGAAGTGCATCTGTGTGTGTCCCCATGGGAAGCACTGCTCTTACAGGCTGTGAATGGACCCAAAACCTGCTGGGGGCCGTTGCTTGGTCCTGTGTCCTGGAGCACTGAGAGCCTCTGACCACTGAGGAACAGTTTTATGGGGAAGGCAAGGCTATGAAACCACCCTGTCCCCAACAGCAGACACCTCAGAAAAATCAGGACACGAACTATCCATGCCACGCAGATGCAGTTCCTGAATAAAGGCTGGAGGCTTCCCAGAGGTTGGTGGGCAGTGCCCTGGCTCGGCACAGAGAGGCACCACCAGTCCTGCTGGGAGTACATCTCTTTCCTTCTCAGGATGTCCTGGGACCTTCTCGGGTTCCTCTGCATAGGGCCCACATGTCTTGATGTGACAATGGCTGGAGGTCATCCCAGCCAGCTGAATTATTCTGGAAGTGGTGCTGCTGGGTGTGCAGTCCGCCTCCAGCTATCCAGGAGTGCCAATAAGATGCACATTAACAACTCTTGTACACAGCATGGAACAGGAGTAACATGTTATCAAGGGTTTTCCATTTAGAGGAGGACCTGGAAATGATCCCAGTGCTGTGACAAAGTCATTTAGTGATTCCCAACTCTGGAGATGTTATCTCCTGGACCTCTCCCTGCAGCACTCAGCAACCCAAAGGTTCTGTGCTGAGAGGCCCTGTGCAATAAGGGAATAAGGAGGGAAAAAACACAACAGCATCATCTGGGAACAAAAGACAGGTGTGCAGTCCAGGTGGGGTGTCACCTTGGAGTCCCAGGAGATATGCCAGAGGCTGTGTGAGGAACGCTAGAAACCCTTATTAGTAATTTCTTCATCCAGCTGTAGTGAAGTGGGGGAAAACCTATCTAAGATTCACATGAACCAAGTGAAGTTCCAGCATAGCTGGGTTAGGACAACCTTGTGACAGTTAATGAGACTGCTGCTTTTGGGAAGGGCAGGAAAAAGGGTGGGCAGATGCACAGGAACTTCTGGGATGCAGGAAAGGATGGAGCACTGAGAGCCAGGATTACAGCTGAGCAAGGGCCAGAGTCAGGACACGCTGGTCCAGTCATTATCTGAGGGAAGAAGATGGAGGATGTCCAAGGATACAAGAAATACAGGACACTCAGATCTGGGTCACAGGTGTATTTCTGGCCTGTGGCCAGGAAAGGAGGGAAAGGCAAGGATGGTGAGGCAGTGATGGGCTTTGTGGTGGGATGTCTCAGGGAAGGTGTTTCCAGTGGGGAGAGGGAAGTGTCCATGTCTCAGTCTGTGCTGGGGTAGCAGCCTGTTCTCCCAGTCGCCCACTGCTGGGAAAAGATGGGCTCCTCAGGAACCATGGCTGGGTAAGGGAAACATGTCCCACGCATGAGGCAGAAAGAGCTTGGCTTGGTTGCTCCCATAAAAGGGAAAGTGGGGTATTACTCAGGAAATACGTCAGGGATTAGATGTGAGGGAGAGGAAGGGGTTCCTCCTATCCAAGCAAAGTATGATAAAACAGCCATGAATGAAATGAGGAAGGAAATCAGTGACCACAAGAAGATCCACACTCCGGAAAAGTGTCCCAAAAAGGCTGGAAACTTAAGGAAGACAAAAAAATAAAAAGAAATAGAGATTATAAAAGGGATATAATGAAGAGATGTCAACTTAGTGCACACAAATTGTGCCTTTCAACCCCATATTGCTGTATCATAACAGATCATGTGAACTAAAAGGAGGCTCATTTTTTTACACATATATACACACACACATGTATTTATTTTTATATATGTACACTTACATTGTTTTTGCAGATGTATTATCATCAATATAGTCAAGGTCAGAGCCATCACACACTCCCAGCCCTGGAATGCTTCGGTGACAGAAAGCTGGCAGTGAGGTTGAAGACAGTCCCATTTTTTTTAGCAGACTTTTCTCACATTTGTCATCTGTCACCAGTTCCAAACCTGTTGGGAACCCACGGCAATAGACAAAAACAGACCTGTGGGTAAATGGTGTGGCTGGGAACAATTATGGGAGCAGATACAGCTGGTTTTGGCAGAGCTGGGGAGCTGGTGCAGTGATGGAAATCTTTTCCAGTCACAGCTTGCTCACAAAAGCCATGGGAGCAGGATACACCCAGACTGTAAGGAGAGGCTGGGAGCAGTTTGCCTGCTCTCCTCTGTGGGTTGAGCAGTCTGTAAACTCCTTACTGCTGCTGCTGAGGAGAGAATCCCTGAGAGAACTGTGTCTCAGCATTCCCGACCTGGAGTGATGGGCAAGGCTGGATGCCAAGAGCGGCAGATACCAGGGAAAAGGTTTGCCTAAAAACAACACACTATTGTAGTCAGCTTTCTGTGCCCAGCAGAAAAGCATCATGAAACAACTGAAGAGGTGAAGTTGCCTGGGGCATTGGAATATAAATTGACATGAAGTGATAAACTGAGGCATAATAAGGAAAATAACACAGGATAGCAACTGCCTACACATGGCATCAAGCAAACAGTCAGACACAGTGAAAATAAATTCACCAGATTCCTGAAACAGTAAGGACACATGTGGCAAAGGCTTGGAAGTGAGGGAATATTCACTTGACGAAGAAGAGGGCAGCCTGCTTCACCTCCTTGACCTCCAAGTCACCAAGGGCTAATGAGTCACAGTGTAAATCTGACACCTGCAGTGAAGCTGCAGTTTATTGACTGTGTCATTAACAGCACGTAAATGTTTGCTCTTCTGGGGTCGCTGGCTGACCCTGTGCTCAGACACATGATCCAGTGATTGTCAGGAACATCCCAGTGTCCTGGTGACCACATCCCTCTTCTCTCTGTGAGCAGTGACAGGACCCAGAGAACAGCTGGAGCTGTGTCAGGGTAGGGTTGTGTTGGATATCAGGAAAGGTTCTTCCCCCAGAGGGTGCTGGGCACTGCCCAGGCTCCCCAGGGAATGGGCACAGCCCCAAGGCTGCCAGAGCTCCAGTGGCATTTGGACAACACTTTCAGGCACAGGGTGGGATTGCTGGGGTGTCTGTGCAGGGCCAGAGGTTGGACTCCATGATCCTGTGGGTCCCTTCTAGCTTGGGATATTATGTGATTCCTTGATCCTCCGCCTGTGTGTTCCTGTTCCTGTCTCAGAATGTGCACGTCTGGTCTCCAGGAGAAGAAGGACTTTTGGTACGCATATCCAGAGGGATCTGGACAAAGCAATTTTGCACTTTTGTTTGGAACAAACCTCTCCAAATGTAAGGACAAATAGCACAGACCAACAGCGGCACTTCCAAAGTTGTTTCAGTTCCAGCTGCTTGTTACTGAGCAAAAGTGAAAGCACAACAAGGTGTTCCTGTGATGAAGGGTAGATCTTTCTTTCCAGAGAGAGCCCTGAGGGGTTGTTTGGTGAAGAGGCCACGCTGGAAGGCAGCCAGGTCTGGTTCAACCGAACCCACTGTTAAGAAATTGCCCCAGCAAATTCTGCTCCCTGCTCTTGCTGCCTCATGTCCCAGGAGCTGTCTTGTCTCTGCTTGGCTCCTGGTGCTACTCTTCCTCCCAAACCCTCCAGGCTTGAGCCCAGAAATCAGCCCAGTATGACAGGCTCAATCCATCCTGGCTCTGTGCCCCTGGCCCCATCCCAGGACCAGTCATCTGGCAGAGACCCCCGGTAGACAATGGTGATTCAGCCTTATATAACCCAGAAACAGGCAGAGGTAGTGAGTGACAGAGCATCAGGCAAGGCAGGAAAGCATCAGGATTGACTCCAAGTCCCAAACTGGGGGTTTTAAGGAATAGCAAGGTTGTGAATTTAACTGCATGTGGTGTTTTTCCAGGAGTCAGAAGTGCTTTGTGATGCCATAAGACCACGGAAGGAGTTGAAGAATATCTTGGGCCTCATGGGAAGTCATAGAAATCATGGAATGGTTTGGGTTGGGAGGGACCTTAAAGACCATCCAGTTCCATCCCCCTGCCATGGGCAGGGACACCTTCCACTGTCCCAGGTTGCTCCAAGCCCTGTTCAACCTGGCCTTGGACACTTCCAGGGATGGGGCAGCCACAGCTTCTCTGGCCACCCTGTGCCAGGGCCTCCCCACCCTCACAGGGAACAATTTCTTCCCAATATCCCATCTAACCCTGCCCTCTGGTAGTGGGAAGCCATTCCCCTTTATCCTGTCACTCCAGGCTCTTGTAAATTGTCTCTGTCCATCTTTCCTGTGGACTCCCTCAGGCACTGAAAGGCCACAACTAAGTCAATCAGAAGTCTCCTGTTCTCCAGGCTGAACAATCCCAGCTCTCCCAGCCTTTCCTCCCAGCAGAGCTGCTCCATCCCTCTGCTCATCCTGGTGCCTCCTCCGGACTGGCTGCAGCAGCTCCACATCCTTGCAGTGCTGGGCTCAGGGCTGGGCAGCTTGGCAGGTGGGGTCTCATCTGAGCAGGGCAGAGGGGCAGAATCCCCCCTTTCCTGCTGCCCACGCTGGGGATCAGCCCAGGACAGGGAGGTTTCTGGGATGGGGCATGTCCAGCTCTCACCACCAGCACCCCCAAGTCCTTCCCTGGGGGCTGCTCTCGAGCAATCCAGCATGACCTTCTCACATAATTTACTTCAGCTTGTTTACCAAAGATTGCAGTTTTCCCTCAGCTTTTGGAGTTCATCCATAGCCAGGTAGGTATTTCTGTGCAGATGTTTCAAAGAATATTAGATTAAAATGAGCAAGATGCCTGTGCTATTGTATTGGAAATTGGTTGAGCCTGGTCCTCATCTGGTGTCCTTGCTGTGCAGACCAGGAGCAGGTCAAGAGCTGCTCCATCATTGCTGGTGACGTCTATTGCAGATCCCCATCCCAAAACACAATGGAATGGTCTTTACTACATTTTTTTTTCAACGTGAGCACTGCCTGAGATTTTATTTCCTTTGAGAAAGCTTATGAAAAACAACTGCTAGGACAAATCTATTCTTCTTCCTGGGGTTTTAGCTCTAACATGGAGGGTTCTAAAAATGATAAGAGTTGTTTAATAAAGAATAAAAAAAGGAAAAAGAAAGAAGCAATGGATGAGTTTTGAAGAGAAATATCTGCCTATATAGAACAGAAGAAATTTCAAGATTAATGGATCTTAGGAGCAGATCTCCCCAGCATTCTGGCTGCAGAGATGGGAGACACAAAACATATACAAAGGGATTAAAGCAAATGCAGAGAAGATGTTGTTGACTTAATTGTTCTCAAACTGACGCTCCAGTGGAAAAAACCTATTGAACTGGAGGAAGAGTGGAATTTGGCTGGGCAAGGTCTGTGAAGGGAGCAGCACCTCACACTCTTCGTCCATCCAGCTCCAAGACCTTTCTGATCTTTCTTAATCCTGTGGGTCCAAACCAAACAACCCCTTGGAGTTTTATTTCATTGTGCTGGTTTGGGCTGAGGTAGAGTCAATTTCCTTCGGAGTAACTGGGACATTTTGACATTGTTATGTTCAGTGTGAAAAGCTGGGGGGAAAAGGAGGAAGGGGGGCATTGGGAGTGATGTGTTTGTCAATGGTTGAGGTTGGCCAAAATGCAGGAGCCTTTATTTTACAGAAACGTGTGAGTCAGGTTCTGTTTTTCCAAGAGCCACACCAGGCATCCCCTTAATGTGACGTGCATTCAAAAGGAACCAGTATAGGAGAGGATGAATTCAGGTAAATGAAGGTGGTATTGGGTCATTTATAGAGTTTATGCATGTGAGCAACTCCTGAGGCTAATCCAGTGGGATTGCTGGGTCCATGCTTGCCTCAGACCCCACGGGGTATAGGATCAGGGAAGAGGGAAGACTGGCAAGCAGTGCAGAACTGCCCAAACTTGGTTCAAGTGTGGATTCCAGCAGCAATGGGGACAATGTCAGCCAGATTTTTGACTGCTGCAAATCCAGTGGAGCTCCATTGTCCTGGATTTGCGGAAGACAAGAGCTGGTTAACAGCTGAGTGCCTTTGCTTGTGCTTTCAAAGACTTGTCAGAGGAAAACGGGAGTAAGGATTAATTCTACAGGTCTGTGGCATTTTGTCCCCAGATTTGAGTTAGCCTTGCCTGCAAACACAGGCTGAAGCACACCCAGAATTGGACTTCTTTGCCATCACAGACAGACACATCCAGTCCTGTCCTGGGCCAGATCCAGACCTCTGCTCCTCGGCCTGTGACATGCAGACTCTCCACGTGTTCTTCTTCCTGTAAATGAGTTTTCTAATATCCTTGTCCCCCCTCCCCAGGGAAGGGGAAGTGGGGAAGGGTTTATTTATTTAGACCACTTTACTGCCTGATCAGAATTACCCGTCTGAGAGGGGGATTTGAATGGCACCTTATCTGAGGTCTTTCTCCCTCTATTTAATGCTTGAAATCAGAGGCTTTGCTGCATTTCTTAATTTTTTTTTTTAATTACAATGGAAAGAGAAAAGGATTGAACAGGAAAGCTAAAATAAAATTTTAAAAAACTTTAAAAGTACAATGTGAATGAAAAATGATGGTTTTACTCTTTGCCTTAAAGTAAAATAGCCTTTATCTTTTTTCCTCCTTACAACAGCCTCCTCCACCTAGATAATGCATTTGGTTAGATTTATTTGCTCAGCCCAGAAAACTTGACACTAAGGGGATTATTTAGTTTTAGATTCGCTGTAGTCCATAGTAATAGCCAACAGGGAAAGGAATGAAGCAGCGATATTAGCAGGGAGATGGGAGGGGAGGGTGGACGGGGGAGGGGGTGGCAGGGACTGCAGCTAAGCAAAACTGCTTGCATAAACACCATTAAGAAGATTTAGACATTGCTTTTCTTATCATCAGCACTCCTGGAAGAAATAAAAAAAAAAAAAGAGGGAGAGAGGGAGAGAGAAAGGAGAAAGGAAAAGGGACAGGCCCTGACTTGCTGTGCATGCGTTTCCATCAAGGTTCAATAGAAAAATAAAACCAGCCCAGGGTCCGTGTGCAGCAATTCTGCCGACCTTTCCAAGTTACCCCATCACGCTCCAAAGGAGACATTTGTTCCACATGTTAAGAGGAGGAAGGAGCAAGTCGAAAGAGGAGGAAACACACAGTTTCCCTGCAAAGACTTGGCCAATTTTATACATATCCATGAGAGCACATTTATTTTTCTAAAACTCTTGAATTTTCTTTGTTCACTTCCAAGGAGTGGAATGTGCACAGCAGAATTAGAGGCAGAGGTTCCTGGGAGTTAGAAATCAAACTTTAGCAGGCACTTGGCAGCCCAGCTTAAGGAAACGTGTTCTAGATCCACGGGCCACTGACTCTGTGGGGGAACACAGCCAGGAGCATCAGCTGAGGACAGGCGGGAGAAAGGTCTGGGAACTTTGATGGTCAACAAAAATATGGAAAGGTTTGGGTTGGAAGGAACCTTAAAGCTCATCTCATCCCACTCCCTACGAGGGCAGGGACACCTTCCACTGTCCCGGGTGGCTCCAAGCCCTGTCCAACCTGGCCTTGGACACTTCCAGGGATGGGGCAGCCACAGCTTCTCTGGGCACCCTGTGCCAGGGCCTCCCCACCCTCACAGGGAACAACTTCTTCCCAATATCCCGTCTAACCCTGCCCTCTGGTAGTGGGAAGCCATCCCCCTTGTCCTTTCACTCCAGGCTCTTGTAAATTGTCTCTGTCCATCTTTTCTGTGGGCTCCTTCAGGCACTGAAAGGCCACAGCTAAGTCAATCAGAAGTCTTCTGTTCTCCAGGCTGAACAATCCCAGCTCTCCCAGCCTTTCCTCCCAGCAGAGCTGCTCCAGCCCTCTGCTCATCCTGGTGCCTCCCTGGACTGGCTGCAGCAGCTCCACATCCTTGCAGTGCTGGCCCCAGGGCTGGGGCAGCTCTGCAGGTCTCGGAAGGAAATGTGTAGGGCACCCCAAGTGTTAGAAGGACTTTCCAAGACTCTGGATCAAGCCACTGAGGGACAACAAGCAGTTGTCACTTCAGGACACCGGTTTCTCCCGCAAGCATTTGCCACTGCTGTTGTTCCAGCATGGCACACATGCAGCCAGGGAAGGAGGGACACCCAGCCTCTGGTCTTGCCTCAGAACAGGAGCTCAAACTGCTTTTCTCTGTTGCTGTCACGATTAGTTGTGACAATCGCTAAGCCTGGCAGAGGCCTCCGCAGAGAATTATAGAACCATAGAATCACTGAGGTTGGAAAACATCTCCAAGGTCAACAAGGCCAACAACTCCACATATCCGTGGAGCAGGTACTAAATTAGAGCTTCACTGAACACAGTGAGTGGGCATAGGAGCAGCTCCTCAACCATCTGCTGTGCTGTTGAGGTCACCGTGAGGACACCGAGGTGTGAGAGCTTCCTTGTGTGAGCGTGGTGTGTCCTAGAGGAGAGATGAGAATGGCTGACAACCCAAGGCCTTGGGTGACCTGGTCAGTCAGCCCCTTCCCCTCCCTGCTCCCCTTGGAAGGAGGCACAAGCACTCAGGGCCTCTCCCTGAGCTCTTCCACCCTGGTGTATTTCCTGTGTAAAGCGTCGCTGCCAAAGGACCGAGTCAGCAGATCCCAGCTGCTGAGGCATCCACAGGAAGAGAATGCAGATGCTATTTTGGAAGTTACAATGCTCTGAATTTTAAACAAAACTTCCAGCACCGTGGAAGAGACAGAAACCTTCACGCTCCAGGGCACAAAAATCTTCCTGTCATCAGGCATTGGGAGTAAAAGTGTCCTTGGGTATTGTGGAGCTGTCAACAAGGAGACTTCATGTCATAGAATCATAGAATCTATGACTTCATCTTATAGAATCACAGAATGGTTTGGGTGGGAAGGGACCTTAAAGCCCATCCAGTGCCACCCCTGCCATGAACAGGAACACCTTCCACTGTCCCAGGGTGCTCCGAGCCCCATCCAACCTGGCCTTGGACACTTCCAGGGATGGGGCATCTTCTTGCCTTTTACTCACTCCAAGGTGGATATAAAACACAAATTCAGTTTCATGAGGAATTCTGTGGCTTTGGCTCTTATTCCACATTAATATGAGAGAGAGACCCAGCAAACTCTGCATCAGAAGAGAACCTACATGTCTCAGAAAAGACATGGGAAAGGAAAAAAGAGGAAAAAGACCATGTGAGAGGGAGGAAATTCTAGTTCAACTATTTCACACCACATGAAGGAACTGCCACATTCGGGTGACTGCTTAATCAGCAGGTGGCAGGTGAACTGAATCAACTCTTGATGCAGGAGTTAAGAGATGACTTTTCCACTATTTATCCTGCTATACCTTGCCCTGGAAAATAGATTATTTGACAATCAGCTTGTGCCTCTTTGCTTTTACTTGGCTTCCAAAGGAAGCTTGTAAAGCAGGGAGAAAAAAACTGGGGAGTAAAGTGTGAAGTTATTTTGGTCTTTGTGGAAGGGATGGAAGTGTTTAAACCCGGAGGAGAAGACTGTTCATTAATTCTTTAATTTCAGGAAATAACATCTTCCCCTGTTGACAATGCTCATAAGAAATTAACAGCTCTTGGATCAAAATGAAGGGAACATCTTTGCTGAATTTACAAATAATCCTGCTGTTCCACCCATCACACTCAGACTCCTTGGCCCTTCTAGGTGTATAGAAAATTCTGTGCCCCAAAATCAGTTCCTGACTGGGAAAGGAGAGAAAATCTGCTCCAACTCATTGGCATCCTTTGGTTTTTTTTAACACCTTGCTCTGCTGGTGCCAGCCATATCTTGGAGCGGGGGCATTCACGCCTGATTGACGCCTGCTTTGATGAAGTCCTGCGCCTTGCCAGGGTTCACAGAGAGAAAAGGAAAAGCAGGAGAGGGTCCCAGGTGCCCAGAGGTTGCTTGTGGCTACCACAGGCCAAGCCTTAAGGAGCAAGTGCAGTCCTGGTCCACTGGTGTCCTCTCCATGCAAGGGGGACGAGAGCATCAGCACCTCCTAGGAAATGCCTGAATCACTGATTTTTTTTTTCCTAGAAGCATCACTTCCATCTTGCCTGGCTTGAGCTTCAGCCAGCTGCTTTTCATGCTGGAGCTTATCTCTGGCAGGCACGGTGACACTGTGTGACGGGGCCTGTTGTGTCTGCCCAGAAGACGCAAAGCTGGACCCAGCAGCTGACCTGGAACACAAGAGCTCCTGGTCTTTGTTATCTCCCTCCAGCATCGAGTTCTGTGCTCTGCTCCAGGATTAGCTGTCCTCCCCCAACGTGCCATTGTGCGTGTGGGGAATGGGTGACTTCCTTTTTCTGGAGCAGCTGTTTTCCATCCCCAGCTGGTGTTGCTCTGCTTCAAGTGAATTTTCTCTGTCTTCTGTAGAGCCTTCAGAAACCCCCATCCCCGAGCAGATGATGTATTCAGCTCCTTTCCACCATGACTAAAGCCTTCTGCATCTGCAGCCTGAACTTCTCTCCCTCGCTGTCCAGAGCTGCGCCTGTTCACAATGACGCGGTGGCAAACTTGTTATCTCCTGCCACAGAGGAGAATAAATAAACCCACAAAACACTGTGGTCCCACTCACTCAGAGCTGTCCTCCACCTCATACAGTCTTTGGAGTGCTGTGCTGGAATGTGTTAGGGATTTAATGAATTCCATTGCAGCAGATCCCAGAGCGGATGTGGAAGAACTGCTTTAAAATAGCAAGATTTTTCAATGTAATATAGAAGTCCTGCTGGAGAGATAAGAGCAAGGCAAGGCCGGGTGGTTACCAAGAGGGGACGACACCAGGGGAATAAAATCTGGCAACCAGGTGAGCCTGGCATGTTATTGGGATGTCCTGGAGGTTCTGAGCAAGGCACTGAAAGCAGGTGGTGGCTGTGGTCCCAGCCACATCCCAGCTCAGATGACAAGGACACACCTGGATGGTAACAAAAAGATGGGACATCCTGCTGAAATGTGAGAAATACCATGGGAGAAGAAAAGCAAATCTGTCCCCATCCACAGCCTGTGTGGAGTGAGGTTCAGACTGTCTGGTGGACCTCCTTTTGCTGCAGGCTGGACACATGTACCTGTGTCTTCAGCATGAGTGGGACCCTCGTCAGCACTACCTGTCTGTCTACTCTCGAAACTGGGAGAACAGACCTAGAAACAGCTTGGGCTGGGAGCCAAGTGCACCTGACTATGGAAAGCTGGTTCTCTCCAAAATGAGGAGCATCTCCTCCGAATACAGACACACACCTGAGTTTTTATACACTTTATTAGTCCAAACCCAACCCAGAGCAGCACAACAGCTGACCTGGCTGTAGAGTTCAGACTCTTGTCCTTGTGTTTTGGATGGAGCATCTCCAAGTGGGATTGCCATCCCTTTTGTCCTTGGGCTCTCTCTGTATGAGGTGGGCTGGGTTTAGCAGGGTTTTTTCTGTATCAGGGCAGAACTCGTGGTGAGCGCCACATCAGAGTTCATGTGGGTGTCTCGCTGACTGATTTCCTCTCAGCTACAGAGCAGCAGCTGGTGGAAAATTAATTGTGTAGCATACATTTACAAGTTAATTGCAGTTTCACTGGAAGGTGGGAAACCTGTGTTTGATAAATGTGAGAAGGAGGCACCAGAACATGGTTTCGCTGCCTGGCCCCAGCTCTGGGGTTCTTGTCTCACTGCAGTTATCCCTGCCTGCTACACAGTGGGTCAGGGTCCCGCAGTGCCGAGCAAACACAGAGCGAGAGGAGCTGCTGCCTCAGCAAGTGCTCAGAGCTCGGCTGTCCTGGGGAGCACAGAGCAGATTCACTTGCTCCTACATGATTCCAGTCCTGATTTTTATTTTTTGGGTCTTTCTTGGTAGATCCCATAAGCAGATGTTTCAGCCAGGGCTGAAGCACCCTTGGTAGTGAGAGAGGAAATCCTCAGATGGTCTAATTTTCCTCTGAAAAATGCCTTTACTTCAAAGGTCCCTGCTTGCTGTTCCATAATTACCTGCCTCTCTTTTTCCTTATTGAGGTGCCTCAGTTGTGTTTTTCTTGATGGACTTCACTGTGAGGGCTTACAGATGTGATGGGGAATGAGTGAGTTGAAAGCAGAAGATGTCAAGCAATGGGTAAATGACAAGGGGAAGGAATTTAGTACTCGGAATCACAGGAAATGAAAGGCAGTTCCATTCATCTGCAAACAACAAATAACTTGCACTCCAGTAAGCCGTTTGTCTTGTATTCCAGTTATCACCTGCAGCAGGGGCAAGAAGGGAAAGTACTAAACCCCATTATCCTCAGAGTAAGAGATCAGAGGGAGGCAGAAACGAGACAATTTCCATATAGACGAAGCAGCAGAACACAATTTTGGCACGTTTTGACCATCTGCAAGGGACTTCAGAGCTCTGAGGAGTGCTGTGAAAGCTCTCAGCTGGGCTATTAAATGCAGAACTGAGTTAGCCAAGAAAAGGTGTGAGCAAAGCAATGGGGAGAAGCACCAAACAAGGAAGAAACACCCTTTGCTGGACGGGTACTGCTTTCAGTGCCACATGCTCTCGGCCTTCCAGGGATTAGGAGGCATTTGGGAATGCTGTGGAGGCGCCAGGCTCCACGTGCCAGAGATGGTCCCCAGGCTCTTGTGGTGTTCACAGCCTTCAGCGAGACCTGGCTGCAGGTGCCTGGCTTTACTCAGATGTTGCCTTGATTTTTGCAGTTCTGGATGTTTTCATTTTCTGTAGCTAGTTTCTCACACTTTTCTCTGTAAACATGGCCATGTTATTGTAACTGTATCTTATCACTTACATTCCTTTCTCCTGGACACAGAACTTTAATGGACATTTCCTTTGACCACTGTGATTGAGGGAGGAAAAACTGATTTCCTCCAATGCATAGTGATTTCTAAATGAATATAAAAAATAAAGAAGGCGGGTCTTGCCCCCTTCCTTCCTTCTCTCTCATCCTGGTAACAGGTGTCTCTGGCTCTTCCTTTTGTGTTGTTACTGCGACACTCAGATAACCTGGGCTGGCTTAACCTCTGCAGATCCTGACCCAATTGTCCTGGTTTGGGCTTTGCTTTACATTTATCCTGGCTTGTTAAGCATGTGTTTATCCTCACACACGGAAGTTCCCTGAGCTGGAGAAGGTTAGGAATGCATGAAGCTGAGCATCTACCACATGTCTAAGACCATTCTCTGGTGGGGTCAGGGCATGTGCACCACACATTCCCAAGGATAGGTTGGAGTAACCTGGCCTAGTGAAAGGTGACCCTGCCCATGGCAGGGGGTGGAACAAGATGAGCTTTAAGGTTTTTTCCAACCCAAGACCATTCCATGATTTTATGTTTCTGAGCTGAAAATTTGGCAACAACAGGAAGAGAAGTGCCACAGAAACCAGTAAAATTTTTATGTATTGTTTTGCTCAAATATATCTTATTTATGTATTTGTGAAGGACAGAAGTACATGGAGGAGCACCAATATGTGTTTTGGCTTTTAATCTGTGCTCTCATTGATTTTATGGGTATTGACTGGACAATGGTCTGTCCAGGACACCTGAGTTACTCAAGTAGGACCACCAGTGTCTGTAAATGGTTGCCATGTTGGGCATACTCAACATGGAGGTTGGCATTAAATGGTATTTCCTGGAATAAAGAACTGGAAGGTGGAGAGGAAAAGCTCTCTTCAGGATGCTACTCTTGGGATGAAGAGGTATTTCAACATTTCAACTGCCTCTTCAGCTGAAGAGGCGTTTCAGCTGCCAACAATTCCACCATCAAATGGTGCCAAGAATTCCTATGGACTGGTCTCTCAAGGCCTAAGAGTTGTGCCAGGGGACACGGACATGGCAGGTGAAGGACCTCTGCAGCCTCGTGGCTGTGAGAGTGAGCACAGGAGCAGACCAAAATCCCACCCGTTCTGTGCTTTGTACAACATTGAAAAAGGGGTTTTTCCTTCACAGCTCTGGACCGATAAACATGCAGCACAACCAAGGTGCTGCCCAGTTCCGTGGTGTGAAGAAACCCCCTATTTTGTGTGAAGCACCACCTATTTTGTGTGAAGAAACCCCCTATTTTGTGTGAAGCACCACCTATTTTGTGTGAAAAAACCCCCTATTCTGTGTGAAGAACCACCTACTTTGGTTTCCTTTGGATTCCTTCGATGCTCTCC
This sequence comes from Climacteris rufus, assembly GCA_013398175.1. NCBI lineage: Eukaryota > Metazoa > Chordata > Aves > Passeriformes > Climacteridae > Climacteris > Climacteris rufus. The sequence continues at coordinate 140,752 of VZRZ01008565.1, forward strand.
TGAGGGTTTTTACTGGAAGACACTGCATCTGGTTTTGCAGTTTTGAGTTGAATCTCCTTCAGTCATCCCCTTGCAGCCTGAGAACCACCCAGATGTGCTGATATGCGACCACAAATACCAAGGAAGGCTGACGTTAAAGAAGGATCATGAGATAATTCTTCAAATATATTTTTAATGATAGGGAGCAGTCGCTGCCACATTCTCTGTCTGTTACCTTGGGCAAAACATTTAAACCTCCTGCACCCCAGCTCTTCTCATGTGAAGGAGGGTAATAACTCTGCTCTCATCGTGGCTATTTGATGCCTGGGGGCACAATAGTCTTTTGCTATTTCTATGCAGAGTGCCTTCTGCCACAATTATTGGCATGTAGACAACAGAGTAAAACAGAGCTGGGCTCTGTGGGCATTTCAGGCTTTTCCCTTGGGGGTCCTGCCTTTTGAGCAGCCCTTTCTAATCACCTGAGTCAGGTAAGGGCTCTCTGCCGTGCAAGATAGTATTTCCTAAAATTGCCTTAGCAAAGGTAAAGAAAAAGAGAGGGAAAAAAATCTGCAACAAAGCTCCCTTTGCCATTTCACAGAAATGGTATTAATATTCTTAGCTATTGTTCCAGATCTGACAATAATATAAAGTTTAAAGGCAGAAGGGGTGGGCAGAGGGGGCAGAGAAATCAAAGCAGACCATTAGGCTCAATGGTTATCAGGGCGGTTTGCTCCAGGCAAAGAGTTAATCCAGACCTGGGAGAGAGCACTGGTAGTTAAAGCCCTTTAATGGCCTAAGTCCTATGATAATTAGTCCTGCCCTGGAGGTAGCTAAGTGAGCTACTCCAGCCTGAAATGGAGCTCATCCACTGCTGAGGCCATAATCCTCTGTGCACAATGAAAGCTGAACTAATTCACTGAGTAAACACTTTCTCAGTTACTTACACGCTGTCTTCTTTCAGCCTGACACCAAATAGATTCACTTCCAAGAGCTGCAAAGAAAATCAACTTTTTTTCCTCTCATTTTTTTTTTTTAAAGCAACTGATCTTAGTTGAAATGCATTTGGATTTAGTATCCAGGGTATAACCTGGACAGATATGATCTCCTTTCTCCTGGCATCACAAAGCAGCTCCTTTATTTTAGTCCATTCCAATGGCAGGGACCAGAAAGGCATTTCCCCATCTATTACCTTCTCCTTTTTCCTGCCTGTATCCCTGAAAAGCCACACTCTGAAGAAGAGCAGGAGGGTGTGTGAAGCTGGAGAAGGGCAGGAAGACTCTCAGTCCTCGAGTTCTATGCTCTCAGCTCCCTCAAAGCCTCAAGGTGGGATGAAGGAAGAGTAAATTGAAATAGGAAGGAAGGAAACACCAAGTATCTTCAAGCACTGCAGATGACACCCATTTTTCCTACTTTTCCATTTTTTTGTTCTAATTAAGAAGTGAAATTGTACATGCCCCAGCACTCTGGCCTCTGGAAAGACATGCCATGAGTGTCTGGTTTTCTCTGGGTGCATTTCATGTCTCCTTCCCAGCTCCCTCCAGTGCTGCTTCCAAACCCACCTCCAAGAAGCATCTCCATACTCCAAAAAAAAAAAAAAAAAAAGGGAAAGGGGGCCNAGGGAGCCAAGCAGGGTGCAGGGGAGGTGACTCTGAGGAACCCTCACTGTCCCTCTGGGCTGAGCTGTCCCTGGGATGTCCAGACCTCCTGCCCTGCAGTGACACCCTGGTCAGAGCTTTGACAACTCCACAGGTATCCCTGATCCTTTAATCCCGGTAACTGTCCCATCGGGAAGCTTGCAATCACGGAATCATGGAATGGGTTGGGTGGGAAGGAACCTTAAAGACCATCCCATCCCACCCCTGCCATGAGCAGGGACACCTCCCACTAGACCAGGTTGCTCCAAGCCCCATCCAGCCTGGCCTTGGGCACTGCCAGGGATCCAGGAGCAGCCACAGCTTCTCTGGGCACCCTGTGCCAGGACCTCCCCACCCTCCCAGGGAAGGATTTCTTCCCAATATCCCATCTAACCCTCATTGCCTTCAGAGGTGAACAGGTGAATACTTTGTGTAGGCTCATGTTGGAGTCTACAGAGAGAAAGGGACACCTCTGGACCACCTTCCATCCCATCCCAAGAGGGCTGGATGAACTGAACTCCATGAAGGCACGTTCATCTCCCTGGGCTGGAACATGAGTTTGGGCCCCCCAGCTCAGCGATGACACTGTCACTGTCCAAAGGCAGATGACAGAAATCCCACCTCAAAAGTGATGCTGGCATTGCTTTCACGCGGTTTGGAGTTGACACGCACCTGGCACCGCCTCTCTGCAAGTTTTGGTCAAGAGGTAGCTGCAAATGGCTGTTTTTGTGATTCACTTCCCAAAAGGAAGCTTGGATGCTATCTGAGGATCTTCCACCCCTTCCACTCCACTGGCCAGGATTTATCCAATTCCCAGGAAGCTGCCAGCATCTTTTCCTGGGCCAAGCACAAATGTATCATTTTCTGTCTTCTCTTTACACAGGCACCTCCGTATCTCTGTACATCAGAAGGGGGCTTAGACCTCCAATACAGAAAAGATTTAATGTGATTTCTCATCCAAAATACCTCTTTCCCAAAGAAACGAGGGATTTTTTATGCTACTTGCTGGCCTTCAGTAGCAGAGGAAAACATAGAGACAACCCTGTGTTGCCTTGATAAAAGAAGAAAAGTCAAATCCTGATCTAATTTTATACTTCCAAAAGGGAAAGACAGACATAAAAGGATCTGCCAAAGAGAAGAATCTCACAATCAAAGGGGAAAACCAACAGACTTTGTTTGTTTATTGGCTATTTAAATGTACCAAATTCACTATCAGCTGGAATCTGGCCCAGGAAAAGAAATCTCAAGAAAGAAAAATAGAATAAAACTTCACCAATGCTCTCTGTGGTCACCAGCAGTTCTAGTTTTGTGAAGACCCAAGTCGTGGCCCACAAATCGGTGAGGACAGGCCAGGAAGGGAGTGGGATGGGGGTTCAGGAAGGGCTCAGCCCATTCTTTGGAGTGTGGGAGGCAGGTCCATGGGGCTGTTCATCCCTTACTGATGGTAGGTCCCTCTCTATGGGAATGATGGGGAACAGCAAGCCCGATTTCCTTATCTGCTCCTAGGTCACCAGGGAAGCATGTCCTGCCTTTAGGATCCCCAAAAAACATCGAGGATCAGTGCCAGCTGGGAGAGTGCAGGACCTGGAAGCAGAGATTGCTCCTCTCTCTCATCTGCTGGACACCCCTGGCTCTCTGGCCTAGCTTCCCCTCTGAGGTGTGGGCTGGTGGGTTGGTCATTCCCTGGGTGATCGGAGAGCACCCCAGGAGTCCAGACTGGTCCTCAGGGAAGGGCAGAAGGGCAGAAAGTGACGGGCAGAAAACATTAAAAATGGTCTGTGAATAGTCTGAGAGCTGAGGGAGGCAGGACACACAGGCTCTGATGGCTCTTATGGCATAAAACCTGTTGGTGAAGTGGTGTCACCAGTGCTGCTTGGAGCTAGGAGGGAAAAAAATCCTTCTGAAGTGCATGTTCAGAGATATTGTCTTCTTATGAGGAGGAAATAAAAAAAAAATGGGGGGAGAAAGGGAAAAAAACCACATCCTCTCCTTCAGCAGCAGCTTCTGTCTCCAGGCTCTATGGCAATGATACCTCAACCCACCCATTCAGCAGTCCATTATCACTTCCCTCCTTCCATTATTCCCCTTCAACCTTATCAGACGTAAGCATCGTCTCAGACGCTCTAACTGGAGCCTTGTAATTGTCCCTGGTTCGAGCTCGATAGCACCTTGAACCGCCAGAGTAATCTCTGCTTTAAAAAAATAACGGGCTCTGCAGGGAGATGATGCTCGAATTTGCCTGTGGCTATGCGGGATCTTTAATAGCGAACTCTTTTCTCTCTCCCTCTCCCGAGTTCGCAGATAAATGGGAAAATTCTTTTCTTTTTTATTATTTATTTATCCCCAGCCTTTTTAGGCTGCCTGTTAGGCAGCGATCACAATATTTATTACAGGGTTTGCAATATTATTATTAGCAGCTCCTGAGGGCACATGGTGGAAGAGGTGGGTGGGGAAAACAGAATAACATCAGACAGGAGTTGTCTCTGGGGAAGGGAAATGGAAATGAAATGGCATTTTCGTGGGCATCTGCATGTGAGGGAGAGCCAGACTGCGAGGGACTGACCCTTTCTCCTCACGTCTGGACAAGGTTTGGGCCAAGGAACCACGACTTCAAGTGGTTTTGATTAGAAAAGGAACCACTTTTTATTTTATGTTGGAAAGGAATGAAAAGATGCAAAGTGGAATTTAAAAAGCAGGTGAGGAGGATCTCGGCATTGCTTTGCAGCCCAAGTCCCACCAGCATCTGGGGATAATCCCAGCTTGGAGCCCAGACAGCACAAAAAGTAGGAGAAGAGGTGAAAATCTCCCTCAAGTGAGGACCTACCTCAGGAGACTGAAGGCTGGCAGTGGTGTTTTATTCCTTAAATTGATTGTTTCCTCCTAATAAACAAGACCAAGCTTTCTGGTGATGTGTGCCTCCTCCGGTGACCTCTAGATTCTCATGTTCTTGCCCCAAAATTGACTCTCACGCTGCATTTCTCAGCTTTCTGTTTACAAAATGTCAGCTGAAAATTGCTGCCCATCATTTAATTGCAGACCTTACACTTGGGTGCTCATATCTGTGAGTTTCCATGAAATCTTCATTGTTATCTGGCCTTTTATTCCTCATGTTTACACCTGGTAGGAAACCTTTGCTGCTTTTTCCTTTAAAGGTGATTGCAAAGGGGAAAATGAATTAGTGCCAGTTGTTGCTTTATGATGTATATCTGGAAGAGCTAAGACGGGGG